>ML675605.1:6293189-6479077 GCA_007922155.1 Mesoclemmys tuberculata
TCCTTCTCCGTGTTAGCAATACCCCCCAGCTTCGTGTCATCAGCAAACTTTATTAACACATTCCCGCTCTTTGTGCCAGTCCTTCAGTTCAGTTGCAAAGTGTGTTGATCCAGAGGTGTGTCTGCAGCTGGACAGGAACAAAGACAAAATGGTTTCTGTGGTTTGATCTTATATACCCTCTGTCACTGGCCATGCAGCTTGTGGAACTTTACAGGAACCAAAATGGAGTCCAGAGTCACATGGGCCAATCCTGGTATGTCTTTAGTTCCTTCCTGGTCCTTTTACTTCTGTAAAGGTCTTGATGGGCCATTAAGCGGGCTATTATCCTGTGGTCTTTCTGTCTGGGGTGTGTCTTACTCAGTATCTTTTGAAATACAGGTATATCACCAATCTCCATAACTTCCCTCACACATATCACTCATGAACACAAATATAATTATCTTATTCAGCATATTATAACCTTTCTAACAGTACCTGACATGACATGTCTTACATGGATCATTATGATTTTGACATATTAATGTCAAATAACAGAAATGCCCGCCCGCCCGCCCGCCCCCCCCCCGCCAATCCAGTCAGCATGACACCCCCAACACGAGACTGGTGTAGAAGGGAGTAATCGGAGCTCCTGAATACACCTCAAGGCCCCCCCCCAATCTAGTCAGCATGACAACTACATTTAGTGCTTACTGTCACTAGTGCTCAGCCCGTGCTCACACTTGTGCTGCAAGAAACTTCCACTCCCTTCAATGCATTTCAGGATCACTGGCCATGGTTTATGGCACATATATATTGCACTTTTCCTATGCAGTTAGGTAGCTGACTTTCAGATTTCACATTTACAGTGCATATATTCAGCTGTGTCTGAAGACATATGTTTAATGTAGAACCAATGCTTCAATAAATCTGTCAAAGTCAACACTTGACACTACTGAAGCTTCAGAAAATAAAGCTACCTTAATCTAAATGATATTCAAACAAACTAAATGATCCGTTCAGAGCACGAATTCAAAACCTATTTGTGCATGATGTCAAATAACTGGCAAGGAGTATCTTGGCTTGGCATGCCCTAAATCCTCTACTTAAATTGAATCTGATACCTTGTGAGTTAAAACTCTCTGCCAGTTTTTAAGGAATACACCATCAGAATAAGACTACTGATGTATTATTTAAAAGGTGTCACTAGCCATGTAAGAAAAGCAAAAGCAGAGTCAAATTATTTCAGAACAGTAACATCAGGGAGATTGACAATGTTTTGGACATTATTTCAAGATCTACTGAACCATCCATGTTGGTACCAACTTCCAGACATTTATCACATTCCTTAAAAACCATAAGGCCATATACTTATCACATTGTATCACATACAGTTAATTCCATTCCTGGAACATCTTCTCTGATTCTGAAACTCAGCAATATAAATCTCCTTTAAGGCCAGATGCCAACTACCCACTCCACCCCATGTGCCCTCCTACCACCACCTACCTACCCACCCACATACACACACTTAACAGAAGCAAGAGGTATTCATAGATTCACAGAATATTAGGGCTGGAAGGGGCCTCAGGAGGTCATCTAGTCCAATCCCCTACTCAAAGCAGGACCAACCCCAACTAAATCATCCCAGCCAGGGCTTTGTCATGCTACACCTCAAAAACCTCTAAGGATGGATAGTCCATCACCTTCCTAGGTAACCCATTCCATTGCTTCCTAAGTCTTTCCTAATATCCAACCTAGACCTCCCCCACTGAAACTTGAGACCATTGCTCCTAGTTCTGTCATCTACTACCATTGAGAACAGCCTAGCTCCTTCCTCCCTGGAACCCCCTTTCAAGTAGGTAAAGGCTGATCTCCAACCCCCTTCATTCTTCTCTTCTGCAGACTAAACAAGCCTAGTTCTCTCAGCCTCCCCTCATAAGTCTTTTGCTCCAGTTCCCAAATCATTTTTGTTGCCCTCCAACTCTCTCCAACTTGTCCACGTTCTTTTTGTAGTGGGGGGCCCAAAACTGGACACAATGCTCCAAATGCGGCCTCACCAAAGCTGAATAGAGGGGAATAATCACTTTCCACAATCTGCTGGCAATGCTCTTACTAATGCAGCCCAATATGCCGTTAGCCTTCTTGGCAATAAGGGCACACTATTGACTCATATCCAGCTCCTTGTCCACTGTAACCGCAGGTCCTTTTCTGCAGAACTGCTGCATAGCCAGTCAGCCCTCAGTCTTTAGCAGTGCTTGTAATTCTTCTATCCTAAATTCAGGACTCTGCACTTGTCCTTGTTGAACCTCATCAGATTTCTTTTGGCCCAATCTGCCAATTTGTCTAGGTCACTCTATTCATTTCCCTACCCTTCAGAGTATCTACCAACCCCTCCCACCCCTCCGATTAGTGTCATCTGCAAGCTTTCTGAGAGTGCAATCCACCCCATTCTCCAGATAATTAATGAAAATGTTTAACAAAATCAGTCCCAGCCGTTGATCACTACCTGTTGAGCCCAATGATCTATCCAGCTTTCTATCCGTATTATAGTCCATCCATCCAACCCATACTTCTTTAACTTGATTATAAGAATACTGTGGGAGACTGTATCTAAAACTTTGCTAAAATAAAGGTATATCACATCCACTGCTTTCCCCACATCCACAGAGCCAGTCATCTCATCATAGAAGGCAATCAGGTTGGTCAGGCATTGCTTGTGTTTGGTGAATCCATACTGACTGTTCCTGATCAATTTCCTCTCTTCCAAGTGCCTCGAAATGGATTCTTTGAGAACCTGCTCCATGATTTTTCCAGGGACTGAGGTGAGGCTGACCGGTCTGTAATTCCCTAGTTCCTCCTTCTTCCCTTTTTTGAAGATGGGCACTATATTTGCCTTTTTCCCATCATCTGGGACCTCCCCAAATCACTACGAGTTTTTAAAGATAATGGCCAATGGCTCTGAAATCACAACAGCCAATGTCCTCAGCATTGCATTTGGCCCCAAGCACTTATGTATGTCCAGCCTTTCTAAATAGTCCTGAACCTGTTCTTTCAGCAGTGAGGGCTGCTCACCTCCTCCCCATTTTGTGCCGTTCAGTGCAGTAGTCTGAGAGCTGACCTTGTCTGTGAAGACAGAGGCAAAAAAAGCATTGAGTACTTACCTTTTCCACATCATCTGTCACTATGTTGCCTCCCCCATTTTGTAAAGGGCCCACACTTTCCCTAACCTTCTTGTTGCTTACATACCTGTAGAAACCCTTCTAGTTGCCTTTCATCTCCCGTGCTAGCTGCAACTTCAATTGTGCTTTGATCTTCCCAATTTCACTCCTGCACGCTCAAGCAGTATATTTATACTCCTCCCATCTGTCCAAGATTCCACTTCTTGTAAGCTCCTTTTTTGTATTTAAGCTCACCAAAGACTTCTTTGTTAAGCCAAACTGGTCACCTGCCATAATTGCTATTCTTTCTGCATATTGGAATGGTTTGTTCCTGTGTCCTCAATAAAGTTCCTTTAAAATACAGCCAGCCCTCTTGGAGTCCTTTCCCCCTCATATTAGCCTCCTAGGAGATCCTGCTCATCAGCTGCCTGAGGGAGTCAAAGTCTGCTTTTGTGAAGTCCAGGGTCTGTATCCTGCTGTTCTCCTTTCTTCCTTTTGTCAGGATCCTGAACTCTGTCATCTCATAGTCACTGCTGCCCAGGTTACCACCCACTTCTACTTCCCCTACCAATTCTTCCTGGTTTGTGAGCAGCAGGTCAAGAGGAGCACAGCACTTGCACCAGGAAGTTGTTCACAACACTCTCCAAAAATTTCCTAGATTGTCTGTGGTCTACTGTATTGCTCTCCTGGCAGATATCAGAGTGATTGAAGTCCCTCATGAGTACCAGGTCCTGTGATCTGGAAACTTTCACTAGTCGTCTGAAGAAAGGCTGATCTACCTCATCCTCCAGGTCTGGTGGTCTATAACAGACACCCACCACAACATCACCCTTCTTGCTCTCACCTCATGGTCTACACTTGAATATCTGCCATTTGTGCACAGAAATTGGGCAAATGCAAATCTTCCCATGACTTTGACTTGCATATCTGACCAATTATTTACATATAAAATTAAACAAATTGGGCAAAGTTATGGTCAAAGCTTGTAGGCTGATGAGAAGATACTGCCAGGGATATGCCCACGCGTTCCTTGTGATTATGGATGTGCAAGGATCAGATGAGCCATAGAGATGCAGGTGAGGACAGGATGATTCTTCAACCCAGTGGTAGCACGTGTTGGGGAGAGAAGGCTTTTAATTCTTACCCACAACAGCTAGCTTGCTTCTCCAACTGATGCAGGTCTGTTCCTTCTTCCTGCCTCTTCAGCCACTGCCCTGACTCAATGAACCCTTCATTCTGTCTTAATATTGGATCCATTTTTCTTATAGGCTCAATGGTTTCTAGTTCTTTACACCTACCCCTGGCTCTCCTCCCTTCAAGTCCTTCCCTCACTAAGCCTTTCAACACTATCGTCCACTCTTGCCTTATGCCCTGTCTCTGCCCACAAATAATATATTCACTACAAAAAGCAAAAAAAAAAAGACAACAAAGCCTGTTGATAATGTGGACTTTGGTAAATAAATGCCCTTTTCTTTAACGAATATAGAACCACCTCATATACCATTGCTGCTGAAGCTATTGTTCCTCTCCATGTAAGGTTAAAGACACTGCTATATAGAAAGCCTCTAGGAGGTCTATGCATCACTTCAAGTATTGATTAAGCTTTGTGCTGGAGTGTAGTTCATCCTTTGACCTTTGTGAGGAATTCTGATAACAAAACAGAGCAGAAGGGAACTGTGATCTCTTCTCTATATTCCCTTTCTAAATAAACTTCTAGGCAAATAATACATGTGAGAGATTCCAAGTCTCACTGTTTTATTGTGAGTCTCATCATAATTGATGTCTTTCTTTAAACCCCAACTCCTGGAGTCATGTGACTATCTGAAGACTCTTGTTGCAATGTAAAAAGTAAGTTTCTAGCTCATGTTTGCGAAGAAAAATATGGCCCCAGTATATCTTGAAAGCTTGAAAACTCGAAGGCAACTACAAAATATGCAAAGGGTATTATTTTTAAGAAAATCTCATGATTTGTTGGAACTGGACTCATAGATTTGTGCATGTTTCGGGTTGCAGAATTGGCGACTTCATTATAATGTCAAAAACTATAAAAAAGAAAAATAGTTTCCTGGGTGTATATTTATCAAAATGATGGCAGATCTAAAACACAGAGAAAATAACAGACACACGTGAGCCAGCACTTTCCAAAGGGGCCACTGATACTGGGTGCCTCCATTTTTGTATGGCCAAAAGTAGACACGTTGGGCCTGATTTTCATAAGTGCAGCTCTTGCTGAAGCCAATAGGCTTAAGAGGGACTTATGTGGTGCACAGGCTTTGTGCTGGCCCACTGCCAGGGATGAATTTCACCCTGGGAAACATACAAAAGGAAAAGAGAACTGCTAGCCTTACTCAGACAGCCGCCTTGAGAGACTGGCTGTAAAATACGTAACAGAGAAGATTTATTTGAAAACATATGGAAACAATTTATGGATTATATTGAGGGTTTCTGACACTAAAGAATGAAAATAAGCACTACTACATTTGTTGTAAGGGCTGTATAATGATAGAATTTAAAGAGGAAACTATCTCTGTTCTATGTTTTGTTTGTCTCTCTCTTGTTACATTTTAATGAGTTCGTTTTGGCTTTGTATACAGTAGAGGTTAGGGTTTGCTTAATCACTGGGCTGAGTGAACATGTTTGGAGGGATCTTTCTCTACATATATTTATCTATAGGCCAGAGTCTCCCCACACTTCCCTGATTTACTCATGTTGAATAACATTTTTCTCCATAATCAGTCTGCAGCCCGGCGTTCGGTCCGGGCTGGTTGTTGTGGCCCTTCCACAGGCCTAGGCTCTAAGGAAGGCCACTGCATCTTCCAAAAGGGGGAACGTTAGCATCTTAGCACCTGGCTTAGTCCGGGTCCTCAGGCTGTGAGGCTTTTGCCCTAGCCCTTGGCAGGGTGGGAAAGCAAGAAGTCAGTGGCCTCGGCCCTTGGCAGGGTGAGCAAGAGAGCAGTCAGTGGCCCTGGATCTTGGCAGGGTGGGCAAGAGAGCAATCTATTGTCCCGGCCCTTGGTAGGGTGGGCAAGCGAGCAGAGGGTCTACTGTCTGTAGCATCAGGGGAGAGCACGTCTTCCCGGGGTGGCTAGGGAAGGGGGGGGAGGAGGACGCAGGATTTTCAGGCCCCAAATCTATGTAAGTGTCTAATTCACTCACAGTCACACATACACCCCATTCTGCCATGACTATTGATGGCAATAAATACAAATCAGGCAGCCAGAAATGTAAGGAGGTAAAAGAAAGGAAACTAAAAGAAGATAAAGGACATCACTGTATCCTCCAGTTTTTCAAATCAGACAAGGCCTTTTTGCAGTCAGGCAATATACTCCTTAGGGAAGCAGATGGACAAAATCAAGAAGAAAATGTTTTCAATACAGAGACTGTGCCTGTGGCACTGGCAATTGATTGCAAAGAAAAGCTGCCAGAACATGCATCATGTGATTCCGATCTAAAGCTTGAAGATAGTCAGGTAGTATCGCCATTAGCACCACCACATTCAGAAGGTTTACAAGATAGCAAAGGGGATTGGAGGGGCATTTTTCAGAAATGTAGACTATGTAACAGTAATTTCAGAATTCAGACTTTTTTCATGACTCATGAGATTGTATGTATGGGATGAGGGATGGTGGTGTGTGTGTGGGAGGGGCCACTGTCTTATGGTGCTTTGCTTCGCCCCTCCCACCAGCTGTCCCTCCCTCCTGCCTACGCACAAGGAACTCTAGGACTGGTAGTTCTTGATCTTGACATGATAGACCATGTCACAGGGAGCATCACAAATCTTTCTGTCTAACAGTCTCAAACTACAAATCCTAGTTTAACTGCACAAGCGCACACTCTCTATTCTAGAGAAGGGCCTGGGCTGGGCCAGCTGGCCCAGCAACTCACTGTTCAGAATGTTGCCTGAGACTGCTCTAACACTGCTTCTGATTGGCTCCAGCAAATCTCACAAGATCTGGACAATAGATACAGGGAAATAAGTTTCTATAAGTATCTTCAGACATGATCTACAATTTAGCCTCAATTTTTTCCTCCTGGTAATGGCGTTGGCAGCCTGAGCCGAGCACCCCCAGGCCTCCGGGCCCCAGAAAAGGGTACCCTTTCCCCCTCCCCCCTTGAGAGGCCCTGTAAACACTCTCAATTTGACATCTTAGGTGAGGAGTTATATGGAGGGGATGTTATGATGGGATAGTTTAATTTGAGCAATTGATTTGGATTATCAGCAGATAAGTCTGCTCAATGGTCTGTGGGAATGTTGGATGGGATGGGAACTGAGTTACTGCAGAGAATTCCTTTTTGGGTGTTGGCTGGTGAGTCTTGCCCACATGCTCGGGGTTTAGCTGATCGCCATATTTGGGGTCGGGAAGGAATTTTCCTCCGGGGCGGATTGGCAGAGGCCCCGGAGGTTTTTCGCCTTCCTCCGTAGCATGGGGCATGGGTCGCTTGCTGATCGATTCCCTGCAGCTTGAGGTCTTCAAATCTCACTTTTGAGGATTTCAATAACTCAGTCATGGGTTCGGGGTTGTTATAAATGTGTATGGGTAGGGTTGTGGCCTGCCTTGTGCAGGAGGTCAGACTAGATGATCATATTGGTCCCTTCTGACCTATGAGTCTATGAGTCTATGAGGAGTTGGCTAGCATGCTGAGTTTGTGAATCCCATTCAGAGGTGCCTGTCTCTTGACATTCATTGTATAAGGATCCTAGGCACCTAAACCAGGCTTTGTAAATCCCAGTGATTTTCTAGGTGCTTAAAAGTTTCTTGGTGAATCTAGCCCTCATTGCTGACCTAAATTCCCATTTTTCTTCAATGGGAACGGACAATAATACCCTCAGCCTACAGTTGTAAGCATTTTATTGCACTGTTGGTCACTTTTCCAATGTGCAGCATAATAGTTTTCCATTAACCTTAAAAAAATAATTAGGTACAGTGGCTCCAGTTCCCCCAAGGTATTTAAGCACATGCTAATCTTTAAGCAGATGAGTAGTCCCACTGATTTATATTTGTGTGACCTCATGGAATTCATGGAGCATAGACACAGAATTTGACCCTATTAACCAGCAGACTTGAAACTGTATAGTTTGATCAGGTAAAGATTTATGCCCAAACTAATCTTCTAGTTTTAATGGACATGGTGAGTTACTGCACTCACAGGCACAATCTTCTATCAGAGCAATAGAAGTCTCAACTCTAAAAATCACAAGACTGTCACTTGTGTCACAAGAATGTCACTAGGAATAACAAAGAAGAAAAACTCAGCTGTTTGTGAATTCACAGGGTCAAAGATTTAAAATCCTTTAGCACATGAAATACTGAAAAACATACTCACAAGGGCCTCTTTTTTGAAGTGGGGAGGCACCTACTAGCCTACTGGCATTAGAGATCCCAGCAGTAGAGAAAAGAGTGGTCACTTTCTAAAACGCAGGCATTGACAATTCAGCCATCCTCTTTTAGCTGTTCTAGCACTTGGGAACATTTTCCTGACAAATTTTCAAAAGCAAAGTCACAATTTGCATTTTTAATACTGAAATGTAATATGCTGTTACTGAGAGACACCCCTGAGTGTTATTACTTATCATTATAAACAATCATGAAAGATTACAGCTGATCTGCTCGACCAGATGCATTCTTGAAAACCAAAAGAGAGGGTTAAATGAAAACCAACATATGTAAAAGATTCACAATGCTATATTTCAAATAAGAAACATATTTAGAGGAGGGGGGAAGCCAAGGAGCACAGTGGTTAAAGAAAAACTGAAAGAAAAAACACATAATTGCTTTTAGTCTGTCATTTCCCCCCACAGAGTAGTAAATAAGAGCTTTGATACATAAAAGCAGTTATCAAACAGTAACAAATTAGTTCTTCACCATCTGTGATCCACGCAAGGGGGGGTGACAGTTTTAGGCAAGATTTTTAAAATATGAAATCAACTATTTGTGAACTCGTTTCAGAGTCTCACTGTCTACTTTGTCTCTTAAAATGTGGCCACAAGAAAGAGATGAGGTTTTCAAAACTAACAAAAAACAGCAGTTGTGGTTCCACTGTTTAAATGATGCTAATTGCTGGCTGACATTCGTAAACAAGATGTTTCCTTTCCTACCACAGCCTGCCATGGTTCAGCCTCTCTTTCAAGAACACCTCATTTAAAAAAAAAAAAGTGGTGATTACAACCTTAGAGAATCCTATTACCTGCGTTCCTTTATGTTACAAATGGCAAATCTGGAACCTCAGCCTGAATCCATTCCCTTAGAAATATTGCAACATAAATCGAATTTTTCGAAGGCTCTCTGGTGTCTCTTGAGACTCTCTAGGTGAACAGACTGAGATGGTGGCTCCAGAATATAGTCACAAAAAGAGGAGCATCGGGTTCTCATGATGGGTTTTAATGACTGTAAGTAACTCCATGTCAAGTCACAAGCAACCCCACATTAATACAGGAGGAGAGAACAGATTAAAACAGCTCATTCCTTCCTGCATCATAGCACTTTTTCATTTGTTTCATTTCTCTGTGGAATGCAGATGGTTTTTAGGGACTACAGGTTATTAAATCTCATATAGTTATTGATGATGTGGTCTCTGAGATACATATATGCTTTAAAATCTGATTTGATTTGATTTTGCTTCAGCCTCACGGAAAAATTTAAAATTCTAAAAAGATGCTTAGAAACTGGTACATGTGATTTTTTTTTAAACTAGTACTTTTCTTGCACTTTGATACAATTTGGAGAAGAAAAAGGTCCATTAAAGTCCTGCAGCTTGCCTTATTTCATGGGATAATTCCATGTCTTTAGTATGTGAGATTTCTACTTTCAGTGAAATACAATTGACCTTTCAACACCTTCAAAAAGTACTTAATCCCAGAAATATAAAAGTTAAATAGTAAAAGGGAATGGCCAGTTATTCCCACAATTCCACATCACTAGACTTTAGACTTGAGGCCGAGAAAGTGTTGTTGGGGCTTTTTTATAAGAGGCTCTGACTGCCAGCAATATGTTTCATAGACATGATCAAATTGATCACAGGAAAATAAGATATACTCATGGTAAATCAAAATAACAGATTATACAGGGAGACAAATTCAGGTAGGGGCTTGAACAATGAAAGAAGCAGTATAGTAAATGTAGAGTTTACTAGGTATTTAAGGGTCAAGGTTATTAGGAAAAGAAGTGCAGAACCTTTTAAGTTAACTGCACCGTAACTCAGCTTAGTCCGACCCTGCTCAGGCTTCTGAAAAAAATTCTAGTTCACACTGAATATTCTCAGAGACTTAACACAGGCATTAGTGCAGTCACATCAATACTAACATAATATCCTCTCATTTCCACGCCACTAACCTGATACCTATCTTTATATGACCCCCATTAGCTACAATGCCAGAATGAATCCAAGAGGATACATATCTCTGAGATAACATTTCACAGATCAATTATTCTTTCAGTCCTGTGTGTATCTGGCTGTTTTGCTCAGGACACTGATAATAACAAGATTCACTCATTCATTCAACAGGATTTTGATGTGATTTTAGCCAGATGCAATTTAGGCTTTGGCAACTTCAGTGATGCTGGTATTTATAATGATGCTGCTGGAAACAATATAGACTGTTTTGTTCTCTGTACTTTGAAGAATCAAGTTTCCACCTTTTCCTACTGTATCTATGGGTATCTGGGATATCCCTAGCATTTAAAATAAATCTTAGTAATTTCTCTGGTAAACCTCTCTGTCCATTTCCCCTAAAATAGGATTATGGCTCTCCTGTGGCAGTAATGACTCTTGCTAGTAATGACTCCTGTGGCTAGTAATGACTCTTCCAGCTGTTATTGTCTGGTCTCAGGGGGTCTGGCTACCAGCCTGGACAGCAGTTTTGTTTCCCTGTCATATATTTATTTATTTATTTGCCTGTCAGCTGTATTTGTAAGCTGGGTATTTGGTCTTATTTGAGTCTTCTGGAAAGAACAGTCAAATAGGACAAGGGTAGGGGTGGCCAATCCTATTAGTGTAGTTTTTATACATCCAGCAGGGTTAGATATGCCTCTTCATTGCTATATTTGGTTTTCTTTAACTGATTTTTTTACTGTCTGAATAAGTAACTCACCACCCAAATAACAATTCTCCACGGCATCAATTCAGCAAAGTGCTTAAACATGCACCCAATTTAAGCATATGAGTATTCTCACTCACCTCAAGTATCTTGCTGAATCAGAGGCTTAGTCTGTGGGTTTATTGGCAAAGTGGTAATGTGTCAAACAGATAGATTTTTAATGATCTGGAGGATGGGGTAGATTGCACAAGTCAGCAAGTTTGCAGATGACACTAAGATAGGGGGAGTGGTAGATACCCTGGAAGGGAGGGATAGGATACAGAAGGACCTAAACAAATTGGAGGATTGAGCCAAAAGAAATCTGATGAGGTTCAACAAGGACAAGTGCAGAGTCCTGCACTTAGGACGGAAGAATCCCATGCACAGCTACAGATGGGGGATTGACGAGCTAGGCAGCAGTTCTGCAGAAAAGGACCTGGGCGTTACAGTGGATAAGAAGCTGGATATGAGTCAGCAGTGTGCCCTGGTTGCCAAGAAGGCTAATAACATATTGGGCTGCATTAGTAAGCGCATTGCCAGCAGATTGCAGGAAGGGATTATTCCTCTCTATTTGGCATTGGTGAGGCCGCATATGGAATATTGTGTCCAATTTTGGGCCCCCCACTACAAAAACGATGTGGACAAATTGGAGATAGTCCAGAGGAGGGTAACAAAAATGATTAGAGGGATGGAGCACAAGACTTATGAGGAGAGGCTGAGGGAATTAGGCTTGTTTAGTCTGCAGAAGAGAAGAATGAGGGGGGGATTGGCTAGCAGCCTTTAACTATCTGAAAGGGAGTTCCAGGGAGGATGGAGCTAGGCTGTTCTCAGCGGTGGCAGATTATAGAGCAAGGAGCAACGGTCTCAAATTGCCATGGGGGAGGTCTAGGTTGGACATTAGGAAAAAGTTTTTTGTTAGGAGGGTGAAGCACTGGAATGGGTTACCTAGGGAGGTGATAGAATCTCCATCTTTAGAAGTTTTTAAGCTGCTGCTTGACAAATCCCTTGCTGGGATGATTTAGCTGAGGTTAGTCCTTCTTTGAGCACGGGGTTGGACTAGATGACCTCCTGAGGTTCCTTCCAACTCTAATAGTCTATGATTCTATGATCTTAGTCAATTCTCAGCATTCCACACTTGAGAATTGGGGTGCATAAGCATTTCCAAGAATCAGAATCCCTGGCTTCTATGCCTTCCATAGCTGACTTCCATGTCAGTACTAAGTAGCAGCTGCACTTAATGACTTTTTAAAAATAAAGTAAAAATATAATAGTTGAATTATTATGTTTCATCATATAACAACACCATAGAATTCAAATACAAAATTTCCTAAACTGAAATTTTTCAGAAATTCAGATCCATGGAAAATTTCAGAAATATTTGCTTTTGTTCTAATTTGGACCACCAACAAATTTGGAAATTTTTTGTGGAAACATTTCCCACAAACCAGAAAATCCAAATTTTGACCAGATCTAGATTTTATAAAGGTAATTGTCATTCTTTTTGTGAGTTCTGAAATCCCCATAAATTTAAGGTAGGGCTCAATTAGTAGTAAGTAATTAGCCACAAATAAGTCCCATACTAGCCTTTAAAAAAGTCTTTAGGATTTCATGTTCCTTCATCAGCTCTTTTATTTGTGCTCTTCAGAAGTAATTATGTGATTGTTATCTGAATACTCAACTCAGGCCACAAAAAATATCTGTTGCCTTTTGTTTATGCACATTTTGGGCTAGATGATAGCTATAGAATTTTCTCCTTTTACAAAATTATTGTTGTCTTCATTATGACCTTCCCCGTGCACATACACACACACCTTGAGAAAGCTTCTATATTGGCTTAACTTTATGACTGTGAGTAGACTATTGAAAGCAAACATAAATTTACACAAGTGTGTAAATCTTCGCAGGATATAGAATTAATTTCTTAACAGAATGGCCAGTGTGGTCTCCATTTGGGATATACTTCTGTACTTTCTGGTAGTCTTTGTAAATTTGTTAATTACAGTTCATGGAAAAGTAATTCTCTCCTTTTCAATTTGAAACTGCACATTTTAAAGTAATAATAGGCATATGCCTTACCACATTAATTTCATATTCATCAATATCACTTTCAGGAGGTGTTGGTCTTTTTATTACCCTGCCATGATTATCTGCATGCATTTATTAATGCTCTACCAGGGTGATCATATATTTCCTGTGTCAACAGTATGCACTGGATTCTGAGTGAAGCTAAAGACAACGGTATTTTATACAAACTTTCATGTGGTTTATTATCACTTTGTACATGTATCTTTTTTCTCTCCCTCTACATATTGATAGAATTTAACCAAACACAATTGCCAGTATTTCCTTTTCAACCTCTCTTTTCACCTCTTTTAAAGATCTCAATGTAAATGAAAATGACTGCACTTATAGCCTCATCCAAAGCCCACTGAAGTCATTGAGAAGAGCTCCCATTCAACTACCATCTCTATTCTGACCATTCACAGATCTACCTCTCTACTCCAGACAAAAGTAAAATATCAGCCTGTCTTTTGGCATGTCTTCGTGGATGTCTAGTCATCAACTCCAACTCAACATGGTGAAAACAGAGCTCTTAATCTCCCTCCTCAAGCCATCCCTGCTACCTCCTTTCTTGATCACATTGGACAGGACCATTCTACCTGTCACTCAAACCCATAAACTCAGTCTCATCTTTGACTTGGACATCTATCTAGGTCCTTACATCCAGACTGGGCCAGCTAGGGTGTTTTGCCAGACAGGGCAGAAAATATTTTCATTCAACCCCTGCACCCAAGAGAGGCTGAGCAAAACACAAAACAAAGAAACGGTTAGCCAATCAGTGGGGAATTTTTTTTAACTGGATGAATGACAATGGTATGGAGCCCTCTAGAACTTAACACTCAGATAAACCATCCTGCTTGTGGGCCCCTATAACCAGCCCTGCATCCAGGCTATGTCTAAATCATGCAAATTATTTCTCCTTATCAGCTCTCAGATACAACCTTTCCTATCCATCCAATTCATCCAGACAGCTAAAATTCTTATCCAGGCTCTTATCGTCTCACTTCTGGATTATTGCAAAATCCTTTACTCTGGCTTTGACAAATACAATCGTTCCCACTCTCATCCATTCATAATGCAGCTGCAAAGATGATTTTACGAGCCTGTTGCTTTCACCATGTCACCCCCTCTATTGCATCAAACATAAGCTATTTGTCTTCATTTTCAAGGCCCTGTACATTCTTTCTCCACCCAACCAATCACCTCTCATTCACTATCAAGAGGTCAACTGCTGCTTCCATCATATACATTTTAAATGTTTCAGCTACCACCTTTATGCTTGCTCCTATGCTGTCCCTCACAGTTAGCAGAAGCTTCCTGTAAACATCTGCATAGTGAACTCATTAGCTTCCTTCAAAACCTTTCTTAAACCTATCCTTTTCTATGATGCCAAAAATTCTTGAAAACAGTTAGTCCACTGGTATGCTGAGACTACAGTTTATCCAACTAACCAGTATTGTCTCATTGTTTCTATGGGCTCCCTCTCTGTGTTTAGCTCCATCTGTTCTCTTTTGTCTTATATTTAGATTGTAAGCTCTTTGGGGCAGAGACAGACTTTTTGTTCTGTGTTTATATGGTTCCTACCACAATGGGGATTAGGGTACCTAGGCACCATGGTAATTCAAAGAAGAAGCATCAGTTGCAGCATATGTACACTTAAAGTACATGAGTAGTCCTACTGAACGCAATGTGATTTGATGTATTTAAGTGCTCTCCTGATTTGGGGTCTAGAGAATTACATAAATATCTAATTTTAGGTGTCTAAATTTGAGGCATTTGATTATCTTGATCAAAGATTTGCAATTATTTTAAATCTGAATCTTAGTTTATCATCTCCATAAATCTCTGTTTATTCTCTTTACCTTGTGGAATAGGAATCTCACCTATTGCTTTTAGTTTATTTAACTAATCTATTAAACTCAATTTATATAATGTAAAATAAAAAGTCATTCCTTGATTTTATAAATTTAGTTGTAACAAGATGCAACAGGTGGATGATATAATGGACTTGGGGGAGGGGAAAGACAGAGTAACAGAGCAATGAACAAAGGTTTCATAGTAAGTAGTAGTAATTTCTGTTCTGCATCCTTTGATACAGTGTTATATACTTTCCTTGAAATAAAACTGCATTCTGCTCTACTATCCAGTTTAAAGGCTAAAACTCCACTGTTAATATTTAGCTGTATTTGACAGTCTGAAGCAGTTTGCTCTTCAGTTGCTCTGCCTATCGAGCAGTTAAATTGAAGATGGTACCATTTTTGCTGTATTTTCTATATTAATTTTAGGAAATCATGTAAATACTCTGCTAAGGATAAATATCATAGCGTGGTAAACATCCTGTTTTTGTTATCATTCACTGTATATACACACTTGGTTTGAAAAAGCTATTTGCATCTCTCCTAAGAAAGAATATAAAGTTCCATAACAGTGTTCTCTTGTTATGTATTGTAGAGTTTTGTACTGTTAGACTAGAATGCCACAGTGTTTTTTTTTTTAAGGACTCAATCTATATGTAGATGCTAAGGCATTTTCCAGTATTTACATATGCATATTACTTACAGCTTTCCAAAATGTAGCCCACTGGTTCTCAACACCAATGTAAGTCCTGACTTGCCATAGGACCAACATACACAGACACCATGGACCAGATCTTCAGATGCTGTAAATTCACATTGATTTCAATTAAGTTGTGCTGATTTATGCCAGCTGAGGATCTGTTCCCATAGGTGGACAACCTGAACGATTGTGAAGAGCTAAGTTGCTATGCTTCTGAGTTTGAGTTTAATTCAGAAGAGACCCAACTGTTCAGATGTTTATCTGAAGCACTTAAATCTGCAAATTTCAGCTGAAAATATCATGAGAACCTAAATACTTCCTGTGTCTAAATCAAGCCAGAAATATCATGTGTACTGTCTTTGTTGTGGTATTTTGGCACTCACATTTCTGGTCTCTGACGGAAACCAGAAGTGCAGAAGCATGCAAAAATGAAAAGAATGGAAAAAGGTTAACCAAACATTTCAGAACCTTCAAAAAGAGTTAGTTCAGTACAAGAAATTGGTAAAGATTACGAAGCATCAGTATTCTATTTTCCAAAACATTAATCCAGCTTTACTTATCTGTTTCTTCCTGTAGTAGTTTGGGGACTGAGGCAGATATGTCAAGGTATTAGTAATGTGATACATAGATTTTCATCTCTAAATAAAGGATTCAGATTCAAGGAGTTTTCAACTGATAACTATTATATGGAGAAAGAGTTGGGGGTCCTCTGCAGTTTATTTCCTAGCAGAGAAGTGTCTACTACACCATAATAGTCACAGTCATAAATAATGCTGTCACCAATATAGTAAGAAAGGATAAGGACTGACTAGGCATGGAGTGAGAACAACCCTTTCTCACTTCTAAAAATGTTCCTGACAGAACACAGATGAACTTAGGTAACAGTGGAGGGCTGTTATGGACTCTGAACCCCTATAGCCTGTTCTGTATTGACCCCATTTTGTGGATAACCAATTTCAGTTTCCAATACTGTCAAAGTAGCACCTGTCATGAGCCCAGTAAAGATACTAATCAGAGAGCTGGAGAATAGCAAGCTCAAGATTCACTGAAGGAGTACTATCTGTTCATTACTGCTTTAAAATGAAATAATGTGCTCGACAGTACATGCACGGAAAACTGCATTACTGCACTACCCAGCAAGTTACTTTTCAAAATGCAACATGCTCCCTCTTCCACATAAACACATGCCTCATCTCACACACACACACACACACACACACAAAGCCTGAGACATTAGAATAGTTTAAATCAGACAAAGAAGAAAGAAAACAAAATATTGAGTGTTCAAAGTCCTTTGGGTGTTGCAGGAAGAATTTACCACATAATAAAGGGAGCAACAACTAACCCATCTAGTTAGGTTACACATTAGCTTGCATAGTGAGTTCAAAGGGTGTGTGTTCTTTAATGTTTTGCTAAGTTTAATGGTGCTCTTTTACACTGCAATGTCATCACTTTCCATAGTTTTTCATTCACAGAAAGACACATTTCTGAAGGGAGGAATATTTATATTTTAAAAAATTAAAGAGCTCCTGTTACACTTTTATCTTAGGCTGATCACTTTTTGCTTATAAAGCATAGTTCAAATCTGCTCAGGTACACTGCAAATTCCAAAGAATGATTAATCTAATTCATACATACCAATTGCACTATACGGCAACATACAAGTCCAATAATTAATAAATATGGGAGTTCTAATAACCTTTTCCCAGTTGTAAGTGTAAGAGTAAAACATCATTCAAAATATATTACACTTTTAATTAGTGAGTCAAATCTTAGGGTTCTTAATCTTTGCTCTATGTTTCCTCCAGCAAAAGTCCCACTGGACCAAATCCTGTACTCCTTACTATATTCTTAACTCACTTCTTCCTCTTTTAAATCAAAGGCAAATTCTCACAAGTTTTCAAATACATTGATCGCTTGACATTGGTCTGAATGATTCTGAGAATTATCAGTTTAATTTGGGAGGAGAATCAGAGAAGCTCCTCAGCTACTCTGCACATTAGTCTCTTGGAGCTGCAGAAATGGGAAGCACACGCAAATTATATTTCTTTCCACTACGTAAATTCTGACCCTTTTTTCCAACCTATGCACGATGCATGAGCTCATGCATTATTCTCAATCCCTTTTGCACTGCAGTGAACCCTCTCAAGTGACTTGCTGCAGGAGAAGCTAAGAAGATTGAGAATAATGGAGGTTCCCTGTGCCCCCTCAAAATTAGCAGGGGGGGAAGGGTTGCTGTCCTGTCTCCCTGGCTCTGATTGGGTTGTTGGACTCTTCATAAGAAACCAGTCTGTTTCTGAACTGTCTGTCAGCAATTCAGGCCCACATTAATATCTTCCAAACAGTTACTCGGTTGAGAAAATCCTATCCCTGTTCAGGAATATTGGTAAAGTGCTGCACCAGTGACTGCCATGTAGTGATGGCGAGCACAGTCACGGGCTCCGGTGGTAGAAGGGAGGCTGAGCAATCACTGAGTAGCTCCACAGATACTATTGAACAAGCTCTCTATGGTCAGGTTGACTTAGTTCTCTGTGGAGGTGGAACCCAGCTAAACCATGGAAATCTGGATAGGTTTTCTGCCAACTGAGAACCAAGGTCAAAATTTGGCCTAATAGGGTCTGCTTTAGTAAGGATTAAGTACCAATTAAGAAGGAACTTCAGAGATTGGCCCAATGTGCATATAAACTGGGTTTATTTAATTATATTTTGGGTTAATTATCATTGCTCTTAGGAATTTATGTATCTTTGTGTGCAAAAATAATAGGAATATTTATGAAAATAATAAATTCATTGCTCTGCAACTGGATTGCAATCCAGTTTCTTTTCATCAAATGCGTTAATTACATATATAAAATGGAGTAAAATAGATACACTGATTCTCACTTAATGTGCCAGGAACAGTTTCCAAACTGAGAAGTCTCTCTTCAGTTTATTCTCTCAATTTTTGTGTGTGTAATGTACGATATCCCACTTTCCAGAATGGTGCAATGAACACAATGAAAGATTTCATGTATTTCTTCTTTTGGGGTTCTCTCTTTTCTCATCTGCACAAAATGTTTTTTTTTTCAGGACATGAGGTGTAAATGTCTCCTCTCATATGCTTCCAAGAGACACTCATATCTGATTCATCCTCAAGTAAAACTCAGAAAACAAGAGGAGCTTAAAATTCCAGTAAGAGTTCAGATACCAACAGTGCCATAACATATGTGCTATATTAATGACTTGTGTTTTACATCTATTGCAGAGATCAAATATTAATTTTTAAATTGCTTCAATTTTGTGGAAAATAGCAAAATCTGTGGATTATGTAAATTAGGATATTTTGTATTTAGTTGCAAAGGAAAGTCAAAACTGAATTAAATAATTGTGACCAAATTGTGACTTTGTTTTTCATGATGGTTCCCCGTGCCACATAATTACTATCTTTTTGGTTCAGAACCTCAAGTGAGAATATTAAATCATTTATAAATGGACTATTACTAATGTGTAATGATAGTGATAACATTTCAAACAAGAACTTGGATAGCACACACTAGTCTTAGATGAGCAATCCAAGGCCACTATCTTTCATAAGCTCCTATCACCTTTACCAGAGGATATAAAAATGGTATAGGCTCATATTGGCCCACAATTACAGGAGCACACTTCTCTCATTGACTTTAAAAGGAGTTGCACCCATATAATTGAGGGCCAAACTGAGCCTAACCTTCCAATCCCTATACCCATTGAAGAGGCAAAATTCTCATTGTCTTCAGGTGGACAAGGCTCAGGCCATATATTACTTACGGATCTAATGTGGTTTGCAGAATTTTGAATTATTTACGTGTTGACATTTACATGGCAGAATATCTCCCATTTTGTTCACACCAAACTAATGTTTTTCCCCACTGAATTATTTCTTGCATGGTAGATTATTTAATTAGAGGGAATCTCACTGTTTCATAGATTCCAAGATCAGAAAGGGCCATTGTGATCACCTCCTCTGACCTCCTGTATAACATGGGCAATAGAATTTACACCAAAATCATTCCTTTTGAACTAGAGCATATCTTTAAAAGAAATATTCAATCTTGATTTTAAAATTTCCAGTAATCAAAAGTCCACCATGACCTTTGGTAAATTGTTCCAATGCTTAGCTAGGCTCATAGGTAAAAAAAATTATGCCAAAATTCTACTAAGCGTCAAACTGTTCTGAGTTCTGAGTTCTTAGTAATTCTATGACTTCCAAGTCATTGGAAAATTTTGTAGGCAGAGTTATATTACTTCTGCCATTTACATATCTTATCACATATTGTTGTAACATTGTGTCATTTTATAATTAAAGTGACCCAACTCCATTTTAAATTAGTAGAGGTGAAAACTCATTGGGCCGAGGTGTAAAATGTTAACTGCTTTGTAACAACCTCCAGCCATGTATCACAACAAAATCTCTGTGAAATTTCATTTAAATAGTATCCATTCATGTATTACAACAAAATCTCTGTGAAACTTCATTTAAATAGTATCCATCTCTGCGAAACTCAGTAAAACAGTATCCATTCATCTATTACAGCAAAATCTCTGTGAAACTTACAAGCACCGGTAAAAACCGCAGCAGGCGTTAAGTCAGGCATGTCCAAAGTCCGGCCCCCGGGCCATATACGGCCCTTTATGCTTTTTAATCCGGCCCGCTGAACAGGTCCCAGGGTTCTTAAAATCGGGCCCGCCAGTGTGCATATCCAACCGGTTCGCAGCGGTTTGCACGAACTGGTTCTTAAAATGATATCGTGCCCGCCAGTCCGCAGCTCCGCCGTGGAATTTGACAGCGGAGAGTGAGTTTCAGGGCGGAAATTCTCCACTGTGAGTTCCACTCTCCAGCTCCGCTGCCGAAATTGACAAGGGAGAGTCAATTTCGGCGGAGACTGTACCCTGTGATTCCAGCTCCACCGCCGAAATTGACAAGGGAGAGTCAATTTCACGGCGGAGACTGTACCCTGCGATTCGAGCTCTGCCGCTGAAATTGACAAGGGACAGTCAATTTCACGGCGGAGGGTGGTCTGAAGTGCTGGCTGCTGGGGTGCAGTGTGTTGGGTGCTGTGTGCATAAATGTGTTTATTTATGGCCCGGCCCCTCTGTCAAATTTTAGAACCCATTGTGTCCCGTGAGTAAAAAAGTTTGCCCACCCCTGCGTTAAGTACTAAAGGCAATGCAATCAGTATGTAGCATGTGGGTCTTAATAAACCTGCTACTCGAAACTCAGTAAAATTTCATTTAAATAGTATTCAGACATGTATTGTGATGGGTGAGTCTTTGTCAACAGCAAAGAGCAGCTGGTCAATTAAGAAAAATAAAAACAAGTTTCGCTGTGTAAGTTTCACTCTGTCAGGGTGCAGCCCCCAATCACCTCATCACTCTTAGGAATCTCATAATTGGCTAGAAAGTGGGCACATTGCTGTGAGGAAGAGATATAAGGTGATCAAAATCAAAATGGAGATGTCCCGTATCTTTGGAAGAGCACCAGAATAGCTCTACGCATGGGCGTGATCTACCTACCGTCTCTCCCCAGCTTGCCACTCAAACCTAAGTATAGAGTGTGTGGCTGTGTAACCTGAGTGTGACAGTATATTCCACTCAGATGTGTAACCTGAGTGTGACAGTATTTTCCACTCAGATGTAAACCCGGGAACTGTACTAGTAGAATTGAAGTGTTGCTTTGCTGCTGACAAACCTCACTGTTGCAGTGTAAGTATAATAGCATAAGTATAACCCTATAGTGTAAGCTAGCTTTGTAAATATAATTGTATAGTTGTAATTGTGATTGTGTTCTAAGTAGTTAAATTGTTGTATTAAATAAGAATCAATGGTGATTTTTAAATTGTAATTGATGATGTATAAATTATTGCAAGTAAAACAAAGTTGTATGCAAAGCAATCTTTGTCCCTCCTTATTTGAGGGATCCATATAAATCGAACCTGACAGCAAGCTGGTTCTTGTTGTCACCTCACATATCAGGTAAAGAACTAATGCATATTAGTTTACAAAATAAATTCAAACACATCTGCTTCCATTTTCTGAAATTTTTTTGAGTGTCTACTTGTTGTGCCCAAGTGGAATGCTTGTTCATGGAAATACTGTGATGACTATACAATACATTCACGTTATGTCTAAGTGTAACATTTTTGCAAAACAATCTGTTTTTTCACAATAGGAGAGGTGTTGCCATTTTTTATTCAGAAAAATATTATATTCAGGAGTCATGATATATGATTTGACTTAAATGTTTTGTTCTGTAATGAGTCCAGCTAGCTTTTTCCATCGGTGACTGCAAATCACAATATTCTTGACAAGAAACTTCTCAACTGATATTTAAGAATTTTGGTAAAGTTGATCATTTTGATTTTCAACCTCAAAAATAAAATAGGTTCTTTGTAAAAATACACTTTGAAAAATTACCATTAAATGACATTGTGAGATTTTCAAAAGTGCTCAGTATTAGCCTAATTCTTCATCCAGTTAAACCAATAATGGAATCACTGAGACACTTGAATCCATTTACAGATTTTTTTTTTAATACCGCCAGTTCTGCAAACTCTTCCTGGGATCTGGGAGCCAAGTTAGGTTATTTCTGACTTATGCATTATCACTAAAATAAATATTTTAGGAATCTTTAAAAAAGATGTAGACAAATTGGAGAGAATCCAAAGACAACTGAAACAATAAAGGTTTAAAAACCCTGACCTATAAGGAAAGATTAAAAAAACTGCGCATGTTTAGTCTTGAGAAAAGAAGATGAGGACATTGGGGGGGGGTACAGTCTTCAAATATGGTAAGGGCTTTTATAAACAGGATGATGATCAGTTGTTTTCTATGTCCACTCAAGGTACAACAAGAACTCATGGGTTTCATTTGCAGTAAGGAAGATTTAGGTTAGATATTAGGGAAAATCTCTCTAATTATAAGAATAGTTAATCTCTGGAATAGGCTTCCAAAGGAAGTTGTGGAATCTCTATCAATGGAGGCTTTTAAGAACAGGTTGGAAAAAACCTGTGAAGGATGATCTAGGTTTACTTGGTCCTGCCTCAGTGCAAGAGGCAGGACTTGATGAATTCTTGAGGTCCCTTCCAGCCCTACATTTCTATGATTCTATAGGTTAAATTCTTCCCTCCTTTATATATGTGCAACTCCATTGCCTTCAATGAGATTGCACAATTGTGACTAATGAGGACAAAATTTGGCCCTGCAATTGGAACTTAGTTTTCAACTTTGCTGATGGTATGTAAGCCAGAATAGTATTTAGCACAATCCTCCCATTATTGTGTTAGCACTAAACAAGCAAAACTAAGCAAAAACTAAACTAAGCAAAAGTAAAAAGTAATAAAACCTTGCTTTTGTTACTAAGCAAGCAGATGGGCTCTGAATACACATAAAGAATAGGTACGTTGAAAAAAGAAGGTGCAATTTTTATATATTGACTTTTCAGGGAAGAATTGTTTTTAAATATTGGTTGAAGTCTATTCCATATAGATTGGTCTGTTCTCTTCCTGTGTGAAGATAATTCACCTTATATAGGAATAAGACCTGCATGTGTGCATTGAGAGTGAAACATGGAGGTGTCAAAACTTTGAAAATATAAACATTTCCTAGTTCTTTTAAGAAAAGCATTGCATTAGCATGTAATCGTCTCTGTTATTTACAGTTCAGTGCCCTCTCTCCCCTATTTTTAAGACTGTTTCACTTTGCAACAAGCCACAAAAAGACAAACACCTATACAATAATAAGGACTCTCTGGGCCCGTCTACACTGCATAGAAAAAACCCACGGCACCAAGTCTCAGTGCCCCGATCAATTGACTCAGGCTCACAGGGCTCAGATTGCAGAGCTAAAATTAGCAATGTAGACGTTCGGATTTCGGCTGGAGCCCAGGTTTTGTAATTCAGCAAGAGGGGAGGGTCTCAGAGCCCAGACTCCAGCCTGAATGAGAACAGCTACACTGCTATTTGTAGCCCTGCAGCTGGAGCCCTGCAAGCCCAAGTCAGTTGACCCCAGGCTCTGAAACTCAGTGCCAGGGTTTTTCTTTGCAGTGTAGACATACCCTCTTACACTTCCATAATGGCTTTCACCACAAAGAATCCCAAACTATGTACTTCACACAAACAGAAACCATCTTACTCACCACCAAAATTCAGCTACCCGGGGCAGAACACATGAAACCCTTTTGTCATAATAGTCGTATTAATTGCTACTATGCCATTTCAAAGTCTCCTCTCGACCTGTTCCTTAAGCACTCCAAACCAGGCAAGCATCTGAATTCAGAAAAGCACTTAAGCATCTGCTTAATTTTGAAGTCCATGAGATTTATGCGCATACTTAAACGCTTTCCTGATTCAGGGCCTCAGTGTTTTCCCTTGGAGAGGGGGGAACATCATATACATTTTTACCGAATTTAGAAAATATTTTCCTATATGCCAAGAGATTATTCTCTCACTTGTACATTTGATGCAGGCTCATTTATGTATCAGACAAAGATCCTCCTCTAAATTGAATCCAATAGTCTTAAACAGCACAGTTTTGATATGCTGATAATGCTACAATTTATAGGTTTCAAAGGATTTTTTTCTCCCGCTCTTGTTTGTGTATGCCAGAAGTCCCCTGTTTCCTGTCTCCAGCTGATAATAGTTGGAAGGAGGAGGGTCAATGAGAAGGAGAGGGCCCTGTTCCCTTGGTGGCTCTCCAGAACGAAGGGAATGGGGGAGTGAGGGGCTTGATCCGTCTGACAGCTGAAACAGATGATACAGCACACCACCTATGTAAACAGCAATAGGCGCTGGGGCTGATGTAGCACAGAGATATGACCCAGCCCATAGAGCCGCTGAGTCTAGACTCCAGATGTGTTCTTACTGTTACCAGGCCAATTCAGATCCAACTGGTAAATATTTCTACCAGATGACAGTGGGCTCGGTTACAGGAATGAGGACAAAGGACAAAAATAGGAAGAAAATGAATACTGGGCACTATAGCTGCTTAGAAAACTATTCTGCATAGTTTTAGAGATGTTAAGGGGCAATTATTTAAATAGATTACATACATTCTTTTATTTTCTTACCACGTTCGGTTGAAAAAGTTCCAAGGCAAATTGAAGGCTATTTAAGTAAATTAGTCATTCAAAATGAACTGAAACAGAGATCCGTAAAGGACAAAATGTAATTTATATTGTGATTTTTAGCATTTGGAGATAATTGAAGGGGAAAAGGAGAGAGCGAAAACCCTATTGCCGATTACATCAAGAGGATAAATGTCAATTTATTATGAGGCGAGAATGATACGATTGATTTATAGAAACAGCAGACCTAGAACAAGATCATTCTAAAAACAAAATTTAAGGTAAAAGATCCCTATCTGCCAGCATTTCATGGCTCCAGATATATAACTCCCTTTCCTACTCCATGTGGTGTTAAAAATGTCACACAGTGTGTCAATTAAGCAACAGCCAAGCACCAATGATGCCATCAAGTATATGGAAAGTTTCAAGAGGTTGACTTCTACATCTGTCTCAGTCAAAATTAAGTAACAGAAATTTGCAAGAAAATGGGCTAGAATATCTCTTTGCTTAATAGGTGTTGTATTGCCACCTACCAGCAGGTAATCAATAGTTTCTCATTTTGAGAAATTCCAGTCTAAGATACTGTATGCTAAGGGACTGTGATCATAAGTGAAATATTGTATAATATCTTTGTGAAGGATGTGGGAGAGGCCTGTAAAATTTAATGAATATTATATGTACCTGTAGAAGTACGGGGCCATCCCTCCTTGTCAGTCTGTGAGAGAGGCCACATTCCCTCACTGTTGCACCTACGTAGGCAGGCTCAAAGCAGGGAAATAGCTCTCTCTGGTGCTTAGGTCCTCAGGTAGGGGCAGGGCAACTAATCAGTCTATGGCCCCAGGCCCTCAGGCAGGGCAGAGCAACTATGCAGTCTATGGCCCCTGGCCCTTGGACAGGGCTGGGCAACTAAGCTGTCTATGGCCGCATTTGCAGGGGTGAGCACCAAACACACCCTAAGGGCTCACAGGCAGGGGTGATCACCAGACAAGGGGCTTCCAGATCTGGTGGGGGGGTCTGCCACACCAGGGATGGGGTACCAAGGGGTAGGGGGACCTGACCCCACCCTACTCCACCAGATCCTAGCCCTGGGCCCTTACAGTGGTGGAGTGTTCCAACACTGGGTCAGCAGGGCTCTGGCCAAAATGTGCCAATCAGTGCTGAGGCAGGAGCAGAGCTGGACTATAGTCAGCTATCCATGTGCTGCTTTCTACTGTCCCCTTGGGGTGTACCTGCATCCAGGGGTTGCCATCTGCCTCCCCAGGGTAAGTTGTCAGTGGTAGTTCCAGTAATTCCTCAGTGTCTGGGTTTTCAGGTGGGCCAGATGCATCAGGTGAGTCCTCAGTGAAGCCGGAGTCCTCTGCGGGTTCCCACTGCAGCAGCAGACAAGAGACGTCCTTCTCCACAAGCAGCTCTTTCCCACCTGAGCTAGTGGGCCTTTATACCTCCTGTTCCTGTCCTGCCCTGCTTCTTCCAGCATATTGGGCATGAGCTTCCTGGCCCCATCCACCAGAGGAGGATGGTTGGCCTCTCCTTGTCAGTCTCGGAGGGAGGGAGGCCATACCTCCTCACTACAGTCCCTGTGTTTGATTCTTATGATATTATTTGCTATATGACTATCAGAGGTTAATTACAGCAGGAGTTACATGAAGGGCCTTAGGAAAGGTGACAATGGGTTCAGATTGCCCCTTTCACCGATACTTAATGGGACAAGGTAGGCATGTCTTTTGAAGTTTGTTTGTCCTGAGATCAACTGTATGCTGGTATCCCCTGAGGAGAGGTTCCAAATTTTAGGGGAAGGTTCTAGCATGTTACTAGTGCTGGTCGACAAGATGGTTTTTCATCAGAAAATGCCAATTTGTCAGAACTGAAACTTATCATAGGTGAATATCAGTTTTAGGGCCTGATTTAGAACAGGACTTGAACCTGGATATACCACATCCCAGGTGCCTGCCCCAGCCACTAATGATATTGAAGTGAGTCTTTCTTAATCTCTCCTGTTGTAGCTGTTTCACTGTGTATAAATTATTAAATATTCATTAGAGCAGAGTGATAGAGACAGACTGACTGACTCTAGAGCCCGGTGGTTACAACACTAAGTTGGAGGTGGCTATTCTAAGGTGTGGCTTGTGGAAACATTTCAAAAGTTCTCAATTTTGTCCTGATGCAGAATGGGAACATATTTGAAATCTTGAAATTTTTTGCAGGATAGGAAAATCATTTCCCACCAGATCTAGTTAAAAACCCAGAGGAAGCCTTCAGGCAGGAGACTGGAACCAAAAACTTTGGCAGTGGTACACAGAGAGCCCCTGAAACCAAGAGAGACACAAAGACTGGAGAGAAGCAGACTAAACCCCAGTCCTCAGAAGTGTGGATGCCTGGGAGAAGTTAGGCCTACCTAAGCTTTAGGTAAGACAAAAAAGCATAGTAATTGTTACATGTTAAAATCCATTATTTCTTGTTATGCTTTATTCCTACTGTTAAGATTAAAGAATACTTTATTTTGAAATGACTGTTCTGGCTCTGTATTCACACTGGTCACAGCTCCCAAAGGGAAGACTACAGGCAACCAACCCCAGTCAGGCCTGCTGAGCAATCAGAATTGGTTTATCCATCATGTTGCAATAAACAGAAAAGCCAGTGGTAGAAAGCCAGTGTGTGAGGAAAGGGATCCATGCTCCTACATGGCAAGCGAGAGTCATGGCAATGCTTTGCACCTAGTAATTAAAGGCATTGCTATTTTTTATTATTGACAAACTGAACTTGCTGGGTATATGTAAGTTATTGGCCTAACCATACCAAGTATTGTCAATTTATTCTTTTGTTCACATGGAATCCCTAACATAGGAATGGTCTGTCAAGTTCAGGATTCTGCCTACAGTGACTAGGACCAAATGCTTCACAGGGGATACAGGACGATATTGGACAACTTTGTAGTAATTTGAGTTTGAATTTGAGTAATTGTAGTATTTGAGTAATTGAATTTGAGTAATTGTAGTAAGTTGAGGAAGCATCTTCATGATCCCAAGCACAGAGGACTAAATAGTGACTTGAACTACATGCCCACAGTGGGGAATAAGAAGAAGTTCAAATGCAGCCCAGGATCTAGCCAACGATATCTATAAAAACAAAGGTGGAAAAGACTTGGCTACTAAAATGGTCAAGTTAAACAAGACATACATCTGGAATAACTTCATTCTTCACATAGCAATCATAACCCAGCAGACAAGAGCCTTGAACTGGGGAGGAAAGAAAAAGTTTGCTCTAAATGTGCCTTGTTTAATGTGACCTTTCAAATGGTTAACCTCTAGATAAATTATAAGTGAGCATTCTCGTATGAACACCTAAGTTATTGCTTTTACTAATGGATTCTGGTTATATTTTTATGTTCAAGAGACAGTGTGAATTTACTTACTAATTGGCTCTCCTTGTCCAGTGTTTCATTGGCTTTTCTCTTGCCTTTCATCTTTCTTTTGTATTTGGAGAGCTTTAACCAAATTTTTAAGACTCCTAAGGAAAAGTGTGCTTTTTACATTTAAATCCTCACAGTTTGTATGAAAGTGTTTTGGCTGGGTATATGGTGCATATATGTATATATTCTTCTGTGAACACTAGTGCACTGTTAAATTGTTGAGTTTAATTGGGCTACAGTTGGTGATCATTTTCTGTGCCTATATGAGGGGATTACTGACTGATTCACTGTCTTTCACTTGTTTCTTTTCACTTCTCTTCTGCTTTTATACTGGTAAAAAGGGGTATGGGAGGTCTGAGGAATTATGAACCTCAAAAGGAAGATAGATTTTGTGATTTACAATCAGTGTAAAATGTAGTTCTGCCTTGCTAATATCTTCGATGGGGAGTACTTCTGCAGGCAGTCTTGATTTTTTCAATAGATTGATGACGAGCCAAGATGCCAGACTATAGAATTTTCAGGAAAATGTGGCATATGAGGTAAATGAGACATATTAGGCCTGATATTACCCCATTGAAGATGTTGGCAAAATAAAGAAGGACTTTTATTTCAATTGGGAAGAATGGGGCTGTTAAAGAGGAAGCTACTAAATGACTAGTAGAGTTTAGAGTGCATTAATCAGGAAGCGGAGAAACAGATAGAAGACTTAATCTAAGAGAAATATAAAAGGAAGACATGGTCGCCTTGAAAGAATGGTGAACAGTGTATTGAAATTGACAGAGATTGTCAGTTCTATGGAGGCCAGAGCAAGACAAACTAAGCATGACACAGAAAAACTTCAGTTTTTTCCTCTTCCCTCCTGGTCTCTTCAAGTGCACCCCCCTCTTAGAACTTGATCTGGTGTCAGTCTTGGGATGGTTTCTTCCTCTCTCAGACTGGGCCCTGTCTGCTGTCCCCTGTAATCTACCATGAGTAGTTCAGCAGGTCTGACTGAAGTTCAATGCCTGCAATTCTCTGCCCTCTGAGAGGAATGACAGTGACCAAACAGCCTTCTCGAAGCAAAAGCATCTCAAAGAAAACAGATCTTAAAATAATAAAGTCTACATGCATGCATGCAAGCCTTTCCCTAAGGCTTACCATTTCCCGGGAACCAAGGAAGACCTGTGTCTCTCTTCCATCTCAGTCTTTTGTCAGCAGGAAGAGCACATGATAATTGAAATCCCTTCTCTCCTGATAAGTGCTTGTTAACTGTTTATAGCTTTTTTATTTGTTAATTTCCCTGCCTGGCAAAACAGCTGTGTTACTTTGTCCAGGAGCCTGGAAGTATGGCCATGTCCTGTAGTTGCCTCCCCAAGTGTTGTTCATAGGTTGATTTTCTAGATACATTGTGTTGCTTCCCTGCTTGTTCATCCTAGATCCCCTTGTTAAGGTCTATCACTACCTTTATTCAGGAAAATTCTAATAATCCACCATGGGTTATATAGCAGCTTTATCTCACTGACCAGGACACTTACAGTATTCATACCATTATTATACATCAATATTAATTACATAGCAGCTCCTCATCCTTCACATCAACATCTCTGGAAATCAGGAGAGTCACTAAATATGTCCCTGTGAATTCCAAGAGAGTCACCTATATCCAGTATACCAGGAGTAGGTGGGGAAAAATGGGGCTGTTAGAGAGGAATAGGTAGAGTCATGCCATCAGGGAAGTCCCAAAGAGGTATCCAAGTTAAAGTGGATGTCCCAAAGCTTATGGGTTAACTATTGGAAGGAAAACCTGAAAGTTACAGATATTTCTCCTTTCAGCTTTCTGTTTAGTGACCTAAAAATACAAGTAAATCAGCAGAGGTTGAACTCCAAGCAAACCAAACCAGTACGTTTAAGGGTGTGAAACACACATGAATAGAAACCGGTGAGTTCTGCGCAGGTCTATGGAGATGAATTGCTTTCTGAATCCTGAGCTGGCTTGGATAACAAAGAAAGAGAAAGCCTGAAGATACTAGTTTGAGGTAAATGACATGTGATATCAAAAGGAGTAGCATGAAGAACAATTGTTTTGAAACATTTTTCAAATTGGCAACCTAAACTACATCTACATATTCAGTGTCTACTTGCATACACAAATCACATTTGTGCAAACAAATATCTTCAGTGCAAACTAGTGGTCTGTGAGCAATTTAGGAGACAAGTTTTTAAAAACTTTGTTCTAATTTACTTATCAATAGTGACTTTGAACAAAGTCAACTGCCTACAAATTCTGCGTAAGTATTGCAAAACCAGTATTCCTGAATGTTTGTGTGACTTCTGAACCACTGTTCACCTTGACCATGCTCAGAGCTTTTTTCTACTAGCATGAATCTTCAGGCAAGCAGGATGGAATTTAGAACCCACTCTGTGTCTGTAATTCACACACAAGTTGACATTAGTACCAATCAGAGAACAGAGATAACATCCTCCTCACAACCAACAGCCACTACTTTTCCTCAGAATAAAACACAGGGTCAGTTCAGACTAGCGAAAGTAGCCCTAGCTGCAAGTCACAATACATAAGAACATAAGAATGGATATACTGAGTCAGACCAATGGTCCATCTAGCCCAGTATCCGGTCTTCTGACAGTGGACAATGCCAGGTGCTTCAGAGAGAATGAACAGAACAGGTAATCATCAAGTGATCCATCCCCTGTCACCCATTCCCAGCTTCCAGCAAACAGAGGCTAGGTACACTTCGGAGCTTGGTCTTGTATCCCTGCCCATCCTGTCTAATAGCCTCTGATGGACCTATCCTTCATGAACTTATCTAGTTCTTTTTTGAACCTGTTATAGTCATGGCCTTCACAACATCCTCTGGCAAAGAGTCCCACAAGCTGACTATGTATTGTTTGAAAAAATACTTCTTTTTTGTTCATTTAATCCTGTTGATTCCACCTGTGGAACTCCTTGACAGAGAACATTGTGAATGCCATGACTATAACAGGTTCAAAAAAGAACTAGATAAGCCAGGATGGGTAGGGATGCAAAACCATGCTTATTTTTGTTCGTTTAATCCAGTTGACTACTAATTTCATTTGGTCACCCCTAATTCTTGTGTTATGAGAAGGAGTAAATAACACTTCCTTATTTACTTTCTCCACACCTGTCATGATGTTATAGACCTCTACGATATCCCTGCCTTAATCATCTCTTTTCCAAGCTGAAAAGTCCCAGTCTTAATCTCTCCTCATATAGAAGCTTTTCTGTATCCATAATCATTTTAATTGCCCTTTTCTGTACCCTTTTCAATTCCAATATATCATTTTTGAGATGGGACAATCAGGTCTGCATGCAGTATTCCAGATGTGGGTGTACCAAGGATTTATAAAGAGGCAATGTGATATTTTCTGTGTTATAATCTATCCCTTTCCTAATGATGCCCAACATCCTGCTAGCTTTTTGACTGCTGCTGCACATTGAGTGGATGTTTTCAAAGAACTATCCACAGTGACCCAAAGATCTCTTTCTTGAGTGATAGCAGCTAATTTAGACCTTATCATTTTATATGTATAGTTTTATACATGTATGTTTTATATGTATGTTTTCCACTGTGCATTACTTTGCATTTTAAAAATTGGCATTAGAGTAGCTGTCCTCTAATCATCTGGTACAGAAGCTGATTTAATTTATAGGTTACATACCACAGTTAGTAGTTCTGCAACTTCACATTTTGGTTCCTTCAGAACTCATGGGTGAATACCATCAGGTCCTGGTGATTTAGTACTGTTTAATTTAGCAATTTGTTCTAAAACCTCCTCTAATGGCACCTCACTCTGGGACAGTTCCTCAGATTAGTCATCTAAAAAGAATGGCTCAAGTATGGGAATCTCCCTGTCGTTATCAGTTGTGAAGACTGATACAAAGAATTAATTTAGGTTCTCTGAAATGGCTAATCTCCCCTGAGTGCTCCTTTAGCACCTCAGTTATCTAGAGGGCCCACTGGTTGTTTACCAGGCTTCCTGCTTCTCATGTATTTAAAATATTGGTTGCTGTTAGAATTTGAGTCTTTGTCTAATATTTCTTCAAATTCTTTTGTGGCCTTCTAATTATATTTTTACATTTCACTTGCTCCTTTCTATTTTCCTCAGTAAGATTTAACTTCCATTTTCAGAAGGATGCCTTTTTGCCTCTAACTACTTTGTTTACTTTGTTGGTTAGCAACAGTGGCACTTTTTTGGTCCTCTTACCATGTTTTTTTATTTAGGGCATACATTTAAATTGAACCTATACTGCGAAGTTTTTTAAAAGTTTCCATGCAGGTTGCAGGGATTTCACTTTTGGCACTGTACCTTTTAATTTTATGTTTAACTAACTTCCTCATTTTGTGTAGTTTCCCTTTCTGAAATTAAATGCTAATATGATGGGCTGCTTTGGTGTTTTCTTCCCCACAGGGATGTTAAATTTTATTGTGCTATTGTCACTATTACCAAGCAGTTCAGCTATATTCACCTCTTGGTCCAGTAGACTAAAATGAAAATAATTTGGGGGTTATTATTAAGTGCCTGATATAATACTATTTGTGGCATGGAGCATGTCTTCCAGAGTGTTTGTACAGCACCTACGTATGTGACAATGATCCTGTCTGGGGCCACTACAAGCTACTGCAATAAAATAATAAACAATAATAATTGTCTCTGAAAAATTAGCCCTAAATTTTAATGACGTTACATGTCAGGCTGTCTAGTTTACAGCATGATAGAAGCCTTTTCATCCTCTAATAGACAAAGCTGTGTGTGTCTGACTACGTACACCATAGTAAATTGTTTTATACTGCATAGCAGGGTTTGCTATCTTCCTAGCAGCCTGATGACCTACCCCCTTTTCCCGAAAAGTGAGCCAATTGCAAAAGTTGATGTTTCTTTAGAGTTATGGTCATAGTATGTTAGCTTTTGATTAACTATCTTCTTTAAAGATAGGCAAATATTAAAAAGTTACAATTTCCATCTTAATAGTCCCACAAAATATACAGATATCTGATTAGAACATCTTGTCCTGTAGTAATTCTGTTTTAAGTCATACCAATAGATCTGTCTGTTTTAAATGAGAATTTGTTCTTGGGAGCTTTCTGAAGAATAACAGAAATCCTTCCAGGTAATATCATTCTTTCTCTGATTGTTTCTTATCACCTGACTAAACAGAACTCCATGTGTATTTTCCTATTAACTTTTCTTTTGTATTGCCTAAATGTCACACCTCCTCAGGCACGGCTTCATTAACGTGTCAATTGCAAGTCTAGACTAGTAGTTCTTTTGTGCAAAGGAAAACATAGTTCATTTGCATAAGGAAGGTCACAGAGCTCTATAGCCAAGAATATAACGTTGAAAATACAGATATCAAAAAGACAAAAAACTGAACAGGTAGAGAGGTTCTGCCACATTTTGAGTTGTAAATAGGACACATAAATATACAAATAAATATACAGCACATAGTCTCGCTTTCTCTCCTCCAATTTTTTTTCTCCTAAGGAGGTCTTATTTAAATGGGAATATTAGGTGCTGGCTTGTCTTCAAGCCCAGAAATGACCCATTGCCAGACCCAAGGTCTTTGTCCTAGCAGTTTTATTTTCCAAACAGACAAAAATCACAAGCAGTTCTTCAGTCCATTATGGATTACAACTCCCTGGAGATTTTCCCCTTTGCCTTTTTCAGTCTCTTCTACTTTAGGGCCTGCTGCCGGATTCTTTCTTGCTATTTTACCTCAGACACCCCCCGCCAACTTTCTTCCTTTTTTCCCAGCAAGTTCCCACTGCCTCCCTTCCAAGGAAACTCCCTGCTGCTTCTGCTTCTCTTCATTACTGACAGCCCAGCTTTTTAGGGTGAACATCCATTCCCTCCTCGGCTGCACCTGATTAATGAACAGGGCAATAAAAGGGAAGGCCAGCCTATTAAAGGTACATATGTGGTGATTAGGCTGGGAATGAGTCCTCTGCACCAAGGTGAATATAAAAGTTGCAGAACCAGGACCTAAGTCTCTAGAGATAAGCCTAGAGTTTTTTCAAGAGCTCAAATTGTGAGCAGGTATAGTGTATTAATCAATGATTATCATTGCAGAGAATGGAAAAGAACAGTTCTCCTTCCTCCCCCCACTCAGTTACTAAGCAGTTGTGGTATAAAAGTTTATTAATATCAGAGTCACTTGTTCCAATAGATCTCAGGAAATGATCTGGGATTGTTCTACATTTGCTGGGCATTAGACAGCTTTTTAGCTACTTTAACAGAACAGTGTTCCTAGCTGTGCACCACGCCCTCCTGGCTTCTACAGTTCTTTAATGTAACAGGAAATGTTCAGTCTGCAAAGCCCTATAAGAATAGAGGCCTTGCTGAGTATTTTGAGAAGTTATACTTTATGTAATTGCGAGTTTTCAACTGAAAAAACCTTCTGGAAATGTAACAGTATACACATCAGGAAACTGATATAGTGGATTAGCTAACGTCGCACACAAAACCTGACCAAAATGCCGGTTGCAAAAACAGATATTGAAGACTGTAAGTCTGTAAATGGATTGTAGACTATGATGTTGGGATACTTCTTGGATTTGCACATGTTTTTAATACATACGTCTGGTCACTGGAGCCAGTTTATACACACATCACGGGAAAGATAATAGACTTAGTTGAAAAAAAATGTGTTTTTTTTAAAGTCAGCAAAGAATAAAGTCTTTCTTTATCAGACTGTACTTTGCTCATCTGACATTTACACTAGATGTGTGAGTGTGGCAAGAGAGACGTGTCAGTTGATCCCAAAGTCTTGGAAATTGTTTTACAAATTCAGTGTTTTTAACTAGATAAATTCATTTGAAACCTAAGCAATCTTGATTATTACAATAATTTTTAAATGGCTGAGCAAAATGTCATTGCAGAACAGATCTAACATTTTGTAGGCCATTTAAACATATCTGGCTGCAAATAAGCACATTCTTCTTTAATCACTCCTGTACAATCAGAGTCAAATTTCCTTCAAACAGTGAATGAATTAATTCACTTCTCCAAGCCATGTTTACGAATGCTGAAATAGTTCAGATCAGGCATTCACTGTTACTTTGACTGTAAACTCCTTAGGGTAGGGACTATTTTTTGGTTCTCCCTCTGTGCAGAGCCTAGCACAGTGAAAAAATTGTGGCTCCTAGATGCTAACACAATAAAAATAATAATACAATGAATGTTAATATAAATACAATTCTTCCCCCACCCTGCTTAAAATATTTTTAATGTGGTTTGGGATGTGGAGGGGAAAACGGGGGGGAGAAGGATAGGTTAGTGAGAAGTGAAAGAAGGGAGAAATAAGGAAAGTAAGGAAAAAGAGAAGAAAGGAGACAGAAGTAAGGCCCAAATGTTCACTCCCTCTCCCCCAAAATAGGAACTTTGGAAAATAAAACAAAATCCTAGTCCTTTACGCAAGGCCATAGTGCTTTCTTCAAGGGATCTCTGCGGGGTTGGCAGAACAGAATCCTCCCTTTAGACTGCAGAACACCAGCTCAGATACTCTGCAGATACAGCTCATGAACTGTGAGAATACTGTATGAACCACCTATCTGGGGAAGAATTGGAGTAGGTGGAACCAGGAGGTGCACACAGTTCATCACACCCCTGTCCCTTTGCCTTTCTCTCTGCACTGATGGGGCTAACATCATAACAGAGTGCAGCCTATAGCTATAGGTATACAAATATATAACATAGGTATAAGGCAGTGATGTAAAAGACCTACAGGCCCAAGCCTGTAAGATATTAACTTAAGCACTTAGCCTAAAAATATGTGCCATACAAGCCTTAGCATATTAACCAGTTAACCAGCAGTGACTTTAAGTCACAAGATAGCATAAAACATATTGCTGTAATAAATAAACATGCTGACAGGTAACCACAAGAAATCAATTGATGCCAGTTTGGTATTTTAGGACAAGAACATCAGCGGATGTTCAACTGGAAAATTGCTACAGCAGCCAATTGACATATATGTTAATAAGTTTCACAGAAGGAATACACTAACCTCTAACATAAGAACACCCCATCATAAGAAAGATAGTTATGGAGAAAGGAGACCAGACATTCTAATAAATATTCCTGGCAGCTGCCACAGTCTTTAGCCACAACCATCAAAACTTCAGGATGGTTTGGCATGACAGGAATAGGATAGAATCCTTGTGAACTACCACCTGTCGCATTACTTCTAGGTCTCCATAAGAGTAGTGTAAATATACACATAACATAGCATTGAAATATAAAGTTAGTATTGTATTATTGCTATTTACTTATTTGGATTGACGTGTTTATATGTTTACTAATTGTTTTAATAAAACCATTGCAAATTCAAAAGCTTTTTCCTTGGTATAACTGTTGCAACCATGCACAGCTGAGGTTCTCAAAGTAATAGTAATTCTAATAATTCTGGAGGCCAACACCTACCAAATTTCAGAGAGTTAATTAGAAATTCAGAAACAATTAATACACAATGAACAAATCAGGCAACAAGAGCACTGCTCTACACCAGACGATTTAGGATCTCCCTGCATGGCATTTTTGTAGCCTACCTCTGTGTGCAGAAACTGTGTGTCAGTTCTGCTATGTTAGCCCATTCCATGTCCATAAAGCATGGGGTACAGAATTTGTCCCTTCATAACATTTTGATAAATTCAGAACACTGGCAAAAGGGAAGACTACAGGGCTAAGAGTAAAGATGGCATATTCTTTGTGGCCTACCCAGATTTAAAAAAAAAACAACCCAAAAATAAAATTAAAATACTATTAAATGCCATGAAAAATCCCTGAGCTTTATGGAAATATTTATTATGGAAATACTGATATTATTTGCAATGTGGTTTGATCAACCAAAAATGTTCTGACCCTTAGTGCTGTGCCAAACGTGACAACACAACTACAGCCATGACCACTGCCAAAAAGCGATCGCCAGCCCTAATGATGTAACATAATTTACCATAAGATGTGGCGTAGAAAAATTCTGTGACTGGTTTTCTAACCACGGTGCATGTCATTCTGCAGCAAGAAAGCTGCAGTTCAACTGCAAATAAATAAAACTCATTATAATTAGTGGATTCTGAGAATTTCACTTTAGATTTGATTTATAAAGAGTAGAAGATGAACTTCATGCTTCATAGAAACAATCTTGAAAAGGATATTAGAGATAATTAAAAATTCACACGTGAGACTATAGAAAAAAACACTTCATGATAATTATTTATCCACCAAATTCATATCAGACACAATGGGAATACCAAAAAGACAGATGGATGCTGTGCTTCTGGCAACATGTATGCTGCTAGCTGATAAAATAGTAGACAGGTCCTGCTCACATTTCCATTTCTGGTCTGGTAAAATCATCACAAGAGTTCAAACATGCATTCATTTCAAAGGGCTGACAAAAATAAGGCTTGTGTGGATATTGCATTTTGCTGCTATTAAGAAAAATCCCACAGTTTGTTGAACAGAGTACAAAGCAACATCTGCAGACTGGTGTTCTGAGTCTGCTTCAGAGCCCCTGGTTGATAAATATAATTTAACATAGTTTAACCCTTCTGCCAGTGACATGGGCAGTGTGAAGGGCCAGGTACTCACTTTCTTAGGCTACGTCTATACTAACGGCAGCAAATTCTCCACCGTCAGATTGATGTCTCTGGATAGACTGAGCAGTCTGTGTAGACCTGCTCAGTCGATCCAGAAATCGACGTAGGAAAACCACTTCCGTAAGTGGTGCAGTGCAGTGTAGACGGTGCGCAGAACAGACACTGCAAAGTCAATGGGAGATACGCAAGTTTTTTACGTCACTTGCGTATCTCCCATCGACTGCCGCTGAATCTGGAAGATAAGTGTAGACCAGGCCTTACTCTTTTTCTAAACTAAAATAACTGTCCCGAGCCTCCACCCAGTAACCTGGGAACATATTATAAATACCACATTATAAAATATATAGAATAATAGAAGTGTAGAACTGGAAGAGACCTCAAGAGATCTTCTAGTCCAATCCTCTGCACTCAAGTCAGGACTAAATAGATCATCCCTGACAAGTGTTTGTCTAACCCCATGGGCACCGGTTGAACTGCCCATTAGGGAAGGCTAGCCTATGCCTTCTCCCCTTCCACCTGAAGCCCCACCCTTCCTGCCCCCTCCTTCGCCACCATGGAGCCCCCCCCCCACTGCAGCCAAAGGAGCCCCGCCCACCCTACCCCAGAGCTGGGCCATCCGAAGTCCCAAGAGGGATGCTCTGGCACCTCCAGCTGCCAGAGAGTCCCGGCCAGCAGCCCCAGCTGCACGTGGCCCCAGCCACTCTGAAGCGGCAGCCACGTGGGGCCCCAGGGCCCACCAGTGGCCCTAGCCACCCTGGAACTGAGACCACATGAAATCCCAGTGCCCATTGGTGGCCCCAGTGTGGCAGCCCCAATGCTCCAAAGTAGCAGCTCCAGCATGGCCCCAGCCACCCCAGTGCAGTGGTAGCACATGGGTCTATCTCTGTTTAGTGGTCCATCTTCTTGGAAAAGCATCCCGTGGTCAAGGAAGCTGAAGCCCTCCTAGTGACACCATCCTTGAAGTGAGGCATTCATCTTCAGGATACTTTGTCTCTGCCTGGGCCCCTACCATTGACTGGAAAGATGAAAGAGAATATCGCCTGTGCCCCCATCTCTTTCACCTTTACTCCCAGAGCCCTGTAGTCACTCTCTTTTTGGCTGTGATTGAGCTCTCAGACAGATGCTTCTAGTTGTCTGGAATGGCTGCTCCGCTCTGTCCATAGACTGTGGCTCTTTCTGGAACCAGATCTGCTTCTCTGCTCTTCTGTAGACTATAGCTTTCAGCTGGGGACTGGATCTACTGCTCTGCTCCCTTCACTGAATGCAGTTGCTACCCTCGGCTCAGATCTTTTAGAGAGGAATCTGGGATAGAAGGAACCCTACACAGAGCCCATACCATCCAGAGATATGCCCCCATAGCAAGCCAGAAGCACACAATCTCTCTCCCTTGACTTTGATGCTGTCCAGGGCCTCATATTCAATCTTGGCAAACATCAGTCTTAATCACAGTGACCCTCTGCCCCCCACCTATTGTTCAGGCCTTGCCCGAGTGGTTCCCAAAAGAATGGTCTTCAAGGTAGCAAAGTACAAAATTTAGCCAGAATATTCCCCAGGATCTCCAAATTATGCACAGTTATATATAAATGAAGTTCTGCCTCACTCAGTCGACTCCCTTTCCTCTCCAGCAGACCACAGCAAAGAGCACAGTTGATATGTAAATTAGGAACTACCTCTCTAAGTCAACTTTTTTCTCTCATAGGCTTCAGGCCACAGGGCTTAAAATAGGAACTCTCATATCAGATCAGACAGGTCGTCTAGTTAGTTCAGTGGACCCATCAGTTTTCCTGCAGGTTTTCTTTTTCTGATATATTTAACCTTTTTTTCTTATTTTGTTTTTATGTCTTTGACATTTTTCTTGCCAGTTAACCATATTTTCTTTCCTTTCTTATTTACTTACTTGTACTTATGTAACATACATACAAAGAGTCCAAATTTTTAATTTTCAGTATAATGTTTTTGGCAGTTCAGCTGTAATTTCTGTCCTTTACTTTTAGGTTTGAACCTTGCCCAGCTTTGTAATGACTGAAAATTATTAATATTTGATAGCCGTTCAATGACCTATTTGAAACCATTTGTGGTCTTTGTCCAGTTCCTCATGAACAGTCCACATCTCCAAACCACTGCCATTGTTGGCACTAATTGGAAACCTTGTTCTCAGTTTTATTAGAGGCTAAAGATTGAATGAGCCTGTAAAATTAGTTATTCTCCCACTCTTAGAAGTGGTCTGTCCAGGCCAGCATTGAAACACATTGAAGAGACAGAGAACAGAAGCATGAATAACTTCTGCTCTTGTACCTTTTCTGTAGACTTCAGTGTCAGGGCTTTTTATCCTTCAGCTTTCATGGTTGCTAAAATGAATTTAAGAAAAATAACCTACAAAACCTCTGCAAAATTGATTGCCTCGACTTCACCTTTTTAATTCAATAATGACTAATACTTTACCTGAATGTTAATACAGTCACCAGTTAGGGGAGAATTCTATTATATTGGTTGTGGTGGCAACACTTTAAGAAGAAATCATGAAAAAGGAAATAGGGATCTTGTCATCATACACTTCATTGTGATTCTGAGACCTATTTAGATAGAAGCCGAGCACTATGAATGTCAGATGGTGAGTCCCGCAGGCTCCCTGGCAACCTGCATGCAACTAAGAAGGAGGCAACAGCTTGCTTCAAGTATCCTTGGTAAAGATGACATAGTTAAATAAACCCAACAGGGAGTACAGTACAAGGAGGGAGCAGTCTGAAAGAGGCAACTATTCCCTGAGGGATTGGCTCCATATTGCCACATGAAACATTCAAAACACTTTTAACCAGGGAAGCTGAATTTATTACTTCATGAGCACAGACCCTGGAAAAGATTATTGATGACTGCAGTATAAACACAACCACTTAATTGGGTGTTATTGAATGCCAAGAGGTAATTTTTTTTAAAAAAAAATCTGTCCTGCAAGCAGCACTTACTATCAGGTAGGATACAACTGGGATAAAGAGAGAACACAGAAAGCAGCTGTGGAGAACAGATGAGGTATTAGATATGGTGGAGAGAAGAGAGGAATCTAAATCCAAAGGGCATTGTTCAGAATGTTCAGAGTATAAGAACCTTGACAGGGTGACGGTGAAACAAGACAAGTTAGCAGAACAGCAGCAGAATGACAGGCAACACAAAATGACACTGTGACATTATTAGGAAGCTCAGCAACATACACAGCCTTCATCGCAATGTCATCAGGACAGATGGTAGCAATTGGCAAAGATAAGACGCAGCATGACTGGAAAGCAACAAGAGCCTATAGAAAAAATAATATTGTGAATGACTATGGAAAACACAAATGAATATTCCAGATTTTTCCAGATGTAGATCAGTAACCTAGGTTCCACCATCTGATTATTTATTATGATTTATTTATATGGCACCATTATCCATATTAATGAATCTTTATAGAGAAATAGAAGATATGTTTCCTACTTCAAAGAACTTATAAAAAATTGTTAAGGGAAGCAAAGGGACACAAGGAGAAATCTACAGTCAGCAGAGGTACTGACTAAAAATATATATTAGGATAAAAAAGAACCCTGACAATGGTATTGGTCCATTACTAGATGGAAATGGTAGAATTACTAGTAATAATGCAGAAAAGGCAATAGTGTTCAAACAATATTTCTGTTCTGTATTTGGGGGAAGACAGATGATATAGTTTCATCACATGGTGATAACACTCTTTCCAGTCCACTAGTATCTCAGAGGATGTTAAACAGCAGTTACTAAACTCAGACATTTTTAAATCAGCAGGTCCAGATAACCTGCATCCAAGAGTTTTAAAAGAGCTAGTTGAGGAGCTTGTTGGATCATTAATGTTGATTTTTAATAAGTCTTGGAGGTCTGAGGAATTTCCAGAAGACTGGAAGAAAGCTAATATTGGGCCAATTTTTAAAAAGGGTAAATGGAATGATCCAGGTAATTATGGGTCTGTCAGCCTGACATCAGTCCCTGGCAAGACAATGGAGTGGTTGATAGGTGACTCAATTAATAAAGAATTCAAGGAGGGTAATGTAATTAATTCAAATCAATATGGGCTCATGGAAAATAGATCCTATCAAACTAACTTGACATTTTTTTTAATGAAATTACAGGTTTGGTTGATAAAAGATAATAACATTGATGTAATACACTAAGACTTCTGTAAAGCACTTGATTTGGTACCACATGACATTTTGATTAAAACACTAAAATGATATAAAATTAGCATGGCACACATTAAATGGATTAAAAACTGGCTAACTGATAGGTCTCAAAATGTAATTGTAAATGGATACTTGTCATCAAGGTTGTATGTTCCCAGTGGTGTCTGCCAGGGATAGGTTCTTGGCCTTTTACTGTTTAACATTTTCATCAATGACCTGGAAGAAACCATAAAATAACCACTGATAACATTTGCAAAAAACGCAAAAACTGCGGGAATGGCAAATAATGAAGAGGATGGGTGACTGATTCAGAGTGATCTAGATTGCTTGATAAACTTGGCACTAGCTAACAACGTGTTTCAATACATCTGAATGTCAATACCTCTAGGCCATACTTACAGAATGGGGGACTGTATCCTAGGAAGCAATGACTATGAAAAAGATTTGGGGGTCATGGTGAATAACCAGCTGAATAGGAATGTCCAATCTGATGCTGTGCCAAAAGAGCTAATGAGATCTTGGTGTGCATAAACAGAAAAATCTCAAGTAGGAGTAGAGAGGTTATTTTACCCCTATGTTTGGCATTGGTGAGACTGCTGCTGGAATACTGTATCCCATTCAAGAAGGATGTTAATAAATTTGTAGAGGGTTCAGAAAAGAGCCACAAAAAATTATTAAAGAATTAGAAAACCTCCATTATAGGAATAGATTCAATAGAATCAACTTATTTAGCTAAACAAAGAAAAAGCTAAAGGTGACTGGATTATAGTCTGTAAGAATCTACATGGGGAAAAATATTTAATAATGACTCTTCAATGTAGCAGAGAAAGATATATCATGATCCAATGGCTGGAAGTTGAAAATAGACCAATTCAGCTTGGAAATAAGATGTTTATTTTTGATGGTGAGAGTAATTAACCATTGGAACAATTTCCCAAGGGCTGTGGTGGATTCTCCATCACTGACAATTTTTAAATCAAGATTGGATGTTTTCTAAAAGCTATGCTCTAGAGATTATTTGGGGACCTTCTATGGCCTGTGTTATACAGGAGGTCAGACTACAATCATAGAAGATTGGAAGGGTTGGAAGGGACCTCAAAAGGTCATCTAGTCCAACCCCCTCCTCAAATCAGGACCAACCCTAACCCATGATTAACCTTAAATCATGCCAGCCAGGGCTTTGTCACAATTATCACCAGTGGTCCCTTTTGGCCTTGGAATCCATCAATAAATCTATCTAAATTAGACATAACACAGTAAATAATAACACCATCACAAATATGTGTGAGGAGATAAAATGGGAAAGACAAAGGTATAAACATCAGACACTCATGACATATGATTATTGCTATGTAAGTGTATCATTAAGCTTTTGAAATTAATATATTATAATTAGTATGCAACATGAGGAAGAAGGCAGGTTCATAGGTGAAGACCCTGAAGATAAGAGATGGTAGCAAAAGTGGGAAATAGAAACAGGAGGACAATACTGCAAAATGGCAGAGCAATTATAGTTAAGGCAACCAATGAATATGGCAGTAGAAGTGAGACGTGGCAGAGGCAGAAAGAGCTGAAGCAGTCAGTCAGTAAATGTGTGCAGCAGAAAAGTACAAAGTCATTCAATGATGTAGTGAGTCAAGCAGGAGCCGTGAAGGTAGCCCTCTTGTGCCTTTGTAGAGGTAGCTAGGAAACTAGCAGTTACAGTGGTGTTGAAGGCACAGAGATTTTTATATGGCATTCCTAGAATCCATAGAGTTGAAAAGAGCGGTTAAAGTCAATTGAGCTACACCGATTAACACCAGCTGAAACTCTCATCCTGAGAAGGTAGCACATTTAATTCCTGTTGTGCCTTATGTCATTCATCAGCATATGCTCTGGCTAACTGACTGCAATACACACCTTCATGCCTCTAGCTTCCTTCCTGGACACATTACACAATCCATTGTCTACAGCCAAGCCCTAAGCTACAACCAGATTTGCTCCGATCCCTCAGACAGAGACAAACAGCTACAGGATCTCCATAAAACATTCTTAGAGATGCTACACTAGAGAGCTTACAGTGGCGCAGCTGATGCTGCTGTGCCACTGTAAGCTCTCTAGTGTAGCCATAATCTTCAGTTCTGTTCCCATCTCTTTCCTAGATTTCTTGTGTGATCTGGAGTAAACCACTTTCCTCTCTCTGTGCCTCAGTTTCCCAGCTATAAAATATCTACGTCACAGGAGTTTTATGGGGCTTTATTCATTAATGTTTGTAAAGAACATTAATATACAACCTGTTCCACCTGAATATAGCTGCAAAGTATGACATATTTTATTAACAGAATAAAACTTCGCTTCTGTGGAATCATGCCCATCATTAATTTTAAACTCAGTTCCTGTTTTTCAAAGACCAGCGAGACCTTCTTTACCAGCTAAATCTAAGGTCTTTGGATTGCTCCCCACCTTTCTTCTCTTTCCCTCTCCCCAAGACAATTCAAGCTCATCTGAGCCCCTACAGGTCAGATAGCCAAGTTGATTTGATAGGCCCCCAGGCCTGGCCTGAGGCACAAGCATGTACAGTCTTAGAGCTTTATTTTCCCCTTCAGTTCATACACAATTTCCATTAACATTAATGGAAGTAATGCCTACCTACTGAAAGAAGATACCTTTGTTTCTTCATTAAAAAAAACCCCTATATTTACAACAACAAAAAAAAATTAATCATGCCTGGCAGGCAAATTAGACACTCCCAGTCCGTTATCTGCCATGCAGGTAGGAGCAACTGTGCTCTAGGTTTTCATATAAGAATTATAATTCATTAGGAAATATATTACTTCTACTACACCAAAATATATTTAAAAGAGTACAGTTGGGACAGAGGTGCCGTCAGATACCCTCATCAGTGACACCGGAATGTTTCCAAGGCAACAGAAGGATGCAGTATCTGACATCTTTTGGGAAGGTTTAAGTTGACAAGGAGTAATTCAGTACAAGACAGAGGGATGTGTGTATGCTTTTCTCTCAAAAGGGATCATCGTGGACTGGATATGGTGATCTTTAACTCAGATCTTCTTGGAAGGAGGAGTTGAGTTCTAGTATCTATAAATCTTTGTGAATGTACCAACAAAGAAGTCTTTTCTGAGATCAAAGAGTGGGATAGAGGTAAAAATTGAACAAAGCATCTTACCATGAGTCATACTTAGGGCCTGATCCATAGTCTACTTAAGTCAATGGAAAGATTCCCTTTGACTTCAGCAAGATTTACACAAGGTCCCCCATGTCAAGTAGAGTGAGGCCCTTTATTTTATTTCTGAAAACATCCATATGAATGAGGTTTTGTTTGCAGAAATGTTCGCAAAAAGAGAAACTGTCATGAACATTTCTCCAGATATGAATATTCATGAATTTTTACACTGACAGTGTTTACAGTATTGTCATGAAAGCTGTCTCTGGTTTGGGGAGTCAGCCAATCAGGGAGGAGTAATAGTGCATGACCATCCACACAGTAGAGAAAATTACAACTAGCTAATATTCAAAGCAATAGGTATGGTGACTGGTTCACAAACAATCCATAGTAAAAATATATTTGCATACAGCATTCCTTTAATATCTTTGTATTGCATAAAAATCTCAAAAATGAAGTCTTTGGGGCTAATTCAAAAAACAGAAAATGATCTAATATAATATTCATTTTGAAGTTAGACTATCCCTAATTATAACACAGGAGTGGTTCTTGGCTCCTCCTACAACCATAACTGGTGTTCTATATACTAGCAGGAGCTTCTAACCTCATAAGATTATTAATTCAGTTCACTTCATCTTTAATCATTTAATCATCCCACCAACATTTTGCCTGGCCAAATTCTATATTCATTTGCTCAGTCAAAGCTCCCATTGACTTCAAAATGAATAGATTCTTACCTGAATAAGGACTGCAGATTTGATCCCAGAGAAAGAAAGAAAGAGGGAGAGATTGCCAGTAATGAAAACAACCAATTCTTTAGTACATATTCTAGGTATAAGTGCGTACCGTAATAGCACTGAAATTTGGTGATGTATAGTTAGTCAGTTTGAGAATATTTTTATTCTGGACTCTGAAACTGGTGGAACCCATTTCATAAAAGATGCATCTCTCTCAAGACTGGTATATCTGGGCCCTTTCTGACTGTAGTTGGATCAGCTGGTCTATCAAACAAATTATTAAAAATTGTATGAGGAACAGACAGACAGCATCAGTAAACCTGGTGGGGTCAATGGGTACTTTTAATGAATGAGGACTGCAGGATTTGATCAATGGCTTTGAAAGAACTATAGCAGCACCAATAAGTAAAGCTAGTTTTTAAAAAAATTTCCAAAATTTTAGCTGACAATTTCCAGGGGGAGGGAGTTTTCATTGAAAAATCAAATATGACAGAAACAAGTAATCAAATATAGGAAATTTGGAAAATTTAGATTGACTCTAATAATAAAGGTTAAGATGATTTTAAGAGGTAAATGAGCTTCCTATGTCAATGTGAAAATACAGTAAATTGTATAATTTTGAAAATAATCCTCACTGCTCCACTTAGAAAATTTAAGTGATGATTTGAAGAAGACAACCTGCAGAATAGAGACGGTCCTTAACCAAAAGCCTAGATCTACAGACCCCTGTACTTTGTGGAAATTCAGATCCAGATCTCTTCATCACAGGCTAAACCAAAAACCTGATTCAAACACCTCAAATACCCATGAATTCAGGCCCAAGTCCAAACTATATGAATTTGGACAATCTCTAATACCGATTATTTGAGAAGAAAAACTACAACATTTTCTGCCAACTAAACCATGGAGCTGAATGAAAGAGTGTCTTGGAGGAAGTTGATCATTTAATCATTGAAGCTGGAAAAATGCATATATCCTAAAAGAGAGCAGTTATATGTGGTTGGGGGGAAATTATAAAAAAGGCAGTTCTCCCCCAAAATGAAGATCTTTCACATTTGGCTTCCTGCCCAAGCCCCCCATTTAGCAAAACCTTTCTCCTTTGTATATTCAGAACAAGTTTCATGAGAAGTATCTCACAAACATCTGCCTTCATTATAATTATATTTCTATTTCAGCTGCACCAAGCTATTTACAGATGAGCCTGTTCATAAAGAGCTTTATAATTAAGCAAACAGAAATATCTTTTTATAGGATGCAGATCTAGGGGTGATAATCACACACAAAATACACAGCAACAGTTGCAAATAGAGTGTTTAACGCTAGTTATATAGTTAGTGATGTGCTCAATAAAGCCTGACATGTCTTTGTTTCTAAATGCAAGAAAATATGGTCTTTGCTACACAAGAGTGTAAACTGTCTTTTTTACATAGAAAAGGCCATATATTTTAGGGTGTTACTACTTTGTAACTACAGTGTAAAAACAAACCCACATTTCTTGAACTTAGCATGGTTTGAAAGCTGTTGGGTGCAAAAAGGAGTTTATGCTATATATCAACAATGTCTAAAGAAACAAAGTGTAATAGTTTAAATTAATGGATGCTAGATGCTATCTAAAGGTTCTACAGAGAAAAGCTGAGGGACAGAGATGCTGGTTAAAAAGCTAATGGCAGAACAGAGAAAATATAGTATATAATATACAATTACTGTATAAAGCTTACTTACACTATAGGTGCTCCATCAATATAAGTAAATCTGTTCTCAACAACACTTCTGTTACTCACTTCCCCGAACACTGTAAACATGCTACTCTTTTAATGTTTCTTACAATTTCTATGAGCAATATTGGCCCTCATCAAGCAACCTGGTAATCTAAATTGTTTTTGCTACATCATCTGAGATCCAATTTTGGGTACTGTATACCAAAGAAAACAACACAAACACGAACACGTCTCATTTTTCAGAGACGAGACTACAGGTGTATTTCTGTAATTCTCTCAATTACTTGTATAGCATCTGGAGGTGTGCTAGTTGCCCTAAAGAACGGAGAAGCGGCTAGTCTCCTGCCTAAGCTGTTTACAATTCATTCAGTAAGACATGACACGTAAATTGGGGTAACTGCAAACCCTAAATGGGTGGATGAGAGAATTACAGAATTATGTTGACAAAATCAAGTGATAACTTAGGCAGGTATTCTACTTGGTGGTGTAATTAGGTTTAGTTTTTTATTTAAAGTTTTTGTAGACTCACCAGATTAGGGTCACTTCTAGCAGGTATCACCATATGTGAGGTTTATTTATGAGGGATTTGAAATGGGCAAATGTGGATGGCTTTCTTGTTTTTGCCATAGTCTTTCAAAACTCTTAGTGCTGTTTTTTTCCTTTGCAAAATGCAATGTTTTCTTATTTGCAACGATGTATATATCTCAAAGAGTCAAATAATTATTGTAACAGTGCTAAACAAATAGAGAATCAAGTTCAATGGTGGAAGATACAAATGTGATCTAGCAGCTGATACCAATTAAGCATATTGCATTAATCAAGATCTTTTGAAATAGGCTTTGCCAATTGATCAAGGCTTCTAACAAATGCTATAGTTCCTTATAGGAAATTTTAAGTGCAAATGATGCACATAAACCAACTGGGATAAAGAGGTGTTGAGAAAGAATGAAAATATTTGGCCTAGTTTTGAACTCACTCAAACATTGTGATATCTTCTCAACAATTTTCTCCAATCAGTGTCTTTCAGTTTGGCCCACTTTTAGCAGGCCATCCACCGTGACTTAGCTGCCAGGCCATGTGCTTCAGTGATAGTCACTCATCTACTGTAGTGCTCTGTCTGTGAGTGTGTGACATACTGTGAGTAATTTGTAGGTATAAAATAGTGAATGTAAAAATGAGCACAGTAGCTTCAAAATGTTTACTTTAAATATATAGTGATTTGTAGTCCTTAATGATGTATACATCAATACATATTTTTTTAGTTGAGAGACTGATGGCCCTTCAGGGATGTAAAAATGATATTTGTGGCCCTCAAGCCAAAAAGGTTGGGAACCACTGCACTATAGGTATGAACACAAACATGTAAGGTCAGATGAACGCAAGAACTGGAAACAAGATTACATGCGGCACAGACAAGATTGTCCATGACCACTGCAGACTGCTGTATCCCTTCTTTGCACTGTTCACATTTTTCACATAATGCACCTTCCTTCAAAGCACTTAATGGCAACTTGACAAATCTGCTACTGCCTTGCTCTGTCATGTGCTGTTGCTTCCCAATTGCTGGAGTCAACCTGGCATGCTTTGAAGTTTAATTTCAATTTGTCTCTATACTGTTTGTACTGGCCACTGTGAGAATGGGTGCTTAGCTTTAGCTAACCATAAATATGGCCTTGGGGGTATGACCATGAGCAGTCATGTCTGGTGGTTAGAGCAGGAGTCAGTAGCCAGCAATTGGAGCTGAGAGTCAGAGCCGGAGTCAGCAGCCAGAACCAAAGGGTCAGAGCTGGAAAAAGTCAGGAGTTGGAGCAAAGAGTCAGAACCAGGTTATCTGGGGGGGGGGGGGGCTGGGCAGGGCAGGGGCTAGGCGGCTAAGGCGGGCTATTGCAACCATGGACAAATGATTTGAGCAGCTGCTGCCCTGAGGGTGCTGTTGTTCTTAAGAGCAGGTCCACTGATCGTCTCAGCCAATTGGATGGTTTGGCCAATCAGGCAGCTCAATTGGGGCCCAGCTGTGCTCATTAGCCTCCTGGGAGTTAAGCTAGTAGGTAAGCAGCCTACCTGTGGGTTCTTACTCTTGACAGTAACCCCCCTTCCAAGGGTTCCTTCCAGCACCACAGGGCCAGGCTTCTCAGAATAGGTTTTGTGAAAGTCCAGTTCTGAGGAGGGAATATTTTCTGTTGGTTTCCAGAATCATTCATCTGGACCATAAACTTCCCAATCCATTAAGTCCTGGAGTTTCCCCCTAAACGCATTGGAGTCAAGGATTTATTGAACCAAATACTCCTCCTGCCTTAGACAGTGACAGGCCAGGGTGGTGGGGCAGACAGAGTTGGAAATGGATTCACAGTGTATGACTTTAAGAGGGACGCATGAAACATTGGGTGGATTTGGAGGGACACAGGCAACTATAACCTGAATGTCATTTGATTGACCCATTCCAAAATCTTAAATGCAGCCAAATAGTCATGGACTAACTTAACTGACAGGTGCTTTAAACTAAGGTTCTGGATGAGCAACCAAACCTTGTCCCCTATGGTAAGGTCAGGGGGTTGGCATTGTGTTTGTAAGCTTTCTTAGCAGACGTCAGATGTGCCTTCAATTTTTGGTGTACTTGGCAAAGGTGGGAAGTTAAATCTGTGGTAGTGGGTACCAGAGACTTTGCAGGGATGTATGGGTTAAAACGAGGATTAAATCTGTAGTTGACAAAGACGGGGCTTTGTTGTGTGGAGTCATGTGCAGCATTATTATATGCAAATGCAGCACAGGGAAGCATGGAAACCCAGTCATCTTGGTGGTGGTTCAAAAAGCAGAACAGTCATTGCTCAGTAATCCAGTTGGACTGTTCCCTTTGTCTATTACTGTACAGGTGGTACACAGATAAGATGAAGAATTCTATGCCCAGAAGCCTTAGGAACTGTGGTGATAAAAAACATTCTCCAGGAAAAGGTGAGACATTTTTGGGGCACAAGGGAAGGTGCAATATGAGATGAAGTGTGCCATCACGGTGAAAAGATTGACCACCACTAACATTGTTGTATGCCCCCGACAGCAAGGCAACTCCACAATGAAGTGCATGGACACACTGAGCAAAAGCAGAGTTGGAACACGCAGGGGTTGGAGAAGATGATTGATTTTGAGCAGAGGCACTTGGTTCAGGCATAGAGGCAAAAGGGCAATCACAGGGGTGACTAAGCTAGAAAACCCCTTGATAAATTGCCTATAAAATCTGGCAAAGCCCAGGAGTCCAGATGCCCTTTGATACAGCCCTGTTACATATGGTCAACACCTTGTGTAGGCCCATGGTTAGCCCTTTGAGAGAGATTTTATACTCCAGGAACTCAGCTGTATCTCAGTCAAACTTGCACTTCTCAGGCTTAGCATACACATGGGTCTGACAGATTCTTACCAGGCCGCTATGCACACGATCATTGGGCCTGATATTCTGAACAGATGAGGAAATCATTCAGATAGATAACTACAAAGAGGTAGCATTGATCAAGTGCAGGAAGATCATCAAGGCATTGCACAAGCCAAACAGCATAACTAGATATTCAAGATGTCTGTATCGGGTATGAAAAGTGGTCTTCCTTTCTAATCTGAACCAGGTTACATGCTCAGAGGAGGTCTAACTTTGTGAAAACCATGTGGAGCGAAGTCAATAAAAAAGAGCTCATTGATAAAGGGCAGAGGATACTGACTCTGGATGGCAGCCTTTTTTACCACTCTGTAATCCATAAAGGGCTACAGAGAACCATTGTTCTTGTTTACAAAGAAGATTGGCACATCAGCCAATGATGTGAATGGATGGATGAAACATTTTTGAAGGTTCTCTTGAAGGTAGCCCTGGAACCCGGAGCTCAGGCTAAGAGAGATAGAGCAGCTATGACTGAAAGAGATCTCTGCTTCTGGCTGAAGGTCAATGGGGCAATCATAGAAAATATGTTGACAAATTCTTGATATTTAGCATGTATCATCAAGGCAGGAGGGGTGGACACAGAGGGTGCAGAGCTTGCCTAAGAACTAACAGCCTCAGACTGAGATTCTCCAAGGAGGCAGACAGAGCCACAAAGTTGGCATTTCTCAGCCAGGATGCTGAACCGGCCTCTGCAGGACAGCCTGATGTGAAGTGTCCAGGCTCTCCACAGTGCAGACATAAGCCCACCATTCAACACTGATTTTTCTCTGCATCAGAGAGGCACGGCCAGGCTTGACCATTTTGCATGGGCTTGGTCTGTTAGTGGCAGTTAGTGGAAATCAGCAGGATGTGGGAGGCTGAGTTTTGGTGCTGGTAGTGCTCCATTAGACAATTATCAATTTTTATGCAGTTTTATTTGATCATGCAAGCCAGGCAGGAACTCCACTTGTGCCAGCTCATCTTTGATTTCTTCACAGAGGCTTAGATGGAAGTGGTAACACCACACAGCCTCATTACACTTGGTGTCCACTACCAGGCATCAAAATTCTGCAGCAAATTTGGCAATTGATCAGCACCCACAATCCTTGGAGCCTGTGAACATGCGGTTTGGAACATCAAAAAAGATTATTGTCATGGCTTGCACAATGGTTTCAAACTGACCCAGGAGTGGGCTAGATTTCTCCAGGAACAGAGAAGCTCAGGCCTTGGCTTCCTCAGGCAGAAAGCTGGGAAGGCCTACTCAGACTTGGTTGGTGGGAAATGGTCTCAGTTGCAACAGGTACAGAAGCAGACACTGATTTCAGGAATTTGCCTAAGTCACTATCAAACTTACCCTGCAACAGAGCCTTTGGTTTGTGGGGAAGAGGGGTTGGAGCTGCAGGTGGTATGGCTTGTGCTTGTGTAAGGAAGGTTTTAGTGGAACTTCCCTTTCCTCAGACAGTCTGAGTGGCGCTCCCTTCTGCTCAGTCAGCTGACAGGAGGCGGGCACTTTGTTTGCATGGGCTTTGTATTTGCATGAGTACAATTAAGTATTTAGCATAATTCACTGTATATGGATAAGCACACCTAGGTGCTGAGCATGATGGGAAATGGTTAGCCTGGCTGGTTTTGGGCTACAAACCACTTTTGTGTTAACTGCTGGGGTAATGAAATGTTGCCCTTCAATTGTATGAACAGATGTTGGCAAAACTGTGCTTAACCTGTTATGATAAAATACTTTACCCTAAACTAAATGGAGTGCCACGAGGGTGGCAGACAGATGTTTCAGCATTGTAAATGGGGAAAGAGAGAGATGAGGAATCTTTTATTGGGATTACACTAGCAATCCCTGGAAAAGGGCTGCTCCCAGACATGGAGTGATGATCTCCTGTTGTTAAAAGGTAGAATTAATGATTCCTCTTGAAGTCTTTTGTTTCTTGAAAGCAGGGACATTGCTTCAGTGTCAGCAGAAGGTTTACCCATGAGCTGAAAGTCATTAAGAGCTGAATCACTAGAGGACCTGGGAAATCCTGCCTGACAACTGAAAAGCTGAGTTAGCAATGGTCAGCAGGAGCCTGGTGCAGTCAGCACCAGCCAGGTGCAGTTAGCAGGAGCCTGGTGTGGCTGGCACCAGTGGTCGGTGGGAACCAGGCATGGTCGGCACCAGTGATCAGCAGGAGCCTGGTGCGTCCAGTGCCAGCCAGATGTGATTAGTGGGAGTCTGGTGCATTCGGCGCCAGTGGTCAGAGGGAGCTGGGCATAGTCGGTGCCAGCCTGGTGAGGCCAATGGTCGGCAGGAGCCAGGTGCGGTCGGCGTTTAGGCACTCAGCCAGACCCGGAGGCGATAGGAGACAGTAACGGAGGAGACCTGGTCAAGCCTGTGGCCAGCAGGAGTTTGCAGAGGGGGGGCAGGCTGAGCCCCAACCGGACATTGCAACTCTGATGGTCAGTACAGGGGAAGGCACGAAGGGGGAGACGAAGGACACGCCCCGTACTCTGGGGTGGGTTTTGGCTCATTGAGTTCATTAATTCTGTTTGCACTCTTTCCCAAACCGGTGCTGTGTTATCTCTCTTCTGTATTAAAAGGTTCACTTTCCACTCTCCGACTCTGTGCTTGCGAGAGGGGAAGTATTGCCCTTTGGGGTGCCCAGGGGATAGGGTGTGATTTCCCAGGTGACTGGGTGGGGGCTCGAGCCAGTTTGGTGTTGTATTATTGACAGGGATCCCTAGATGTAGAACCCGGCCCTTGCTGCTGCCGACTCTGGCATGACTGTGTTTTGGCATATGTCTGGCATGACTCTTGCATGACTGTGTTTTGATCCTGCAGGGCGGCAACCTGAGCCTTTAAGTTCTATACAGCGCCCACTATCTCTAACAAGGAGACATCTGCTTGGTGGGATCCTTGCCAGCAGGGAACAGGCCCCTTTTTGCCCAGATGGGTTCTTTTTGGTGGGCTGCTCAAGCTCTCAGAGACCCAGATGTGGGCAGTCATGCCTAGCATCTGAAGCAGGAGTCAGGCAAACTGGTTAGAGCAGGAGTCAAGAGCCACGAATTGGAGCTAAGGGTCAGAGCTGGAGTCAGACCATGGTTGACCATGGAGGCATGGTTCAGACCCACAGACAGAAGTCAGGCATCTGATCCAAGGGGCAAAGCCTGGTTACCTGGAGTGAGGCAAGGCAGGAGCCAAGGACTGGAATGAGGTGGAAGCGAGGCTGTGAACAAGCACACACAAGAGCTAGTGCAGCCCTGGGCGAATGCTTTGAGCAGCCACCACCCTGTTGCTGGTCTTAAGAACAGGCCTGCAGGTCTCCTTAGCCAATTGGGCAGGTTGGTCAATCCAATGATTCACCTGGGGTCCAGCTGTGCTCATTAGACTACCCAGGGGTTAAGCTAGCCAGTAAGCAGGCTAACTATTGTAGGTGCTTACTCCTGACAGGTATTCTTGATATGAATCAGATGCCTAGACTGATGCAGCTGAGTTCTTCTTCAAATGCTTGCTCATGTCCATTCCACTATAGGTGCGTTCGTGCCTCCATTCACGGTTACCCAGAACTTTTTTCCCCTTAGCAGATCCTGTAGGATCCTGGCTCCAGTATGCTCTGGAGCCCCGTACACATGCCGCGGTATATGAGGCGCTGCCAGCCCTACACCCCCTCAGTCCCTTCTTTTCACCTGTAATGGTTGCTGGAACTAGCCTTGCTCTCAGCAAGTACTATTGCCCTCATTTGGACTTATTTGATATCCTAAGTTAGTTTTAGTTAGCTAAGTAGTTGTTAAGTGTTGTTAAGAGTAGTTAGAGAAAAGGCAGGTCCCTGTGGGGACTTCGAGCAGCCGGCCTATGCCCCAGTCACTGGGATTCAAGCTGCGTGCCTCCTGCGGTAAGGTCAGTTAGTCCTCAGTCACCTCTATGTCAAAGGTGGCCAAGAAAAAATATTACATCCCAGCTGAAGGGTTTGAGCATTTGTTTTCTCACCCCACCCCAGGAACCCTGGTAGTAGATGTGGCTAACCAGCGAGACAGGCAAGGTAAGCCAGGGTCCACTCCCAAGAACTAGGACAATAAGCAGCTGGGCTTGTTTGGGAGAAAGGTTTATTCCATGGCAAGTCTGCAGTTCAGGATTGCCAACCATCAGGCCCTCCTGGGCAGATGTAATTTCAACCTGTGGGACTCCTTCAGGCAGTTCGCCGAGGCCCTGCCCCAGGACCAGGGTGCAGACTTCGGCACCATCGTGGAGGAAGGAACCATGGCAGCTAGGGCAGCACTCTGGACATCCTGTGACGCTGCTGACTTGGCAGGCAGGGCCATAGCCTCCGTCACCTGTATGAGAAGGTGCTTGTGGCTGCAATCCTTGGGCCTGTCCCGGGAGGTGCAGCAGTCTAGTCAAGACCTCCCCTTTGGTGGGTTGGCCCTATTCTCTGACCAGACTGATGCGAAGTTCCACAGTCTGAAGGACTCCAGGGCCACGCTTCACTCCCTGGGCCTTTACACGCCCCAGTTTTCCAGGTGTCAGTCATAGCCCTAGGCACAGCAGCGTTCAAGACCTCACACAGGCCTTTTTAGCCCTATAGGAATAGGGGGTTTAAAAGAAAGAATCAGCGCCCTAGCTCATCCTCAGCTCCCCAGCAGGGGCTCCCCAGGAAGTCGGGCAACCAGAGAAGGCAATTTTGATGGTGCACCTGAAGGTGGCACCCCGACTGCTCTCCTGGATCTGCCCACCCCTTCCTAAACAGGTTAAGGCCCTTCTATCCCGAATGGGCAAAAGTCACTTTGGATCATTGGTTTCTTGGGGTAGTCTCAGTGGGCTATGCCCTACAGTTTACATCTACCTCCCCACAACAACCCTCCCCCTCCATCCCTCTTCAGGGACCCCTCTCATGAGCAACTCCTCTTGCAGGAGGTAGACACCCTCCTCAACCTGGGAGCGGTGGAAATGTTCCTTAAGGCAGAAGGGGAAAGGAGTTCTATTGAAGGTACTTCCTCATCCCCAAGGTGAAGGGGGGGGTCTGAGACCCATATTAGACCTCTGTCCTCTAAACAAATATGTCAAATGACTCCGGTTTCACATGGTTCCCCTTGCCTCCATAATCCCTTCCCTGGATCCAGGGCTGGTATGCCACCCTGGATCTCAAGGACACATACTTTCATGTGTCTATCCTTCCCATCCACAGGCATTTTCTCCATTTCATGGAGGCTGGCTCCCACTACCAGTTTACAGCCCTACCCTTTGGCTTATCATTGGCTCCAAGGGTGTTCATTAAATGCATGGTGGTAGTGGCTGCACACCTGAGATGAAAGTGGGTGCATATTTTTCCTTACCTGGATGATTGGCTGATCGGGGCAGGTCCAGCTCCCAAGTGCAGGAAAGTGTGACCCTCACTTGCTCCACATATAGCAGGCTGGAAATACTCATAAATGAACAGAAGTCCACACTAACCCCAGTGCAATGCATACAATTCATTGGGGCCACTATGGACACTTCCCAGGCCAGTTTTCTTTAGGCTCATGGTGAAACCACACTACTTAATGAGTAAATGTGTCACTTTCATGCATGCATGGAAGTGTTGCAGATTGAACAACTTTCCATCAGTGCAGAACTGGATAAATATTCCTCTGCCAGTGTCATGAACTGCATCCATAAGCAAAACCAAAAAATTCATAGAAAAAGTGTGGAAGTCAGCATGCAAATTTATTTGTGCCATGGGTGACTGTAAAGGGGTCTTTATAACTCACCAATTTCTACCACTCCGGCCATCATTTCATCAAGTAAGGACCAAATGACAAGCGTTCAATTGTGCAGAACATCCAAAGATGAAAAATGTTTCGAGTCCCTCACAATTTACAGAGTCAAAAACCTTAGCTATATAAATGAACACAATATAAAGACCACAGTTGTGCTCCCAGCACTTTTCCTGAAGCCAATGAACTGTGACGATTATGTCTATAGTGCCCCATCCATCAAAATCCACTTTGAGACTTGAGGAGGATGGTTTCCACAAGACAGGAGTCTATTCAATATGATCCAGGCAAGAATTTTCCCACCAAAAAAGAAGGAAAATGATGCAGTTATTATCAATTAGCCCTGTCACCCTTACATTTATTGAGGTGAACAATGTTCATGGAATCATAGAAATGTAGGACTGGAAGGGACCTTGAGAGGTCATCAAGTCCAACCTTCTGTGCTGAGCCTGGACAAGTGAACCTAGACCATCCCTGGTATTTGTCTAACCTATTCTTACCCTCCAATGATAGAGATTAGAAAACCTCCCTGGGAATCCTATTCCATAACTTAACCATCTTTAAAAATCCCCACTGCTGCAGATTAAGCCCAGTACTTTTTGTCCTATCTGCAGTGGACAAGGAGAACAATTGATCACTGTCCTCTTTATAACAGCCGTTATAGTCTTATCAGGACCCCTCAGTCTTCTCAAAACTAAACATGCCCTCTTTTTTAATCTTTCCTCATAGGTCAGGATTTCTAAACCTATTATTTTTGTTGCTTTCCTCTCTCCTATTTGTCTACATCTTTCTTAAAGTGTGGTGCCCAAACCTGGACACATTACTCCAGCTAAAGCTTCACCAGTGTCGAGTTAAGCAGGATAATTATTTCCCGTGTTTTACATTTGATGCTTCTATTAATGCACCCCAGAATGATATTAGCCTTTTTCACAATTGCATGACCTTGCTGGATCATATTTGATTTGCGATCCATTATACCACCCACATACTTTTCACCTGTACTACTGCCTAGCCAGTTGTTCCCCATTTCGTAGTTGTGTATTGATTTTTCCTTCCTCGGTTTAGTACTTTGCATTTATCTTTATTACATTTCATCTTGTTGATTTCAGACCAATGCTCCAGAACCACATGAGATGCCATACAATGTCATAGCCGCCCTGTTTATAGATCCCTGCTGGAATGCCATCCAGTCCAGGTGCTTTCCCTTGTGATATCTGCTTGATTGTTGTTATGGTGTCTCATATAAGGTAGGGGCTACTGCAAGCTCTTCTTTTAATAAGCATTTTAGAAGAGGACTATGGCTTCCTTAAAAAATATTGGAAGAGTGATTGAGACACTTGAGAAGATTTTTGTCTTCTACGTTAGTGATCACAGTGCTGCATTTTACAAATAATTGTAATTCACCTTTCTGTGCCGGCTTAGTACCTGTATGATGTGTGAACAGGAGAGGAAATCTCACAGTCTTCAGAGTTCCAAAGTTTCTGTCACCTGGGTTCATTTCACAGTGCTGCAGATAGCACTCCTCCTCCTGGTGTGCTAGAGAATAAAGCTACTTGGTGGTGCCTCCAGGAGAGAACGGATTAACCACACTGAGAGAGTGGCGACCACATTTGTCCTCAAACTCACACAAGCAATCAAATTAAAAACAACTATAAGCTTTACATAAGGATTTTATTAAAATAAATATACAATCAATAAAAATAGTAAATGGTTAGAGATATTAATAATGCTTTTTAATTACTAAAGGCTGTGCTGGCAAGAATACTAAGTTATGTGACCACACACTCCCCAATTTTCCTAACCAAAAGAGTCACCCCCCCAGTTTCGTCTGTCCCCACCATCTGAGATACCCAGCTGGTGCGCGTGGAAACATGTTGCAGGCTTGTAAGGAGATGTTGTTAGAAACACAGTTTTTATACTGGGAACTGGAGCATATGGTCTTGATGATCCAGGTGTATGAAAGTCCTTTTGCAGATACAGTGTGCCTTAATGGTGCAAGTTTAACACTAACTACCTGTAAAGTCGAATGCAGGGTACTCACTCTAGTTCCTCTTCTGGCTGAGCAGTCAGGAGATTGGTGCAGGTCCTCTCTGGGGATTGCTGGAGAAGGACTAACTGCCCGATCCCCTCTGGAATGGTGCTGACAGTCTTTAAAGTTTGGAACCTGCAGGTTCAGATGCAAGCAGATCAAGTCTATGAATCCAAAATCCTGGATCTGGTGCAGGCTGGCTGCAGGAGAGATGGGCTGTCTCTTCCTGTTGCTGGCAGGCTAGTGGCAGAAGGAATGGATTGTTTCCTTCTGAGGGTCTTCTGCAAGTTGAGGGTAAAGCCAGACCAGTTGCTGGGCCCAAAAGTGCTGTGCTGGTTGGTTATAGGGAGACCTTCTCTCTCTCCTTCACTCCCCAGCTGGTTTCTGTCATATGAGGAAAAGCAGGGCTATTTATAGCATTCTCTTCTTCTTTCCTGTGCACCCCTGACTCCTCATAGGCTGAGAGACTGTCTCTGTCCTCTAATTAGCTACTGGTGACTACTGTTGTTTCCTTTCCTCCCATTGGTTAAAGGAGCAGGGTTGCCTGGGTGACTCAGAATGGTCGCATTCCCCTCATCTTCCCTCCTGCTGCTGGGGGAAGTCAACAGCGCAGGGCTTGGTCATTGACCCGACAGGGGCCCAAATGGTGCATCTCTTCTCTTGGGGCACAGCCCCCTTCTTAAGGGGGAGGCAACATAAGACATTAACAGTAATAATAAAATAATGTATTAGACAATATAAATAAGAGTAAGTTATTTTTCCTATATATTTTAACTGCAACAATGCAGTAAACATAAAGGATTTTAAAGCAGTTTAAAGTTCATGAACTTGAACTAGTTTTGCTGACCTTTATGAATCTAACTTATAGTTTCACAGATCTGCAAAACTTTGATTCCCATTGGGTTTAAAGTGAGTTAAATATGGGTTTTACTGGAGCTAAAAATCCAGTGTTTAAATGACTTATGATCTTAGGATTTCTGTGTCAAGAACTAGATATTAAAGCACTATTCTATTGTTCCACTGAAAAATGAAACTTCTGAGACTCATTTATCTTTTTCTGTGACAGGATCATAACTATTTTGACAAAAAATCCACAAATAATTAACAAACATTAAGTTTCAATTAACAATGATTAACTGAACAGTTAAAAATTAGCAGTTTAAAAGTACAGAATAATTTCTTGTCCATGTGTTGTTCCTTATGTAGCTTGCAGACCCCTGCTGCTCACCCAGTTAGCTTTTCCTATTGCCTCCAGACTATGTAGAGAATTATTCTTAGCAGTACCTCTAATACAGCTGCTGTGATGTGGCAACACCTGATTAATTAAGCATCCTCTCACATGATGAGTCATGGAGGCCATTTGAATTTGGAGGAAGTCCTAGCAGTCCTTCAAAGCAGAAAGGTGCTATTGTTTTTTAAGGGCTGAATATCCAATCTGGAAGTAATTCTGTGGCTGCCCCTCATGCATGGAGAGATCTTCCCATAAGCCCAGTTTCAGCCTCCTGGTTACCAGTGGGTTTGGCACCCAACAACTCACTACAGCTCTGACCCCAGTCACTACAGCCACTTCGGCCACTAGGCTAGACCGCCCTCATCCTGGTCAGCTGATGGGGGTTGCTGGAGAGAGCTGACTGGGGTAAATTGAAGACTGCATATCTGGGATTAAGCTGCCTTTCTTGGAGGGCTGAGGTGAACTGGAGGGCAGGCTAGCCCCAATACTGGGCCTCTCACCTATTTCCCAATGTCGGAAGCTTCCACCTGCTCCTCCTCTTAGCAGTTCCTTCTCCACTGTAAATGAGCCAGAGGAACAGTAGAGACAGGTAGGCCACTGACAAAGGAGGCACCTCAGCAACTTCCTGCAGTCCAACAGAATCCATGACATCTAATCTGGGCTGCTTGAATCTTGGCAGCCCTGAAATTTAGAGGCACAGTGAGTGCACAGAAAACAAACAGCATCACCATGACGTGGGCTCACCACATTCATAACTCATTCAAGCTAGCCTCTCAGCCACACAGACCCCAAATGAACCCACATTTCTAAAATGTTTTATGTACAATTTTATGGACTTTCTAGCCCACGGGTGGGGGGGCTGAAAAGACAGAGTCCGATGTGTTAGATGGTGTTACCAACTGGCTAAGGTAGGGAAAAAAGCTATGGAGAACAGAATCCAAATTGAATTTATTGATGTTTTTCATTCCTCCAACTGACTGCTTCAGTGTAAACTTGGAAGCAGCATAAAGGTATAATATATGATCCTTGTGTTCTTTACTCCCAGGAGGCACAGATTCTGGGTTAAGCGCTGACTTTCTGGCTCAGGACCAGTCTACTAACATCAGTGCATTGTTCCAGACTAAAATACAACTCGGCAAAGGAATGTCAGAAGTTAGGAATTGGAGAATTATAATGGAGTAGCCATCTATCAGTTGCTGCTGACAGATGAAATAAATTAACTACATTGAGTGTCAATTATTTGGGACTCCTGGATGGGCTTTCCAGCTAGAAAAGCAATACAAATGAATACATATGCATGTAAGTGAGGTAGGTTGAGAATTTCTTCATAACCACAAAGTAACAAACCAACACTTCTCTCTCCTCGTATGATTTAAACCCTCGTATAAGACCTTGTAAACTGGAGTAACAGGATGAAATTTAATGGTGGAAAGTGCAAGATCATGCATTTAGGGACTAATAAGAATTTCTGCTATAAACTGGGGATGCATCAGTTGAAAGTGACAGAGGAGGATAAGGACCTGGTCGTATTGGTTGATCATAGGATGACTATGAGCAGCCAATGTGATGTGACCATGAAAAAAGCTAATGTGGTCGTTAGATGCATCAGACGAGGTATTTCCAGTAAAGAGAGGGAGATGTTAGTACCTTTATACAAGGCACTGGTGAGACCTTATCTGGAATACTGTGTGCAGTTCTGGTCCCCTATGTTGAAGAAAGATGAATTCAAACTGGAACAGGTGCAGAGAAGGTCTATTAGGATGATCCACAGAATGAAAAACTTGCCTTATGAGAAGAGACTCAAAGAGCTTGGTTTGTTTAGCCTAACCAAAAGAAGGTTGAGGAGAGATATGATTGCTCTCTGAAAATACTTCAGAGGGACAAAGACCAGGGAGGGAGAGAAATTATTTAAATTCAGCACTAATGTGGGCACACGAACTAATGGATATAAACTGGCCCTCAGAAAGTTTAAACTTGAAATTAGGCTCAGGTTTCTAACCATCAGAGGAGTGAAGTTCTGGAAAAGCCTTCCAAAAGGAGCAGTGGGGGTAAAAATCTTGCTCTCTGCAAAACCAAGCTTGATACATTTATGGAGGGGATGACATGATGGGACAGCCTAGTTTGGCTATTGACTGATCTCTGACTACTGGTGGTAGATATGCCAATGGCCTGTGAAGGGATGTTTGAGTTGGGTTCTCAGTTATTACAGAGCATTCTTTCTTGCGTGTCTGGCTGGCGAGTCTTGCCCACATGCTCAGGGTTTAACTGATCATCATATTTGGGGGTCAGGAAGGAATTCCCCCCCCCCCGGGCAGATTGGCAAAGGCTCTGGGGGTTTTTCGCCTTCCTCTGTAGTATGGGGCACAGCTCACTTGCTGCTGGATTCTCTGTACCTTAAAGTCTTTAAACCATAACTTGAGGACTTTAACTTAGTCATAGGTTAGAGGTTATTACAGGGGTGGATGGGTGAGGTTGTGTGTCTTGCATTGTGGTCAGACTAGATGATCTTATTGGTCCCTTCTGACCTTAGAGTCTGTGAGTCTATGAGTGTGTAGAGAGAAATTTATTTGTCAGTCCTATCCTAAGTAGTCTGAAGTATGAGAGTGTGATAGATATTATAGGTGTTGTCACATACTCATAGATCAGCCATTTTGTGAGATCAGCCATTTTGTGCTGCCAGCATGACTTGGTCACAGCCTTATTATAGACCTGTTTGATGCAATAATAATCCTGGCAGGATGAAAGAACACCACATCACAACTACATTATGCATTTGGGGTGCTGCTCATGGACATTATGCATTTGGGGTGCTGCTCAGGGAAGTAGTGGGGGCAAATGACTTATCTGGCTTTAAGACTAAGCTTGATAAGTATATGGAGGGGATGTTATGATGGGATAGTTTAATTTAAGCAATTGATTTTGGATTATCGGCAGATAAGTCTGCTCAGTGGTCTGTGGGAATGCTGGATGGGATGGGAACTGAGTTACTGCAGAGAAATCTTTTTTGGGTGCTGGCTGGTGAGTCTTGCCCACGTGCTCAGGGTTTAGCTGATCGCCATATTTGGGGTCGGGAAGGAATTTTCCTCCGGGGCGGATTGGCAGGGGCCATGGAGGTTTTTCGCCTTCCTCTGCAGCATGGGGCATGAGTCGCTTGCTGGTGGATTCCCTGCAGCTTGAGGTCTTCAAATCTCACTTTTGAGGATTTCAATAACTCAGTCATGGGTTCGGGGTTGTTATAAATGTGTATGGGTAGGGTTTTGTGGCCTGCCTTGTGCGGGAGGTCAGACTAGATGATCATATTGGTCCCTTCTGACCTATGAGTCTATGAGTCTATGACATATATTGCACTAGCTCAAGTGTGACTAGCACTGTAGCCGCAGTCGCACTTGTAGCAGCAGCGGAGGGACAGCTGAGCCACGCTGAGAACAAACATACCTGAAACCAGTGGGTAAGTACTCGGCATGCCTCCACGGCCACTACCAGGGCTACCACAGCTCCACGGCTAGTTATACTCATGCCAGCCTGACAACAACTAGTGGTAGTATGTGGACACAAGCAGGGGAAAAGCACCCCTAGACAAAACCTCTAAGGAAGAATAAGAAGCCAACTGGCTAGGGCTACACCATGTTCTGTTTCAGGATTATGTCCTGGTATATATTTAAACAGCAAATTCAGTCGGGCTGCATGGGTGTGACTCAGAGCAGAGTTTGAGCCTGATCTTGACCATTTTATGCCTGGATATTTCTTTCCCAAAGCTTATTTGTCTCCAATTTGTCCGGTGATCACTGACATTTGATTTCATTCCGTTTTGTCCATTTATTCTGGGTTACACTACTTGTCCTCCGAAAGAACATTCTCTCTGTTTCCAGATAAACCATTTTTTTTTGTTATTTCATTTAACTTTCTACACTATTGCCCTTATAAGAACAGGCTTTATCATCCCCTATGTATATTTTACTGCAGCAGAGTTGGAGAGAAGCTCTGTAAGCTTGGATTCAAGGAATTTCCTCTGATTTCTCCCATCAGGAGGCCTGGAAATGTCCACTGGAGAATTAAGCAAGTGTTTCATCCCTAAATCTGCCCACGTCCTGAAATCTAAGAAATCAGGGGATCTGCAGAGACATGGGGCTATCGATTATCATCTTCAGCTATTAAGTAAACACTAGACTCTAACACCTCTAGTGATTCCCCATAACGTTGCCAGAATGTTGCCTTAATTTTGTGACTAAAAAAAAAAAAAAAAATCACACTAGGTGTTATCCATACTGCTTCCTGCAGGGATGACTAAAGACACATTTATTAAAACGATCAATGTTTAAAATGATGAGCAGTAAAGTCTAATTTGCTGCCATTCATTTTATGTATATAAAAACCACATGGCAAATTGGCAATAAGTTGCTCAGATTCATTCCAGGTATAGAGTATTGAAATATCATGTTTTTATGTTCAGCACCGGCTCCTTGCAGCACAAGGAATAACAAAAAGAAGGGCATTTGTGGCACTTTTAAAAAATTTAAATCCCTAGTTGAATTTCATTTTTAACCTCCTAGAAGCCATATAAGGGTCTTTTTATTCAAGAGATGTGCTCTCACTTGGAGCTTCATAGCTGAACAACACAACAATGTTAAAATAATTCAGCTATCCAAATTAAACCCAATGTGCAAGGAAATGCATATTTAAGTCTAACATGGACAGTGTTGGCACATAGTAGATGGGAAGTGTGGGACAGGCTATTAACTTTTTCTGGTAGCTACACATGTTAACATACCATTAACAACAGTATTTTTCTCTCATAGACTATTGAGATATCAACCCCTGCCTCTATTCGGCCCATGATGCCTGCCTCCTTCATCCACTATCTAAATTTTCAAACAAGTACCTTAGTGCTTTCTCCCATGCTGTCCTCTCTGTAAAAATATACAAAGCTAGATCATTATCCTCCTTCAAGTACCTCCTTAAAACTCTCCTTTGCTGTAATGTCTACCAAAAAAACTTGACAACAGTTAAGTCACTGGTATGCTGAGACAACTGCCTGTCATGCTGCCAATATTGCTTCATTGTTTCCTTGTACTCACCCATCCATCTGTTGTCTCTTGTTTTATTCTTACATTATAAGCTCTTTGTGGTCAAGGACAATCTTTTTGTTCTGTATTTGTACAGTGCCTAGCACAGTGGGGTCCTGCTCACAGTAGGGTAGCTAGGTGTTGCTGTAATAAAAATATTATTAACAAATTCAACTTGGGCAAGATTTGAACCACCAACAGGAAGGTAAAGACTCCAAAGCCATAACCAACCCTCTGAGCAATGTAGGTCTCATTACTGTGAGTTCAGTGGAGTTGTGCTGATTTATACCAGCTGAGGAGCTTTAGTTCTTTATAGTTGAACTTCACGTCTTTGTTTTCAGATCTGCATTTACAACTTAAATGTAAAGCTATGAGAATCTTCTCATTAACCATTATGCTCTTAGCAAGTGCAATGGTGTGGAAAAGAAGCATTGATCATTTCCGAGTCTGCCACATGACAAACGTAAGCTTGCTTTCTAAAGTTTTCCTTTTGGTCAGCTGATAGAACCAAGTCATTGCTGCATGGCTTCCTATCTAGACAGAGAATGCAAAAATTAGGTTAGCAGCAGGGAAGTCAAAATTATGGAGGGAATGTTGGCCCCAAAGTAAGTCCCTGACACCAAATTGTTTGCAATAGCAAAACAAATAAAGTAAATACTGTATTGACAATGGAGATCCTGGCAAACCCAACAGCTTCTGAAAGAGTTTAAGAGCACCAATTCAGTTCTAAAAGCAAATTCATTACCCATCCAGACTACTACTATCTACAGAATGAGGCCGGTTCCTCACCCATCCTAATACCACAGCCTACATACGACACATGCACAGGCAAAGGAGTAGGCTGACAGTGTACCTCCTCCATGACATGCTGTACGGTATTGGCAGTTAAGGTTAATGTCAGCATCAGCCTTCCTGCAACTTTACATTAAGAAAACATGATAAAGGTAGATTAGAAATTCTGCCCTGATTTACTCCCTGTGCAGTCACTTTAAATGACATGCCATCCCTCCACACACTCTCTGAGATCAGAAGTCCCAGGAGCCTTAGAATCCCTATACTAGGAGTGCAAGGGGCAAGCTGCAAAAAGGCTGCACAGATAGTCACCCATTCCTTCCCTCTCCTGCCCCTGTACTTCCCTCTATCAGCAGCAGCACCACAATAGTGTGTAGGAGATCCAATGGCACATAGGACCCCAAATAGTCCTACAGTCCACAGTAGCGTTGTGAACACCTGCTCTATGCTCTGCCTAGTGTATGAGAGAGGCTTCCTTCTCTCCAATGCTAGACAACCTGAATGCCTAGGTGACAGCCCCACACAAAAAAATTCACAAGTGGGAGGTAGCAGCCACCCCACTGACTTCAAGGAAGAATTGGGCTCAAACTTATATTAAGGGGATACAGGGAAGAAGTGGCAAGTTGGACAACATAGATTTTATTAGAATATATTAGCCAATACCTTGTGTATGGTATGATTAATAGCAGCCATGGCTAAGTACTGTACTGTAGAAAATAAAGCCTTGTTTTATCTATATATTTATTTTAAAAGAACAGAAGGCTTTTCAAAGTTGAATCAATAGCAGCATTACTGGAACTCATTTGGAATGGACAACGTTTGGCCTATTGTGTTAAATTCCTAAGGGCTTGCCTATTTTTGTATCAGATTACAGCTTTATTAGGTACAACTGTTTTTACATTGCATTTTTGTGATTAATGATGCTAAAAGGATTTTGGCATTCCAAATGTTGTACACAAACCTAATGGGCAAAAATCTTCTGTAAACTTCTTCTAAGCTCTTGGCAAACTTTCCTTGGGAGCAAATATTAACTCCAGATAGTGTTTATTAGCTTTTATAAAATAATCACGGTAATAGTGGCATGTAATTGCTGGAGGTAAGAGCACATCCAGGCCAAGAATTAATCAAGTTTGAGCTCCCTAATAGAAACAGGTCAGGAACAATTTATTTCTTGCCAGTTTTTATTTAAAATAATAATTTTTTCTGACTTTGCTTCATATTCCAAGAGTGATTTCATGCACAACATTCCCTGAACAAATTATAATGTTCACAAGAGACGGGTCTGAGCTATAAAGCTCGGGTTCAGATACACACTCCCACAAAGGAAAGGGGTATTTGGATCTAAAGTTTCAGTTTGGCTCATTACACAGAGGAGGACCAGGCATAGCATTCAGGACTGAATTTTAACTCTCCCAAAGTTTGGGGAAATTCAGATCCAGGGTTTTATTTTGATCAGATCTACTGATGACATCAGATAGTAAGAAAGTAAAGTCAATTTATTCATGTCTGAAGCCGTCTCGATCTATCAGTAACTTTGCACACTCAGTTGCTGACCTTCCAGTGACCTACCACAAACCATCTATCCTTCTCCTCATTGGTCATCCTGTAATAGGATGACCCACCATCATTCCTTCCATGATAACTTTCTCGAGGCTATTTCCATCTCTACACCAGTTGCAACCAAAATACATAAGTTTGTTCCTGTTGATTTCTGAAAGCAAAGTCCGCTTCTCTCCAATAATATAACAAAGTTTATCATCTTTTTCATCCAGGAGATATGCAGAAGTCTTCACTAGTACCACATCTAAAAGGCTTCAGTTTTATCCTTGTCAGCAGTATTAGTGTCACATGATTCATACCCATAAGTTATGGAAAAAATTAAGCTTTTCACTAGTCAAACCTTCATTAAGATGCCAGTTTTTTCACACTTTAGTCAGAGGCCACAGCTGAGCAAGCCATCCCCAGTTTTCCTCTGATTTCTTTGAGGCACTCTCCTTGTATGTCTGAACCCAGATAATTAAGTTAATCTATTGCCTCTACAGCTCCATTAAATGAGTTGTCCACTAGCAACGAGCAATGAGTTGTCAACATATATGCATTTCATTTCTGACACATTCAAGAAGAGTCCCTTTTCCTCGCTAACAAATTCCAACATTTATGTCATTGCATTAATGGTTGCCGTAAAGAGCATTGTATCATCAACGTATGTGAAGCTGGTTAAGAAGTGACCACCAAAAGAAATCCAGCTCCTTCCATTTTATCAAAACCTTCCAGGTCTTAGCTCATAATACGTTCTGCTTACATGTTGAAAAGACTTGGGGACAGAATGCACCCTAACTCACAATCTGCCTCATTGAAAAGCACTCACTGTTGCCTGCTGTTGTTCAATCCATTCAATCTGTCTCTGTGGATGTGGGGAAGGTGGTGGATGTGATGTACCTTGACTTTAGCAAAACTTTTGATACAGTCTCCCACAGTATTCTTATCAGCAGCTTAAAGAAGTTTGGGTTGGATGAATGGACTGTAAAATGTATAGTGAGCTGGCTAGGATGAATGAGCTACAGAATGGACTGTAAAATGTATAGTGAGCATCAGGCTCAATGGGTACTTATCAATGGCTCCATGTCTAGCTGGCAGCCAGTCACAAGTGGAGTGTCCCAGGGGTCAGTCCTGGGGCTGGTTTTGTACAACATTTTCACTAATGCTCTGGAGGTTGGGGTAGATTGCACCTTCAGCAAGTTTGCAGATGATATTAAGCTAGGGGGAGTGGTAGATACCTTGGAAGGTAGGGATAGGATACAGAGTGACGTAGACAAATTGGAGGATTAGGCCAAAGAAATCTGATGAGGTTTAGCAATGACAAGTGCAGAGCCCTGCACTTAGGACAGAAGAATCCTATACACATCTACAGACTGGGGACCAACTGGTGAGGCAGCAGTTCTGCAGAAAAGGACTTGGGGTTACAGTGGATAAGAAGCTGATATGAGTCAGCAGTGTGCCCTAGTTATCAAAAAGGCTAATAGCATATTGGGCTGCATTAGTAGGAGCATTGCCAGCAGATCAAGAGAAGTGATTATTCCCCTCTATTTGGCATTGGTGAGGCCACATTTGGAGTATTGTGTCCAGTTTTGGGCCCCCCACTACAAAAAGGAGGTGGATAAGTTGGAGAGAGTCTAGCCAAGGGCAATAAAAATGATTAGTGGGTTGGAGCACAAGACTTATGAGGAGAGGCTGTGTGAACTAGCTTGTTTAGTCTGCAGAAAAGAAGAATGAGGGGGGATTTGATATCACATCTGTAATTGGGTACCTCACCAAACAGGGAAGGAGCATTAATGAATGCAAAGTGCTGGTCCTGCACACAATTAAACCAAATGAGCCATTGTGAAACATCGAAGGACAAAGGTTTTGTTGATTGCCCAGCACACACACTCATGTAGATGAGACAGGTGCCAGCACTTGTTCTCTCAATTTGAACTCTGGGGAAATGGAATAAGAATCCCTGGCCAGAATGAAGTGTAGCACTCCGCTGCTCGGAGTTTGGAGACGGCAATATTTCTAAGCATAAGGAAGGGATTCTCAGACTACTTGGCTTGGGTTGGTTCTAGAGCATACAGAAACCTTGTATGTCGCAGCAGTTTCTATTGCCTTTTGGAACCTAAGGCTGTAACTCATTTGTGTGTGTATGTTTACTTGTTTTAAATCTTGTAATTAACTCATTTCTTTTTCTTGGTTAATATATCTTTAGTTAGTTTATTTTAGGGTTGTCTACAAATGTTGTCGTTGGTATGAGGTCTAAGGTGCAATTGACCTTTTGGGGTCTTTTGGGCCTGGGAGTAACCTGAATAATGTTGTGATTTTTGGTGTCGAAGACCATATATCACACAGGCAATTTTGCCTAATGTCAAGATAGCCTAGGGAATCTAAGAGGACTCTCTGTGACTCCATGTTAAGGCTGTTGTAATGCTTGAGGAATTCACACTTGATATTTGGTTGGTTAAATCTATGTATAAGACACACAACGAGTTTGGGGTTTGTGCCTTGTTTCTTTACAATCTTCTTTGAGGTTAGCGCTCATGATCGTGAGCCAGCCTAGACAGCTTGACAATATCAAACACTTTGGAGTAGTCAATGAAACACATAATCAATGGACCATTATACTTCCCGCAATTTTTCAATGATATGACGGATTGCCGTAATTTGATCACATGCCATGTCCCTCTCAGAAATCAGCTTGTTGCGGTAGGTCTCTTTCTGCCATTAGCTTCATGCGATCCAAAATTATGTGGAACAGTACTTCACTCACATGGAATATCAGGGTAATGGTATGAGGCATTCTGTTATATCACCTTTCTTTGATAAGATTCCCTTTGTCCAGTTGTCCAAACAATTTCAAATCTTGCACACATCATTGTAGAGTTTTCCACAGGAGATCAATTTCATGGTCACTGATAGCTTTTAGCAGCTCTGCTGGTACCTTTTCTACCCTGATGCTTTCCCATGCTTCATTTTTATAATAGCATTCACCACTTCCTCTAGAAGAATTGATGGCTCTGGCTACATACTCACTTTTCTGACGTCCTGTATTGTAAGTGGCTCTGATTATGCAAATAGATTGTCACAGTAATCTCGCCATCTGCATTTCACATCATCATCTTCACTAAGAACTCTGCCATCATTATCTTTTATTCTGCTTCATCACAGTAAAATCCTTTTAGTAAGATGTCTATTTTGAACATATCTTTTATATTATGTAGCAGTCTGCCAGCTTCCCCCTGGTGGGTCTTGCACTTTACCTCTCTTTGTGGACCATGGTGCCCCCAGCTACCCTGTCTCTCCTGGCTGCAGAGGAGCTTTGTCTCCTGGTCTGGGGGGAACCTTCTCCTCCAGCTGCCACAAGCCTTCTGGCAGCTTCTTCCTGATTTGTCCCCTCCTCCCCGTCTTAGGAAGGCAGGGTTTAAGTACACCTGGCATCCCCCTTCATTGGGGCCAGGTGCCTCTAACTGCCCTGCTGTGCTCTCTCTTCTGCCTCCAGGGCAAAGGGTCATTAACCCTTTAGGGCCCTCATACTGGCCCTGGTACACCCTTTGGTAGCCTTCTGGCCTGACTTTACCACAATTATTGCACTGTTTATAATTCTCAAGTTCCTCCGATTTTGCCCTGATGTACTCACATTTGTCTAGTCTAGTCTGCCTTTGAGTTGGTCTTCTCAATTCCTTTTATTCTCTTCTCCATTCTTGTCTCCATTTCACTTTCTTTCACCCTGCATCATTTTTTATGCCAGCTCAAACACCATCTCTTTTAACCGTGCAGTCTGACACTGATGTTTCAGATTGTGTGCTTTGGTGGCTTCGAATATGGTATTTTTCATTTTATTCCCAAGTTTGTTTGGATTGTTCTCCCCTTTCAGCTGTGACAATGACTCTAGCCCATTCTTTACAGAAGTCATAGGGTTTTTGTTGACTTTGGACAGCTCCAGATGGAGCTGCTGAAAGTCTTATCTTTTTTAGTTTTAATTTTATGTGTGACGCTAACAGTTGGTCTGACCCTCAGTCTTTACTTAGGAAAGTCTTTGGGCATTGTACACTCAATCTCTAGTATCCCTGTATTATTACATAGTCAGTTTTCTTCTTGCCATACCATCTGGTGACCTCAGTATATATAAATGTCTAGGTTGTTAGGTGAAGATGGTGCTTGTAATAAGCAGATGATTAAAGCAGCAGAATTCAATTAAACACCTCCATCTCTCATTTTGTAAATTCAAACCATTGTTTCCCATTAATTCTTTATGTGAGCTTAGAGTTCCAGTGTTCACAGTCAGGCATCCAATTACAAGGGTAGTGTCTTTGCTTGTTTTTTTAATGAGTGTCTCTCTCCTCAGACCATTCATAGATAGCTGGGGACAAAATATTGAGCTCCAAATATTTAATGATGGATTCTTTAATCTTGTAAAGAAATGTGTTGCACAATCCAATAGCTGGAAGTTGAAGCTAGACAAATTGAGAATGGAAATACAAGATACATTTTTAACAGTTACAATAATTAACCATTGGAAAAATTTACCAAGCATCATGGTGGATTCTCCATCACAACCAATTTTTAAATCATGACTGGATGTTTTTTTCTAAAAGATATGTTCTAACAATTATTTTTAGAACATTCTATGGCATGTGTTATACAGGAGACCAAATTATATGATCACAATAGTCCCTTCCGACCTTGGAATCTGTGAAAAGGTGTGTCAGAACTAGAGTGCCAGAGTAATTCATACTTCACCAACAATCATCACTGGCCGCACAGATGAGCAAAAACTGAGTTACAACAATAGTAAGCCAAACTGCTTATGTATAGCACCTTTCACATATGGCACATAAAGGTGCTTTATAATCCTCTCTCTTAAAAAAATTATAAAACCTTTGCTACAATACCACCTTGTATTGTGTGATCACATCAAAACTCATAAGTAGCCGGTCAGGCTTGGACAGTAGTTAAATAGATCTTCAAGGAACACCTTGGTGCTGCAAGAAATGGTGACTACATTCTGTATTTTAGCTTGATTGATGAGAAAAGAGACTCACTCTCTGTAAATCTCTTAGTTTCACTAGTTATTTCTTTTTCCAACAAATAAAGATGCCATTAATTACCATAGCCACTGCTTCAGCCTTCAATGACCATAGTCACTGCTTCAGCCTTCCTTCAGTCTCCTGTGTAAGGAAGGTAAGACACTTTTGAAAGAAGTTAGTTATTAAATCACTAGACAAGAATGTCATCATCACTGTAAATTATCTACCAAAAGGAAGTATAAAAACGTAATATCCCAGTTGAATAAATCCATGCCCAGAATCTTGTAAAAGAAAATTCACATTTATTATATAAAAACAGCTCAGAGACTAGTCCATTCTGCTTGAATGGCGTTTCACAGATTATAAAATCAAACTTACATTTATATAACCATTTTCAAATTAAAACCTCAAGACAATTAAATTCAAATAAAATCATTGAATCCAAATGTTAAAAGACCTTTATAATATCAAAACAAAGAAACAAATCTTTAGGTTTGTCCTAATCATAGCTAAGATCTATTTCATTTTTTTCTTGTTCTTCCCACATGCATATTTTGAAAAGGTCAAGATGAACTATATTAGTACTGTAGATGTGAACAGTGTAGATGTACAATAGCTTCAAAGATCATGTAGCTAAATCAGTATGAAAATCATCTGTTGCACTTCACCGAAGACCAAATTCAGATACCCTCTTTGAGTATGTTACTCCAACACCAGTCACTTTGGAGAGAATGGGACTACTCATGCAGTAACATACTAAGTAAGGAGACTGGAATCTGACCCACAGATTGTTGCCAATATTTTCTTCAGTTCTGACTTCTGTGGATTTGTATCCCATTCGTTTCATTTTGACCTTCAGATTCAACTAACCTCAAAATCCCAATGTTAAACTCAGTTGAGTTTCTCATGAATGCGATTCAAAATCAGCCATTCCTCATTACTAGCTGGGTCCATGCTCACTCAGAAGGTTTGTGAGCTTGAGAGGTTTTTACAAAACCAACCTTTTGAACAAAACCTCAAACCAGGTAAATTTCACATGGTTTTGGTTGCAAACATTTCTCACAGCTCTACTTCTAGCTAGAATCATGAAAGAAGTTTTGCCTAGAAAGTGCAATTCTTAAAGGCTAATTGTTCATTACATTTTCAAAAATCTGAAAGAAATTAATTGCTTTAGTATGGTTTGATTTCACCTTCTTCAGAAAGTAACTTGAACAGTTTTGTGGTAAGTGAATGCAAAACTTGTCCATCACAAAACAGAAAGAAGGAGCATGAGCTGCTTTCTCCCTCCTCTGTGTCCTCTCCACAAATAGGTCAGCCACAATTGCAGCATGAACAAAGGACTGTTCACAGCTACTATTCCCACAGGTAATAACCTCCTTTAAAAAGGTGAGAGAGTTTGGTCAGTGTGCTGCACCTCTCTGCAACTCGCCAGCACATCTGGCTGCCCATTGATGGGTACAAGCACTGAACTTTACCCAGAATCATGACACAGAAGTTACACTCCTCAAGAGGACCACAAACTCATCCTGAGAGCTTCAAATCAAGTTGGGTTCTTTCCTTCCCATATATCATCAGTAACAAGGATCCTGCATGCCAAATCAGAGATATCCATTAAAAATAAATAATAATAGTAGAAAGTTTATGGAGCTTAATTAAGTACCTATCTTAAATATGGTAGGAACCTCACAATCAAGATACAATCCTTGCCCAGAAGACCCATAAACTCTGGGTTTGACATGACACTAAAAGTGAAGGTCAGATATAAAAACATATAGGAGAAGGGCAGAAGAAGAAGAAAGGTGACAGCAATGAGATCAGGTGGCTATTCAATAAGGCACATACCCATCTTAATAGCTCGATTCCTTTAATCAAAAAACACCATTATTATTGCTTGGTTACCTTGCCTTCTGTTCACTTCCTGTAAATTAGAACTAGCCTAGTCTGTCTTAAGAACTAGTATGGTCTGGCCATACCTGGTACATCTAGCACAGAATCCTGTCTTCCGGCAGTGGCCAATGCTAGGTGCTTCAGAAGAAATTAACAGAACGGGTAATCATCAAATGATCCGTCCCCTTTCACCCATTCCCAGCTTCTGGCAAACAGAGGCTAGGTACACTTCAGAGCTTGGTCTTGTATCCCTGCCCATCCTGGCTAATAGCCTCTGATGGACCAATCCTTCATGAACTTATCTAGTTCTTTTTTGAACCTGTTATAGTCATGACCTTCGCAACATCCTCTGGCAAAGAGTCCCACAAGCTGACTGTGTATTGTTCAAAGAAATACTTCTTTTTTGTTCATTTAATCCTGTTGACTACTAATTTAATTTGCCCCCCTAGTTCTTGTGTTATGAGGAGTAAATAACACTTCCTTATTTACTTTCTCCACACCAGTCATGATTTTATAGACTTCTATCACATCTCCCCTTAGTTATTTCTTTGAAAAGTCCCAGTCTTAATAATCTCTCTTCATATGGAAGTTGTTTCATAAACCTAATCATTTTTGTTGCCTTTTTCTGAACCTTTTCCAATTCCAATATATCTTTTTTGAGATGGGGTGACCAGATCTGCATGCAGTATTCAAGATGTGGCTGTACCATGGATTTATAAAGAGGCAATATGATATTTCCTGTCTTATCATCTATCCCTTTCCTAATGATTCCCAATATTCTGTTTGCTTTTTTGACTGTTGCTGCACATTGAGTGGATATTTTCAGGGAACCAACCACAATGACTCCAAAACCTCTTTCTTGAGTGGTAACAACTAGTTTAGATCCCATTATTTCATATGTATTGTTGGAATTATGTTTTCCTATGCACTTCATGGCGGAATTGTTTTTAGGAACGAAGTGAATGTGATGAGGGAAGTACAATGTCAAACAGATACAGGGAGCATTGCAAGTATAAAGAACTGCACAGAAGGCACAGAGATAAATCTTGTAGAAGGAGGCTTAGCACTGGTGTACACAGGCGGTGGTGGTCGATGGGAGATACACAAGCTGCATAATGTAGCATGCATATCTCCCATCAACGTACTTTTGTTCACGAAGTGCAGCTTCTTCACAGCACTGCGTCAATGGGAGATGCCCTCCCATCAATGCAGCCTTACTCCTTTCAGTGAGGTGGATTAATTGAGTCAATCAGAGAGTTCTTTCCAATCGACTGAGCGGGTCTACACAGACTGCAGGCACAGATGCTACTGCATTGATGCCTGCTGCCGCTGCCGTGAAGATACACCCTAAGAAGGATCAAGACTTGAGCCGTTGTTAGAGCAGAAATTATGTGGAAGGAAAGGAAAGGCTGTGCTTGAGGTCTGCACTTTTTTCACTGAAATTGGAGCCAACAGGGTTGCATAGATGCAAATAAGGGTATATGTTGTCCCGCAGCGTGTTTATTATTGATAACGAGTTGTGAGAAGGAAGAAAGCCACTGAGAAGGAAGGAAAGAAGTTGTGAGAAGGAAGAAAGCCACTGAGAAGGAAGGAAAGAAGTTGTGAGAAGGAAGAAAGGCTTTCAGATCTCAGAGAGTCGTTTCGATCCTTGTTGTTACTCTGACCTGGAATCACTGTGACATAATAAGAACTCCATGGTGCAATTTTCACACTGACACTTTTTAGTGTAGAATTTCACTTTCAGCTACACTTGCTCTCCAAAACCATACTTTGAGAATCAGTCAACTTGCTTTTACCAGTCAGACAGCTCTTTAATTTATTGTCTTTACAGTTAGGGGGTCATATATGTATGTTTCAGGCACACTGTGAAGCATAGCATCAAATAGGATCTCTGATGCCATAATCTCTCAACAAGAAATGTATTGTTATGCCTATGAAATAGTTATTTTGGTAGGGCTATATTACTTAGAACAAGTATTTCTAAAATCAATCTTATTTACACCGAGAATCTTATTTACACTGAGAACTAAACTCTCTAACAAAGGGTTTACCACTGAAACAGAAAGCACAACCCAAAGATAGAGCATGTAATGCAGTAAAAAACAAGGGAGTTAGCCTAGACTGTTAGCATCCATCTTGTTACTTCTGCTATTTTAGACCAGGAGGATAAAAAAAAATCAAGATTTAAGAAACAGTTCATGCCTTTTGTATTGTTAACAACACACACAGATTACTAAAATGGAAAGAATTTTGTAAATCTTTGTTTCTCACTTGTGCTCTTTGTTTACTTTTTGCACTTCGCTTAGCATGGAATGTGCAATGGAAGCAGCCAGCCTCACTTTCCGGTTCACATGCACTAGCACCATGCTGTTGTTTTGTCTGTCCAAAAGAAGCTGCAGTCTGAGAAAGTAACAGGAAAAAATAATGAAAACATCCTCAATTCAGATTACGTTTTGAGAAAAAAAAAACCCCACACCACATAACAACTCATTTTATATAACACATCTTTTGGGGTCTAAGCTATTTAACAGTAGCCCTTTGGGAATAGGGCGTGAATTGGATTATGTACTCGTGCAAGCGAAAACAACCCTCCCTGTTGTGAGCGACCTAGACTTTGGCCCCAGATACATACAAGTAAGGTAAGCTACTTGCCTGCATTCTCCCTCCCTGCATCCAATTGACATGGAGTGGGCAGGAAATGGGTAAAACCTTGGATACACTCCTTCCAGTTGCTAGTTAAAGTAGCTGGGCCTGTGTGTAATGGATTGGGTAGTAATTTGCTACTTCTTTAGGCCAGCAGTTATTTACTACCTCCACTAGGAGCAAATAGGAAGCAAGAGATATTGTGACTCAGAAGTCTCTCTCTAAGAGCTACCCCTTGGATGATACAGGTTATTCCTGTTCTCAGAGCTGTTCCTAACCTCAGAGCTTAGTATTTTGACTAATAAGCTCCAACCTTGACAAGTGTGGTCTCAAATAACAGTAGCAATGACATCAAGGAATCCTCAGCACTCTGAAACCTTTAATACAAATGCAGCTTTGAATCACAGGGAACAGTCTATTAGATATGGTGCAAACAAGCTGCCACATGGAATAAATTACTTCACAATATACAATAGTATTTCCATTGCAGGTTTCTGGGAACCTTGTGACATAGAAATGATTTTGTACCTATCATAAGAATCCTGAAATACAAAAATGGGGCTGAAATCTGTTTCTCTTATTGTCATGAGTAGGCATTTCACTTGTGTAAGAAAGGGAAGAAGAGTTTGACCCCAAGGCTAGAGCTGGTCAGAAAATGGGTAATTTACCCTGCAGAAAATTTTGACTTTTCACTGAAACGCTGAAAGCCCAAAAACCTAAAAGTTTTTAGAACAAAAACCAACTCTTTTCATTTTTTCAATAAGTTGTCAAAATTTTCCACAGAAGTAGAAACTTGACACTATCCAAGAATATTTTCATTAGCTGAAAATACAGTTTTCCTGCCAAAAACAGTCTGAATGGTAAATTTTCATTCAACCTTTAGTTAAGGACATTTAAAGTTTGGGTGTACACTATACTATAGCAAAAAGCAAACACCCCGCCCCGCCCCCAAAAAAAAGAAAAAAAATGAACCCACCCTACATTAAAAAAATATTAAGGGTGCAATGTGAAGCATGAAAAGTTAGGAAATGCCAAAATTAAGGTTCCCATGCAATTTTCATTTCGCCCTCTTTTGTGTATGCATTATGATATAGTCTTGAATTACATAATTATATACTATTTTTTCTCCCAAGACCCAGGCCTCATTCAGTGAATGGGTAGTTATTCCCTATCTCTTTTTATCCTTTTCAATCAATATGTGCATCCCAGGCCTTATTTAACACCTACCATGCAAAACCTATAGAAAATACAAAATTATAAGTTTCCTCCTTGGTGTTTTTGTGAAGCTCTCAGTGCATCCGCGTTCTGCACAAACATGAATTAGTTTATCTTCATAACATCCCTGGGAGTTTAGGTATTATTATTAAAGTTATTTTACACTTGAGAAGTTCACAGAGAGATTAAAGCAAAATATGTCTACTAATTTGGACAAAATAGAGCATGAATTTTCCTAATATTTAAAATTTTTAAAACACTTTATAAGTTAAAAACACTGCTCCAATTGACTTCATTTGCCTCTGTAAACACCCAACACTTCTGTAAATCTGACACCAGGTATCTCGGACTGGGCAATTAGAAAATGAGGAACACACAATTAGGTGCTAACTGTGAAAAGATTTGTGTGAATAACTTGCCTAGCATCACATAGGAACTCTATGGCAAGGAGAAAATCCAACTGTCCAGTGTGGTATCCAACTTCTTTAACCATGAAACCATTCTCTCTCTTCCTGCCTCATTCCCTACTCAACTTCCAACTTCTGAAACAAATGAGACAAGAGTCCTACAGACAACAGCATAATTCACCATATAACCCTGATGGGTCCATCCCATGCACTGAATGAGGCTGGAGTCCAGTCAACCTTAATATTAGGTGGTTGCAACCACTTTATGTATATGTAGAGTTAGATAGTGACTTTAAGGATAGCCCTGAGTAAGGGATGATGTTAAACTGCATCATCCCAGGAGTACTTCTTGGAAGCAGGGTGACATCTCTGAGGCCTAGTCTACACTGCCGCTGTTGGTCGACGGGAGATATGCTGCCGTACAGTGGTATCTTCACTGTGTTGAGTCAACAGTTCATGCCCCCCCAGGTTAACGCAGCTTTACTCCTTTCAGGGGGGTGGATAAATGGTTTCAACTAGAAACCACTTCCAGAATCGACTGAATGGGTCTCCACAGCCTGCTCAGTTGATCCCAGTGCATCGACTTCCGCAGCCCCATCAGTGTAGACGTACCTTGAATCACAGTTCTCCCTCACTTCAAGGAAGTAGTAATCTGCTACTGATCTATACCAGCAGCAATGACACCATCTGAACTGGCCAGTGCATAAGAAAGGTGGTGGGGTCAAAGTTGTCATAAACATCTGCCCATTTCCCAGCCATCTATTTTGTGAAAAGGATGTCAGTTTGAACAATTTTGCTTCCTCCCATGTACTCAGGTCCCAGGGTTTTACCTAGATTTGGACTATACATATAACCCTTTCAATACTCCCCCAATTTTTTTTATTCTGGAATTATAAAATGCTTTCTTGAGCTGTTCAGGATTTAGCACATACTGCAATCTAAAGGTTAGGGTCTTTTAGAACTGTCCAAGCAGTGATTGTGAGCATTTTATAATTCTAGAAAGAGACCATCAGCACTTAGAAGTGTCGTTGGCCCTTCTGCCAACACCAGTGTCCCTTTCTGATACCAGGGACTTGCAGGTCAGCTTTGCAATGGAGAAGAAGTCAGTGACACAGAGTATGGGTATATTCTAAGGGGAATGGTATATTTACACACATACATCAGTCCTGAAATAAAAGGAGTTATAAATTAGGTTTCTTTCAGGACTTTCAGCCCAACACCAATGCTCAATAGACAGCAAGTAACTTTGCCTCAAGAATTAATCCCACTGAGAGAGCAAACTCTTTTGCTGCTCACACAGCTCCCTTCACCCAGAAACTTGCATAGGCAAACTAATACCACAGCACATCTTCCCAAGCCTGAACATTAGCTCAAACACTAAAGCTATGTCTACAATGATGGCGGCAAAGTCGCCACCATCAGATTGACTTACCTGGATCATTATTCCCCATTTTGAAGTTGTGTATTTGATTTTTTCTTCCTGTAGTCTGTATGTGTCTATACTGACTTTCATCTTTTCGATGTCAGACCAGTTCTCCAATTTGTCAAGGTCATTTTGAATTCTAATCTTGTCCTCTAAAGTGCTTGCAATCCCTCCCAGCTTGGTATTATCCACAAATTTTATAAGCATACCCTCCACTCCAAAATCCAAGACATTGATGAAAATATTGAATAGTAGTGGACCGTGTACAGAACCCTGTGGAAGCTTACTAGCTCTGTGTCCCCAGTTTGACAGCAAAACATTGATAAGTAATTTTTTAGTACAGTCCTTCAACCAGTTGTGCACCCACGTTATAGTAATTTTATCTAAAGTAGACTACATCTCCCCGGTTTGCTTACGCGACTGTAATGTGGGCCTGTGTTGAAAGCCTTATTAAAGTCCAGATATATCAAGTCTACTGCTTTCCCATATCTACTAGGCTAGGAACCCTAACAAAGAAGAAAATTAGGTTGGTTTGGCATGATTTGTTCTTGACAAATCCATTTTATCTATTACTTGTTACCCTATTATTCTCTAGATGTTTACAAATTGATTGTTTAATAATTTGTTCCAGTATCTTTCCAGGTATCAATGTTAGGCTGACCTGCCTATAAGAGAAGGGAACAAAAAGGACCCATGAAATTAAAGATATGTTTGCCTTCTCAGATCTACTAGGATTATCCATCCAGCATGAGATCTCAAAGATAAATGTTAATGGTTATGAGATTGCTTCAGCTACTTCCTTAAGTAACCTATGATGAATTTCATCAGGTCCTGCCAATTTGAATACATCTAACTTATTTCAATATTCTTTAACTCACTCTTTCCCTATTTGGCTTGTGTTCCTTCCCCCTTGTTAATACAAATTATGTTAAACATCTGATCACAACCGTTTTAGTGAAGACTCGATATTAAACACTAGATATTAAAAACTTTAGCCCTCTTGAAGTAATCCATTATTAGCTATCCTTCCCCGCTAAGTAGTGGATCTATGCTTTCTCTTGTCTTTCTCTTGCTTCTAATGCATTAATAGAACTTCTTTGTATTGCCTTTTATATTCCTTACTAAGTGCAACTCATTTTGTGCCTCAGCCTTTCTGATTTTATCCCTACATGCTTGTGTTGTTCTTTTGCACTCATTCTTAGCAATTTGTACATGTTTCCACTTTTGTGTAGGATTCCTTTTTCATTCACAGTTATGGTGGAACCATACTGGCTTCTGACTATTCTTCCTGGCATTCTTTCACATCAGGATAGTTTGTTGTTGTGCCTTTAATTTGTCTCTGAGAAACTGCCAGCAGTCCTAAAACTACTTTTCCCCCTCAGATTTTCTTCCCATTGTCCCTTACCTACCAATTATCTATTTAAGTCTGCTCCAATCTATGTTTGAGGCAAAAGGGATGAAATTTCAGACTTAAAAATTTACATGGTTTGGAGACAAATTAGTTCTACTTCTGATCAAAGACATATTTGCAACAAAAACCATGCACAAATTCCAATTTTAATGCAAAATTTGTGAAACTTCACATAAAAATACAATTTATAAGTTGCAAAATTGCCAAGAAGAAAAAGCTTTAACCATTACACACACCACAAGCATTTTGATAAATGTATCTGTACAAAATATTACACTATAACTTAGAATATTTGAGTACCAACATAAAACAAAGGCAATTTAGACCTGATTTTCAGTCAGCAGCCTCCCTTGATGTAGGAACAAGTTTGTGTGTGTCCCTGCCAGCACATACATTTTTGCTGCATTTATAACTTTGACTACATTGAACAAATTGTATGTATTTTTGAAAATGTATCATTTGTGCGCACAAGTGCTAGACTCTCTTAGTGCATTTAAGGCCTGATCCATTTCCCACTGAAGTCAACAGAAAGACTTGCATTAGTTGCAGTAGGCTGTAGAAGTGCACATGTATGTGAAAAGCTGTGCATGCATAAACGGAAATTGGGTTGAGAGTCCTTAATGAAACTCAGACCCTTAATGTAACATTTGCAAATTTGTATTAAGCAATATATGTCACTCTTTGTATAACTGGTTTCTTTGTCTTCCAACCATACGCCCCTCATAATGGGTTAAAAAGGATAAAAACAGATTAAAGTTATCTTAAAAAAATAAACTAAAAACTGCTTCTCTCCTACATTACAGACAGCAGCTCCAACCATCATCAAGGGATAAATCAATTTGCAGCAGCTGTGGCAGCTATTTAAATCCAGGGCATGGGGCCAGAGTCATGTTAAGATTTTTTTTTTTTTTTTTTGCATCCCATAGCACTGCATTCCAGTGATCAGGAACAGAGCTGATCAAACTATTTGCTATAAACAGTTTATTCATCAGTTTGGCTCTCTCACTTTCTGTTCATCAGTTATCTATGAACAGATCTTATTGGATTTTTCACCCCCAAAATATGTTCATTTTTTCATAATTGTTATTTTGACTCAATATTTGAGCCTGTTAGTTATTTGGAAGCTTTTTGTAATGAATCCTCCTTCATTATCCAGAACCCACTATTGAAGCTGTATCATCTCAGTCACATCTTATGGTTTCTCTCTCCTAATTGGATGACCTCACTTTAATGTAACAATTTATTTAGACGTGATCCAAGTGCCTGCCTTAAAAACATTAAAGTAACCATATGTTTTGTTATATAATGTAATCTCCCACCACTGAAACATTTATATTTCCCCATCATTAGTAACATCACTGCCCTTCAGGGCCAATTGAGATATGGCTGCCAAGGCAGCAGCCACAGGGAGCTGCACCCCTCCAAAGATAGACTGACATTCTAGTGTGATACTGACTGCTCAGGTTCCAGTGCTATATGGTGGGCAGGAAGAGATCTGTGATGCTGTTTACTACTCTACAATATTATTTTCATCTTATTCTATAGCAATGAAACAAAGACATGTTACCTCCAGCCCTTCAAACAACTGGAAAAAGTTCAGCAGCACTAAGTCATTATGTTTATCAGCTGGCAAGATAAAATCATATATAATAAGGTTCTCCTGTAAGGTTCTCCACAGCTTATAAATTGCAACTTCATTAACATGGACATGTCAGTCACAATGAAGACACCAATCACCCAAAGAAAGTAATTGAAAATCTTTAATGGGCAAAAGATCAAAAGGCAGGAAAATGAGAGATCTCCTAAAAAATGCACCCATTTTGACACTGTATCAACATGTATCAGAGCCAGGGGCTTGCCAGTTGGCAAGCTCCATACAAAGAGTCGGGAGAGATGTGTAAGTTCCTGCCCTATGCAAATGTCCTACATTTGTTGTGGATCTGCACACTGTATAGACTGCAGTATCCTTCTGTGGTATCGGTGTCCTTCACCCTCTCTTTTTGTCACCATGTTTTTCACTGGGCTCCGTCTTTACAATTCATTCTCACCTCTCTATATGAAGTAAATCCTCCCACTGCATATAATTATATTGTGAGTAGCCTACACATATTTATTTGCATTTACTACACTATTTATTAAACTAGGTAAGTTTAATAAAAATAATTATTCTTAAGAAAACAGAAAACAAAAAGAGCATATACTCAAGCCTGGCTCTTGGTTTGAAGACCTACAAGCAAAACCAGGTGATGTGTGAAGTGATGCTTGAGTCTCATTAAATATCACTCCTCCTTTGGGGCCAATACAGATGCCTCAAGTTTATGATAGAAGTCACTGTGCTGATAAGGGTATCCTCCCCACTAGAAAATAAAATTTGTTATCCATCAGCCTTCAGTGGTCTAGGACTCAGCTGTCTAAGAGACTGCCTCTACCCCAAGGTGATCCATTCCCTTCCCTTTGTTTCCAGTCCTGGCACGGCAGCTGTGATCAGATGCTTTCGGCCTGGTTTTGATCACAGCCTCTGACAGCAGGACATTCCCAATGGGAAGTAGCTCTGGAATGTGGTGTGCTGGAAGTCTGTCAAGCCTCACCACTTTTAGAGCTCAGTGCAAAATTAATTGCTTCAGTCACCCTGCTTGGAAGACTAAATACCTCACTCCCTGCCTTAAAATGTGAAACAGGTCCCTCGTTCCACCCAAGAGGTGCGTGCATTTCATAGGGAGTTAAGACGATTCATATATTTGTATATCATTTGTCAAGTCCTTTAGGATCCTCTGGAATTAAAAAGCCCTATGTCGTTGTAAATAATCATTATATTATTAGAGAGAAAGAAAACAGTTCATTTAAAGCTAGCTAACTGGGTACCCAGACCAATTGTGTGTTTTGGTATTATGGATTTTCCATACATTTTGCTATGCCAACCCATGTTGCTGAGCAACAATTTGACCACTAGCTGCTAAAGCCACTGACTCACCTGTCAAATAAGAGGTGCATACATCTCCATACCATCGTCCAACCCAGAGAAGGAGGGATAGGGGCCGAAATGAAAGTGGCAAGTAAAGCGAAAAATAATCTGAAGAGTGAAAAGTAAGAAAATCTAGAAAAGAAAGAAGGGTTGGAACAGATACTGGAGTTTTCCATTGCAAATTATCATCACTAACCGGCTGTCTGGGAACCACTCCAACCTGATGTTGGGTTCTCTTTGATAATGTGGTGTTCCTAAGCAACATTTCTAAGCCGCTCGTGCGTATGAGTGGTCAGCCACCACTCCATGACTTCAAAAAAAATTAATTTCTTTTGTTAGATGCAGATCCAATTTGTTTGTTTTTTATATAAAAAATTACAGCAGGCCTTTTAAGATACAGTTTAAAAAAAAAGAAAGAATCAGTACTAAATACTGTAACACATTTTAACACATACAGCAGAAAGACTAATTTATTCAGCAATATATTAACGAACCCCCATTTCTCTTCTTAACAGACAGGTATTCATGTAACGTGTTAAAGTTGTCAGGTATTTATGTTCTAATTACATGTGCATAATCAGCTGAAGACACCTCTTATTTAAGAATGACAATGACAATTTCTATTTACTTGACGTGATTGTGCTAGGATCTCAGGCGAAATATTCTACAAGGAGGAGACCTGTTCCACCAGAATTTCTAAATGTCAATTCTCTTTTCAAACATCATGGAAAATCTGGACTCAAAACAGTTTAAATTTTCACCTGGCATCTCAGTTTTCCAAGTGTTCAAGCATGGCTTATAATAAGCAGGTGTTACATGATTTCTATGGCTTCTCTGGGGTATTTAGAAACCATTCCTGTCTCCATAACATTTTGTCTGATTTTACGCATGCATCTGTAAGACCAGTAGCTAGTAGAGTAGCGTGCATCTCTGAAGCCTGAGATTTTCCAGTTTCAACAAGCTGAATGAGCTGTTGACAACCATCAGAGGCCGAATATGAAAAACAGGGCAAAGATATTTGTGTGCAATATCTCATCTGTGAAAAGCTGAAAGGCACTGACAACATATGACTCCCAATACCAGATTTGAAACAGGCAGGAATTCTGATATTGGTAGTAGAAGAGAACCAGACCCATCCTTGGCTAATGGATATTGAGATAGATAGAATTCTGTAGAATGATAACCTGGACCATGTTTTTGCAGACCTCAGGAGACTTTTCAGCTAGCCTGACCTCCTAGGCCATGGTTGCATCAAAGAGGTTAAAGAGAGGGAATGTCTACAGATTATGGGCAGCGATAGTCACATTCCAAATTTAGGGAGAAAATACTTCAGATTTCCATTTAAAAAAAATCTTCCTATCAAAAAGGACTATTCTCTCAGATCAAACCTGGAATATTTGCATAATCACTCAGGTAAACTACAAATGAGACCTTTGTTTAACTAGCATTTCATATACAGTCACATATACCAGCCCAATTCACCACTTTAAGCCTGGAGCCACATGTTCCTTTCTTAGCAAGACACTACCCTTTATTTTAGTAATATTAGGAGATCCACTGCATGGAATAAGACTTTTGCAATGGGCGCTTCCTCACTCAAAGCTAAATTCTGACTACTTCTGTGTTTGTACACTGAAGAAATAAAAAGGGTACATGAGGCTTTTCTCCCACTACAGATCCCCATTGGGGCCCAAGGAGAATGTGGAATCCCTATTGCTAGTGTGGAGGCTGACTGGCACACCTCATAGCTCCCCAGCCACAAAAGCCCTCAGCCAGAACAGGGACACGGACAGCGCCCATCAGACCCATCATTGTTGTCTCTGGCCTCAAGCAATGGAAACACTATACTTTTTAGCATCAGTGTAACAAGGGTTTTACAGCATTCTCCAATCAGCACTGGCTGAGGTATTCTGTCCACATCTTCCCTACGTAGGCTGATGACCTCAGAGCATCCACTTGGTCATGGTAGAGCCACATGCCCTCCCCATGAATACCGCATGGCGGAACAAGTCCACAGTTTGACCCCCAACTGCTTGTGACCCCAAAGTAAATAACTGAAAGTGCATGTGCATATTTCCAATACTGAGCATGACAGACAAGTGTCTGAAGATACTGGAATGCCTGGGAGGATGCAGGAAACAGCAAACTTGTGAAAGAAATCCACTACAGCACACAGCAAGATCTAAAGCGGGGAAAGTAAACCATTCGTCTGCTGAATTTAGCCTTTTTATTTGTTATTTTAAGAGAGGTGGAGGGTTTCACAAACTGTCCATGGAAAGACCACACCTTCCACACATTTGTTTGCCACTGGTGATTCTTCATCAAAAGTTTCACATCAAAATATTTTGGTCAACGTTTCCTAGTGATTCTTCACTACATTGCTATGAGTGTGCAGTCCATGGGTGCTGGAACTAGGCGTGCTGGGGCTGCAGCTGCACCCGCAGGCTTAAAGTAGTTTCCATCATATATCCAGGGCTTACAGTTTGGTTCAATTGCTCTCAGCAGCCCCACTATACACATTCTACCAGCACCACTGTCACTATCTGCAGTTCAGAACCCATCTCCTTCCCTCTTAGGAGTTTCCATGCTTTCTTCCACGTGGCTCATTATGGAAAACAAAAACAAGTTCCTCAAGCCATCACCCTCCTCTCATTCTGACTTCCCCAGTCTCACCAGATCATTCATTTTGAAAAAAAAAATCCAAAAATTTTGTTTCGACGTTTTTTGGAAACAAAATGTTTTCATTTTTCAGTTTGAAATGACTAGTTTCAAAATTTCCTTTAGCTTTATTATTAAAAATCCAAAACCAAAATGAAATATTACTATTTGGTTAAATAGAATTCCATCCAACATAATTTTTTTTTTTACCATTTGATTTACAAAAAAATTCATAAAAAATTATTTTCAGTCCAACCTGAATCAATATTTTTTTTAATTTTTGAAATCGCCAACAAACCGAAATGTCTGTTATGCACTCAGCTTTGGTTGTATACCCACTGTACAGCATGATCTAAAGCCCTTGACAATCAAAGAAAAAAATTCCCATTGGCTTCTGTGAGCTTTGAATCAGCTCCTTATTGAACAACCATTTGATTTTATTGTCCCTGTGTGTCTGCTTATGATTCTCACTTGTTTTGCCTTGACCTGTTGAGATCAGTCACACTTCGGAGTAGGGACTAGGTCTTTACTTTGTGTTGAAAGGTAGCTAGAATGTTTCAGGGTGCTCAAAAAGAATAAAACACAATTTTGATTTGACATACAGATCATGTGTTATTGGTTCTGTTCCCTGACTGGGTGAATACAAACCTTAGAATCAGGTTTCCACCTCAAATGCTAGCGATGGTGCTTCTGAAATTCACTTTCCACAAATATTCTCTAGTAATCAGGGAAAGTGAGAAATATATTTGCTAGCAGACATGTTTGTAGAATATTCACAGGAAATGAACATAACTGGGATTGAATACAGTCAAAATGAATTCAAGTATTATTAATAAGCGTACTGGAGAAGTTTCTGCTACCCTTAATCACACGGATTAGTCCATGACTAAACAAGTAGTCCCATGGTAGTCAACACGAGAAAGGTTAGTAAAATTAATCCCTGTGTGAATAATTTTTTGCAGTATTCATCCAACTGTAGTACAGCCTCAGAGCAGGTCTGAAAGCATCATGGCATAGAGAGTATGATTAGAAGCAGGATAAGCTTGTAGTTAAGACTCTGGATTTAGACTCAAGAGACTGGATCCAATTCCTTAGCCTGCGGTACCCTCCCACGCCATTTAGGGAATGATCTGAAATCAATGGAGCTCTTCTGATTGATTTCAGTTGGCTTTGGATCAGACCCTTAGTCTTTCTGAACCTCAGTCTAATTCACTGATGTCTGTGAGATGCTCAGATACCCAGTGATCGTGGTAATAAAAACACCCAGACAGCCAGATTAAAAGATAAAAGTTTAGAAATCCTTCCCGATCCCTGCTGTGATCAATTTATGCCTTGAAACATAAGATTTGATTACCTCATTATCTTGACATGCAGAATCAAAGATTTTATTTATAAAACGTCCCTGCTCTTTTCATAGCCTAGACACAATATTTGACTCTTCCTGTTGGCTACCAAGAGCCTGATCCTACAAGTTGCTGAACACCACACAGGAAATGTTGAGAGCTCCCAGCCTGCGGTAAAGTCAGTTGGAACAGGAACTGATGGAGCTCAGCACCTTCAGATATTCCATGCAGTAATTACCAGTATGGATGTGCTCTAACAGTGCATAGATGCATGGTGATATTTTTCCTACATGGCCTTTAAAAAAAACCCAAACAAACAAGAGAACCCCAATTCGGGGCTCGCTCCTACGAAGTGCAGAGCATACTGGTCCTAATCTCCAAAGCACTTAACCACATGCTTAACTTTAAGCAGAAGTAGCTTAATTGAACTTACACGTTTAAAGTTAAACATGTGGTTAAGTGCTTTGCTAGGTCGAGCTCACGGCGCTCATCTAGATCAAGCCCTCAAAGAGGATATTTAAAAGGCATCTTTAAGAAGTGACACAGAAGTGCTACTCACAGTTACTTGTCTAAGGCCAAGTTAAACTCAGGGGCAAGTTCATCCCTGACATAAATCCACTGACTCCAGTAAAGTTATGACAGTGGTGAATTTGGAACTGGTTTTTTTTTTCCTTGTAAAACTCAATTGCTTTGGTAAAATTTCGCTGATCTAATTTTATTAGCCAATGACACAATCTTACCAGTTGCTATAAGTTACTGTTTGAGGATTTATGATATTGACAATATGGAAAAACTTTCAAAATGGTTGGATTTCTATTTTTGCTTAGCAAATTGCTCTGTTAACAACAGTGTTTGTGCTTCTGGCCACGGGAGCTGGGCTAAGAACAGCAGAACACTTGAAAGTAATGAACTTCTTTCCAGTCTGTAAAATGCTTGCGATTTTTGGTTTTCTGGAAGTGAGGTAGTCTATCTAGCATGCCTGAATCCACTAGACAGGATGTCAGAACTGACGGTGTCAAAGTTTTCAATATCAGCTCCTTTGCAGATATTTGCTTGGAATTACAAGAGCAACAATGTCTTAGTGTTTTGCTTTTTTAGTTTTTAACCATCAAGCTGTAAGATTAAAGCATTAATTGCACCACAGTAAATAATGTCCAGCTGGTACAGCTCCAGCTGCAGTTGATCTGTTAGCTATTACTCCATGTATCGGGCCAAACAGCAACCATTTTTTTAGGATTAAAATTAAATAGGAATAGTTCAAAAATTTGTTAAATCTATATGTTTGATTTAATTATCTTGATCTTGTTCCAGTTATTTAGGTGTATTTATTTTAATAGTCTCTGAATCTTCTGAAAACTAGCTAGCACTTCCTTCTTTGCTGTTAGTTTTCTATTGAAAAATACTGGAGCCAATCTATAATAGTGCTAAATTAGTCCTACTAAGAGTGCAATAGTTGCCTTTCTATAGGTTTAATTTCCTACTTTAATCAGTCATTTGTTCTTCAGTCTCAGAAATTTACAAAAAATAGGAGCAGTTTATTTTTATAGATGACTTAAGAAATATTCCAACTCCTCCAGTGCTCATCTACCACCAATACATGTGCATAGGATCCACTAGTATTAAGGAGAATGAGTTCTGCGAATGCTCTGTGCATTGATGGGGAAAAGAGAGATGCTGATCCCCCTATTTCTAAAGCTCAGTTGTTTTTACCCTATCCAACTCAACTGCTTGATGGCTGTTTTGCTGGCAGCTTTAACAGCACTAATACATTCCAAACTAAAAAGTTTCTACTTTAATGTCTTACGACTAGCTCAATATGTACTGACCTCAAATCCTGGATAGTAGTAACTTGATATAGCAGCTCATTATTGTTACTCCCAGCAAGTTTCCCCTTGAAAGTGCCTGATGCTTTCTTCCACCCTCACTCTCCCACCCTCCACTCAAAATTTGTTTTTAATTGTTCAGGATAGAAAATTCAAACTGTGAGCCAACAATATATTTCCAGGGGGTACAAGATATTAATAGAGCAACATTGTAACCCCATATATCGTAATAAACTGTGCTGTAATTTGTTTATCCACCATAGACAGTAACTAACATTCAGATAAATGGAGTTGGCGCCTGCAAGATTTATGATACACTTCTGTGCTTAGCAATGTTTAATCAGGGAGTTAAAATATTATAGTGTAAAATCCTTTACAAGCATGCACAAACAGAGAACTACCATTAGAGACTTGGCAGATGTACTAGATGTCAAATAGTAACTCCAGACACTCTCAAAATACAAAGAGGAATATTCAAAGGAGCTACTAACTAGCATTATTTGAGAACAACGTCAGGGCTCAATTTGTTTTAGGGGCACTTGCTTTTGAAGTGACAGAGTGATAGGCAGGGACAAGTGGACTTGTCTGCAGGACCCATCAGGCTGAGAGGAATTGGGTTGAGGGGGAGGTGAATTTTGGTCAAAAAGGTGGTGGATGCCTGTCACAGAGCTTAGTGTGTTTGGATAAGACAGGCTAGCATGTGGGGGGGATCAGCATGAAGCATCACACCTGGAGGAAAAGACAACTAGCTCCAGCCCCAGTGCCATAAGACTGGCTCCACAAAGTCTAGCCAACATCTGGAATGGATATCAAGAGACACAGTGCAGCCCTAACTGGCGCTCCACTCTACCTTTGTACTTTTCACTGCAAATTGAAAAGCAAAACAGACATCAAGGATATATTTATATAACTGTCTTCAAGCTGCATTTTCTTCTCCCATCTGCTGCACATGATAAGTTTCAAGTGTTTTCTAATAAAAAAGGATTTTTTTTTTTTACTTCTTGTTCGGCATACAGACTGACCTCTTTTATTCACAGTTTTAAAGGAACAGTAAATATTTTACAGCCAAAAGGAAGATTTTCAGTTATTGGTGCTATTAAGCAAGTAAGCAATTGGTCAAACTGTGCCCAAGCATGTGTGTTTCTCTATGTGCATGTGCACATGTGTTTTTTAGAATGAGAGAAATTCTTTTGAAGTATTAACTTTGTTTTCACATCATGTTGTTACGTCTTTTGAGAGGGGGAAAGCAGCACTGTGCGCATATAGGAGATTGTGTGGTGAGCAACTCTCCAGGAGCAAGTGATACACGAAGGAATGCAGCCATCAGAGCAGAAATAATCTGTTTTTTCTCTCCCCTTTGTAGCTGCAAAGCTAATGGGTCCAGATCAGACTTCTAGTCAGGTTGATTAATTATGAAAAAAGTCACTAGAATGAGAATTGGTTACATTTGACTGCGGAGCTAGCAATTCACTTTCACACCAGAGATAAGGCATCAAAATGGGCCTAACATATATTCACTGGTCTAGAACGGCAAGAGGTAGAGGGCATCCTGAAATAGACAAGACACGCTGTGACAAAAGTAACGTGGGCTCATTTATACAACAAATATTAAACACCAGATTGTAACACACTTACACTGGTGAGCAGTTACTCACACAAGTATCCATGAAAAGTGAGATTACTCACGTGAATATCTTGTCCACTAGTGGGACTGAAGGATTCACAACTTGACCCTAAGAAAATATTCATGCTTAAATAAGGAGCTATGAAATGGATTTTTATCTTACTTATACTGGTGTAAACAAGGGGTAATTACACTGAAGTCAACAGATTTGTGCTGGGGTCAGTGAAACAAGAATAATATGCTTAATTTTTCATGCTGAAGAGCTCATAGCACAAGATGTGAATTGGAACAAAAATATTGAATGTATTAGCTGGATTTAGAAAAATGTTATTCATTATTTTGTTTGCTTATTGTCACCAGGAGAAGAGAAAATAAATGTTCTGTTTCACATACTTGCCTTTTCTTTTCCTCATATAACAAAGTGCAATTGTCAACTGTCTAAGGGATAATCAGTACAAGGAACTGGATGTGGAATTTGGTGTAGCTAGAGCTGGGGACTTAGAATCCAGACCATTGATGGAAAATGGCCTTTTCAATTAAACAGAAATTTTTATAGAAGGAAAATAGTTGACATTTTCCTTTTTTTGCCAATTAAGCAAAAACCCAAACTTAAAACATTTTCAGGTTTTAAGGGGTTGTTTTGGATAAAATAGTCTCCAAAAAAGTTCAGGTTGATTAAAAAAAAAAAAAGCATTGTTTTCACCAACATTTTTCACAGAGGAAAGAAAATATATATACATATTTCCCAACCAGGTCTACTTGTAACATGCATTGAGTTCTTCAATGAAAATACTACAGTAAGTGCAAATATTATAATTAGGTATTATAAAATAATTAGACTAAGAGAGATTCTGTACTCAGTTGTGGAACTCAACTGATTTCAAGAAACATATTTTGGCTCAGAATATATCTTTTACTGAAATTTGCTATGACAAGATACTACACCTCTCAGTAATGGTCTAGATATACGTGGTCCTGCCTCAGTGCAGGGGGCTGGACTAGATGACTTCTCAAGGTCCTAATGTTTCTATAATTCTGTAAGACTACCTACAGTCTGAAAACTGGCTGTTTCATAATGTGTATTGAAAATCATTCTGTGTTACATAAATAAAGAGGCATATTTGCCTTGTTTCACAATACACAGTTAAATAAAAGCACCTGCCGTTCATTTACTGCAATCTTCTCTGTTTTTTTCTTTCATTTAAAAAGTTATGACTTCGTTAAATCTCCAAAGTGGTGAAATTCTGTTTTTGGAGAGAGGGCTAGTGAATCTGTAAAAAGAAATTCACACTCTCAATGATGAAAAACCACCAAAAAAGTAGAATTTTAGTTTGGCTAATATTTTTCATTTTGGGGGTTTGACTCAAAATCAGGCAAATTTCACAAGCAAAATAAATATACTACCCTGCTAAGAGAAAAACAGTCTCTCTTACACTTTGAAATCTCACTGATCAATGGAAAAAAAATTTTCTATGCCCAACTTATTTCTACAATATAGACACAAATGAAATTTCACTGTTATCATAGTGCAACGTTTCATTCAAGAACATAAGAATGGCCATACTGGGTCAGATCAACGTTCCATCTAACCCAGTATCCTGTCTTCCAACAGTGGCCAATGCCAGGTGCTTCAGAGGGAATGAATAGAACAGGTAATCATCAAGTGATCAATCCCGTTGGCCATTCTCATCGTCTGGCAAACAGCAATCCTTGTCTATCCTGGCTAATAGCCATTGATGGAACTATCCTTCCTGAACTTACCTAGTTCTTTGTTTATCCCTGTTACAGTCGTAGCTTTCACAACATCCTCTGGCAAAGAGTTCCACAGGTTGACTGTGCGTTGTGTGAAGAAATACTTCCTTTTGTTCATTTGATCCTGCTGACTATTATTTTCATTTGGTGACCCCCTAGTACTTGTTTTAGGAGGAGTAAATAATAATTCATTATTTTCTTTCTCCATATCAGTCATGATTTTATAGACTTCTATCAAATCCCCCCTTAGTTCTCTCTTTTCCAAGTTGAAAAGTTTGAAAAGTCTCAGTCTTATTAATCTCCCCTCATATGGAAGCTGTTCCATATCCCTATTAATTTTTGTTGCTCTTTTCTAAACCTTTTTCAATTCCAATATATCTTTTTTGAGATGGTGTCACTAGATTTGCTCACAGTATTCAAAATGCAAGCGCACCATGGATTCATAAAGCATCGATATGGTATTTTCTATCTTATTATCTATCCCTTTCATGATGATTCCCTACATTCTCTCCACATGGAGTAGGTATTTTCAGAGAACTGTCTGCAATAACTTCAAGATCTTTCTTGAGGGATAACAGCTAATTTAGACCCCATCATTTGATATGGATAGTTGGGATTATGTTTTCCAATGTGCATTACTTTGCATTTATCAACCCTGAATTTCATGTGCTCTTTTGTTGTCCAGTCACCCAGTTCTGTGACCCTTTGTAATGTTTTGCAGTCTGCTTTCAATTTAACTATCTTGTGTAGTTTTATATCATCTGCAAATTTTGTCACCTCACTGTTTACCCCTTTTCCAGATAATTTATGAATATATTAAGCAGTGCTGCTCCCAGTACAGACCCCTGGGGCACAACACTATTTAGCTCTCTCCATTCTGAAAACTGCCCTACCATTTATTTCTTATCTATGTTTCTGAGCTGATCCAGGAGAGAACCTTACCTCTTATCCCATGACCAGTTACTTCACTTAAGACCCTTTGGTGAGGGACTTTGTCAAAGACTTTCTGAAAATCTAAGTACACTATATCCACTGGATCACCCTTTTCCATGTGCTTGTTGACCCTTCAAAAATTCTAGTAGAGTGGTGAGCCATCATTTCCCTTTACAAAAAACTGTGTTGACTCTTCCCCAGCAAAATGTTTTCATCTATGTGTCTGATAATTCTATTCTATACTATAGTTTCAACCTATTTGCCCGGTACTGAAGTTAGGCTTACCAGCCTCTAATTGTCAGGATTGCCTCTAGAGCCTTTTTTTTATAAAATTGGCATCACGTTAGCTATCCATAGTCACCTACAGATATTCACCATCCATAAGTTCTGCACATTTGTATTAATGCAAAAGTTCTGTGGAAATAAATATGGGTTCAATTTCCAAATTGACATAAAAAAGACAGCATTTCCTCATTGTGAGATATAATTTTCCAGACCACTTCACATCATTCCTTAGTACATAGTTTCACACTATTGTGCATATACATCTAAAATAAAAGATCAGTTTGATCAGGAGAAGGTTTCTTGACAACATTTAAAAGATGAAGTTCATAGATCAAAAGAAAAGCAACCAGGTGAGTTAATGGAAAATACCAGATCATATTGCCCAAAGAAGTTAATTTATTTTGAGATTTACTCATCACAAGATCTGTAGGCTATGAGCAATGCCTAGTTGACTGACAACAGTGGTGTGTCATATTGGAATAACAAGAAAGATACATTTCCTTATTAACTGTTTTCTTTAATTACTAAATTTCACTTGATTTTTTACTGATTGGAAAAATACTAAATAGATGTAAGAATGAAAAACAAAGCATCATAGAGTAAAAGCAGAGAAAAAGACATGTAACATATATGAAATTAATGAAACTGTGTGTCTCAATCCCATGTTTTCAGTTTTTTTAATAAGTGGTTAGCATATGGAAAGTGATTTAGAAAGAGATTTACAAAATATAAAGAAAAAAATTATGTGCATTAGTCTATTGTTTGTTTGTGCACCTATATAGAATGGATCTCTGGAGAAGATATAAGGAAACCAACTAGTAATTTTTAGTGAGTCCTTAGTGGGATGGTCTGGCTGTAGTAGACTATGCTACATGTCTGTATAATACAATGCAGAATGCAACGAAATTAGCACTCAGTGGAGTAGTTAGACATCCAGTGCTAAAAGCACTGTCTGCAGTGTCTGCATTGAGATTTCATTAAATCCCTGAAATTTATTGAATTAGGTTCACATTCTGTCCCTGATCCTCCCTCAGATTCAATGTGATACATTTCTCATGCAAAAAACCTGTTAATTCTGTCTATTTACCACAAACTTTCTGAAAAAGCTTGATAAAGTTGAAAATGTTACATGTACTGTAATGCTGAAAAAGCTTTGACTACAGAACAATTGCTTGCTGCAGAAATAAAGTAACGCCATTCTTATGAAATCTATAAACTCAAAACAGGGCTACAGAACTAGGGGTTGCCAATAACTTTAACTTCATTTATCTATATTTGGCAAAAATTGTGCTGCAGCTGGAGATGAAATGCTGAGCTAAATAACTGCAGCGACGTGAGCTCCAAAACACCAATTACTAAGCTATGCTGCCTTGTATAAGATTTTACTTTTATTTATTGTATTTAAAGCAACTCTGTAGCTATGTACAGTACAAAGAGTGTTGCCTATTCAAATAATGCCTGATCCCAAGGGCATCTCAGCTTCACTATCAATATATTGAAGTGTTTAAGCAAGGCAATATGTCTCTCATGCAATCAGATTAAAGTGGTGTGCATGGCAGTTTTACCACTCCATGAACCTTTTTATTGTCTCTAATTGCATGGAGTGACTCATTTTAACACCTAAACTTGGCTTATTACAAACTGTTCACATGTTCGATTTAATTTTTCTCCTTATCAGCAGAGCTATCGATAATTATAACAGGTTGAAGGAAAAGCTATTGATTCTCCATTCACTGCCATAGCAAAAACCACAATCATCAAGGATTTGACTGTTCGACCTGTACTCATGATGAAGAGCACATACTCACCTCCACAGTCCCATTTAAGAGATTTACTCATGTGAGTAACTGTCCACAACACCAGTAAATGTTTCACAATCTGCACTTTACAAGGATAATGGGGATAAATATGAGTTCTTTGTCTGCACAGTCAATATCAGTTCCTTCCACTAGGTTCTCTTTACTAGTGTGCAGTCCAGAAGTAATAATGAATGTTTCCCACATACATAGCCAATTAACAGACTTTGTGTGAAGAAAAGAAAAAGATCTTCTGCCACACTACACAGTATATATTCCACTATGGAAGACCAAACCTCTTCGTGAAAAATGTTGGTATTTCCAAAAAATGGCCGTCAGAAAAGGGCAGTGACCTGTTTTGGAAAATGAAGGCCAACACCATAATTTCACCTCATTCTAGCAAAATAGTCCACTACGAATGATATTACAATACCACAAAAGTTAACTGACTGCCTTGATTCCAGAAGTGATAGAACATTACTTATATTCTTATTTCCAAGATGACATAGCTTCCTTCATACACTGAGTCTTGTGTCAGGTTAAAACTTCTCTTTCTGGTCACATTTCTGACTTTGCATTCACTCTGCTTAGCTTCACTGTCAAGTCCAAACAATCATGACCCTGAGCTTTCTCCTTCCTCCAACAGTACCCTCATCTGTAAGACTGCCTCACCTTTAACCAAATCAAAACACTAACGGAATACTGCGAAATTCTTATTCATACTGTCTTTCTGTCTAGACTACAGCCCATTCGCCTCAATCCCTTGGGCCAGATTGATCCACATGGGTTCAGGAACAAGGTACAATTTGTACACCACCTCCTGCAGTCAGAGAGCAGCCATGGCAGAGGAGGCTTTGACCTTAGTGGATGGGATGTATTGATGGCACTAACTCACTCCCCTGCAGAGTTCATCCAAGAAGTAGCTTTAAATCTTTTTCAAGTGTGGAGGCATCAAGCTGTTCTGTCCTTATTCTCCAAGGTTGGTCCTACCCACTTTGTGAGCTGTGCTAGCTGCTTCAAGGCCTCCTGGAGGTATGGAAGGTGTGGCCAGCTTCCCCTGAAGCATTCCCTCATCCAGGAAGACATCAAAGGGTGAATCTGATCCTTTATTTTGAATAACTTTCAGCATCCAGCATGCCGCATCTAAACTATTTTCTTGCCCAAAGAATTTGCGCCATATCACCCCATCATCTACCACTTTCATTGGATTCCCGTCCATCTGTGTACACAATTTAAAATTGCTGTTTTAATCTTCAAAACTCTTGATGAACTTGATCCATCCCTTCTTCTGGGCCCTAATTGCCACAGCTCACTTCTTCCTTTCTCCCTAAATATTTGCTTCTTGCTTTCTGTCCTTTTCTTGCAGTTCTCCAGTTAGTGTCATTATTTTCCAGCTATACTAACTATGACTCCTTGCCTTCCTCTGGAGGCACCGAATCACTTTGTCTTTTAAAAACAACTCTGAAACACAGCATCATCTTTAGTTTACAATTGTGTCACTCACTCTCTGCCAGTGTTATGCTGCACATGTAACAACCTTTATCAAAATAAATAGCCCTGTGTTGTATAACAGTACAGGGACTTAAAATTAAAATCAAAGAGATTCAGATAGGTGGGCTGTTTAATGAGGCCTTTGTTGTTCTGCATATGCCTTAGCTGCAAAAAAACTAAGATTAGCTCTACCATGATCTTTATTCTATATTATGCTGAGATAGCAGAAAGAGATAGCTCTTAGAAGTTGTTAGATAACTGTTTCTGACTTCAGGATAACAAATGAAGGTTGTTCTAATGACATTCACTGAAACTATTATCCTTCATTATCTTGTTGGGCTGGTGTTTCAACTTGAACTTGAATTAGCTCAATTTGAGAGAAGCAAGAAGCTGTTCATATCTAATAAAGTTATTTGGTTTTTGCTTTCTCCTGCCGAAAGAGTAATAGAAATACTTTCAGTCTACAATGATTTTAGATTAGGGGAAACACGCACAAGAAAGAACAAGAGTAAAGTCTCCATGAATGGGAAAGCACAGTGTGAGTGTTGCCTCTGACATGCTGAGCACTTCTGCTCCTGTCCATGCAGAATGGAACCATTCTTAGAAATATAAAGGAACAGTATGCAGAAAATAAAGGCATACAAGTTTCATGCTATATACACAACACTATTTTTCTAATTCACGTCTGGAGTCTCAAGGCTAGACTGTGAATTTAAGCACAACACTGAGCAAAGAGAACAGAGTAAGTTGTACCAATCCAGAAGTAGCCCCAGGAGGCATTCTGACTCTAAGCCATAGTTCTTTCCCTCTTCCTTCATGCTAAAGGAATCCATGCTGGGGAAGAATTTGCTGCTAGTGCATATTAGCAGCAATTTACAACCTCTATGTCAGCTCATCTACACCGGCCAGTGAAGTTGAAGGGGGAGGGACTTGAACCAAAGTCCCACCCAATCCCTACCCCTTCCTGTCCTCCTACTCTTGGGAGAGAGTAAACAGGTCCCATTTACACTACACAATAAGAACCAAGGTCCTTGTAGACCATGTAAGGTTATATAGATAGGGTTCTTATACCTCTTTCCTGTACCCCCATATCACAACCTAGAACTCACTGACTGCATGAGCAGTCATTAAAAAGTACTGTGCCTCCTCACCAGTCAGCCCCACACCTGAATGCATTAATCTAACAGTCTAATAATTATTGCTTTAAACTCAACCGCTAACATGTCGACATATGGAATAGGCTAAACATTCCAGAATCACTGATCTCATCTTTACAGTGTACGTGTTTCTAGTTTTGTTTTTATTTCAGAAAAGAGCCTTCCTACGCTAGCCCCCTGCTCAAAGAGAGATGCTGTACACGTTCATCCACACTCCAATTCAACTTGGAGCAGATATGCTGCTGGAGATTAATAGATTTCATTTTTGTGATGCTGACACATCTGATGTATGGATGTCTTCTTCTAACTTCATAAATTACAACCATTGTGCATGTTAAATTTTGTTTGGGCTGTGATTCTTCAACATAACATGAAGCAGCACTCCAAAGACACCTAATTTACAGTGTAGTGTCTACATTTTAGTTTCATATATAGAAGTCAGGTACAGAATTTCCTTTTAAAGTAACTCTTTCCTTTCCCTTCATCACACACTGCTAACCTCCACACTCATGGATTTCACAGGAAATTATCTATATTTCAGACATTCTTACAGGACCAATGGTTAAAGCTTCACATGCACGTGCAAAATGTGATGCAACAGCAGGGAACATGGTTTGAACAGTCATAAGACTAACCTCAGCGTATATCTAAAATGGAGTCAATGGTCGTCAATCTCCTTACATTTCACCATTTCATATCCTTGCACCCCCATACGACTTCAGTCAAATATTCCTGACTGATCCTCAGAAAAGAATCAGACTCCCTTTTTTGTTACACACTTCAAAGATCAATGGGTGGTCAATAAGAGAGACTAACTTACCCTGAGCTCCAAACAAAATAATGGCATTCACAGTCTTCTATTTCCCACCACCAAAATGCCTGTTGGTTTGGGGCCGCTTTACCTGTTTGCCGGTTTCTCTATTTGTTTGACTGTAGTGAAGGTTTGATTAAATATAGTCTTACCAGTAGGATTTGTTTTCTATCATCCAGTCTATCATCCTTGAACGCCTACTGTTTCATTGTTAGCTATTAAAGGGGAATAGTAGGGCTATGCCATGTTGATATTATTCATCAATTGAGGAAATGACAGCAGTGGGCTCTTACTCCTCAGATAATGGACATGTACTGCTGACTACCAGTTGTCTTCTGCTCTGTTTTCTTATGCATATAGGCCACATTCTGATTTTATTTGCATTGGTCCCTCCATAGTAGGCCAGTTATAAAATTACACTTCAGTGGCAGACATGGGATTTCAGCAAGAAAAGGAGGTGAGATGCAGATCATAGAAAAGACTAAACCTATAAGGCTGTAGTCCATGGGGTTCATTTTGTATTGTATATGTACTGTGTTAATCTTTTCCTGGTTTTATCTGTTTTTGCTATGAAGACCTCGATAGTTACTGGCATTTGTGCAAGTGTACAAGGGAGAGTGAGAATACAGGAGTCTTTTAACCACTGTGAAGTGTCCAAGCACAATTGTATTCCACACACTTTGTTACATCCCCTACATTGGGAAGGCTCCCACTGCTAGGGGTTCAATCTACCACAAAGAGGGTAAGAAGGGGCAAGTAGTAGTCAGAACATGGTCCTGCTCCACCTCCACCTCAGTTAGTGTCTCTCAGAGCTCCCCATGTGGCATGGCAGTTCCACACTCAGTTGTCTAAAGTTACCCTGAAATCAGCTGCAGTTTAAGTAAGTAGTCTAGCCTATCAGCAGCAGTATATTCCCTGCTTCCACATTTCTACTGTCTGTACAGCACACATGTTCTATGTTAATTTCAGTTCTTATTCTGATTTTCATAGAATCGTAAAACGTTAGGGTTGGAAGGGACCTCAGGAGGTCATCTGTTTCAACTCCCTGCTCAAAGCAGAACCAACACCAACTACATCATTCCAGCCAGGGCTTTATCAAGCCAAGCCTTAAAGATTTCTAAGGATGGAGATTCCATCACCTCCCTAGGTAACCTATTCCAGTGCTTCACCACCTTCCTGGTGAAAACATTTTTCCTCCTATCCAATCTAGACGTCCCACACTGCAATTTGAGAATATTGTTCCTAATTCTGTCATCTGCTACCACTCAGAACAGCCTAGCTCCATACTCCCTGTAACCTCCTTTCAGGTAGTTAAAGGCTGTTATCAAATCCCCCCTCATTCTTCTCTTTTGCACACTAAACAAGCCTAGTGCCCTCAGCCTCTTCTCATAAATCATGTGCTCCAGCCCCCTAGTCATTTTCATTGCCCTTGGCTGGACTGTCTCCAGTTTGTCCACATCCTTCCTGTAGTGGGGGGCCCCAAAACTGGACACGGTACTCCAAATGTGGCCTCACCAATGCCAAATAGAGGGGAATAATCACTTCTTTCAATCTGCTGACAATGCTCCTACAATGCAGCCCAATATGCCGTTAGCTTTCTTGGCAATAAGGGCACACTGTTGACTCATATCCAGCTGTTTGTCCACTGTAACCCCAAGGTCCTTTTCTGCAGAACTGCTGCCTAGCCAGTCAGTCAGTCCCCATTCTATAGTAGTGCATTGGATTCTTCCATCCTAAGTGCAGGACTCTGCACTTATCTGATGAGGTTCATCAAGGACTTCTTTTGGCCCAATCCTCCAATTTGTCTAGGTCTCTCTGTATCCTATCCCTACTATCCAGCGTATTTACCACTCCTCCCCAGTTTAGTGTCATCTGCACACTTGCTGAATATGCAATCTACCCCATCCTCCATATCATTATTGAAGACATTGAAAAAAAACTGGTCCCAGGAACAACCCCTTGGGCACTCCGCTTGTTATTAGCTGCCAACTAGACATTGAACCATTGATCACTACCCATTGATCCCCATGATTTCACCAGCTTTCTATCCACCTTATAATCCATTCATCCAACCCTTCATGACCCTTCTCCTTTTCAAATGTTAGGTGGAGGGCAAACTACATGGGGGATTGAGCCCAGCATGGAGGTTATGAGGAAAGTGTATTGCTTGCAGGTTACCCCTCTTTTTGTCTCCATAATGCACTTTTTTACTGGTCTGCAAATGATATAGTTAAAACTATAACTGGCCTAAAAAGATGAGTACATCTTGCATGCAAGGATCTCTGAAATGGAAACGGAAAGGCATGTAGAGTGCACTATACTGCATATGGTGACTGAGCTTCTGCTGGAAGTGTGATTAAAGCAGCACTACATATAAACAGCAGGTAGCAATCCCCCTTGTGCACCACGCAGTTATTTGATACATCCCCATAAAATTATCTAAGGGATATGAAACACCCTAACATGGCAATCATCTTAGTCCAACATGGAGAAAAAACATAGACGTGGGTCACAGAGAGGGAGAGACGGTAGGTACGTTGTATAACACAGGTCTGAGCAAAGAGAACAACCAGTACACCACATAAACTTGAGTTGACGCTGTACATGGCTAGTTGCTGTATGAGGAGGCAAGGAAAACACCATACATTTATCTTAAAAACCAAACAAACGAACTATTGCCAGTATCCAGTGACTCATCCTATGGCAACCAGCATTCCAGGTCACCAGATTGAATTCAATTTTCCCCTTCTTTATGACCATTTGTTGTAAGTGACGCTGTTCTCCTTATCAGCACAGCACGTCAGATCAATCAGTTAGGCCCTATGGATTTTATTCTCCACAGCATTGCATCACGTGTAATCATTGACATCAGTGTAAAGTGGGTATAAAATTATGCATTTCTAATCTGGCACTATTTGCCACTAGTGTAAATGACTATACAAGATACAAAGAAGTAGAAAATCTGGTGCTGTACGTTCTAGAAAACAAGCTAAACTAGATATGAGGTAAGAGGACCTGACTGTAGAGATACTTGTTTTAAAAAGTTTATGAATGGGATTACAGGGCTGCCTTAGATAGCAGGGGATCAGATCTGATAATCCAGGAGGTCACCTCTAGTCCTAATGATTGTTTGCCACCCAAAATTATTGAAAAGTCACCATTTACCAACAGTCACAAATAAACTGGTAACTGAGATACCATAGCTTTTTCCTATACTTAGAACAGAAAATTAACTGTGGTAGCTGCATGTTGGCAAACATTGACTTTTGAATGGAGACCACTATGCCAAGATCCATAGTAACCTTTCTAAAGAATTAAAAGCATGAACAGCAATTTACAAGATTTACACTAGAGAGGAGAAAGAAAGCTATACCACTTCCATGTGTGGTCTGGCACTGACATAAGCCTCTTAGATTTTTTAGTTTACTTTATTTTTGCATACCTGCACAGATTGCAAGACTAGGGTTCAAAACAAGGGACTCGTTGTTAGTAGAACTGGACTGAATATCATTCAGCCAACTAAAGTTATTTGGTTGGAAACAAAACACCCTCTGTGATTAACACCATATTCAACCATAAATACATTGTCAGTAAGACAGTGAGTTTTCTTCATACAGCAGACAAAAGCTGAAGAGAGGCAATGATGAAGAAAGATAGTTACCATAAATGGGAGCCCACTGATAAAATAATGCTGTAATTCTGTTACATTATTGAACTGTGTTCATTTAAATTCCCAAGAGAAGCCAGATGAATTCAGAAGCAATGGGAACTAAGAAAAATAGATTTCCTTTTCCTACATTTTCACTCAGGTAAAGGAGAGACATTCCTTAAAATAGCTGGTTAAAGGTCTCTATTCCTCTCTGAAGGAAGAATGAAAATCTGGAGGGAGTTTCTGAATGACCTTGAGCCCTCAGATTATTACACTCTAGTGTAGAACTCTGGCATGTGCATGGAAAAGAGTGCAGTGACAGTTCTGCCAACATCAGTAGAATGATGATCATCTGACAAAATTGTACAATTTGGGATGGAAAAACAGAGGCTAAAGGAATAAAAACGCTGGGCCAGATCTTCAGCTGGTGCAAATCCCAGTGAAGTCAGTGGAACAATGCCAATTTACAGCAGCTAAGGATCTGTCCCAGAGGGCATTTATTTTCTATTTTTTGTTTGCATTGTTTTCACACATTGTCTGCTCAAACTTTAAATAGCATTACCAGACACTAAACAGATGCTCTGGTTAGATCAGGGGACTAGATTAGGTTACGGTTGATATTTATTATTTGTATTGTAGCAGAGAAACTAGGGACCATTGTGCTAGGCACTGTATTCACAGAGACCAGGTCTACATTTGGAACTGGGGACTTGATTCCCAATTTGAGTAGGCATATGCTAACTCTCATCAAGCTAGTATGCCAAAAAAAGTAGTGTAGCTGCACTAGCACAGGTAGCGGCAAGCAGTGGCATGGTCTAGCCACTCTGAATACATACCCATGGGGTCCATACATACACACCTTTGTACCCAAGGTGACTAACCTCTGCCATCGCTCACCACTGCCCATGCTACTATTTTTAGCATGATTCAATGAAAACAAGCATGAGTACATCTACTCAAGCTTCGAATCACCACGCCATCCTCCAACTCTAAGTGTAGACATAGCCACAGAGTAAGAAATGCCCCCTGCCCCGAAAAGCTTACAAATCAACAGACAGAGGCCTGGTCTACACTGCTGCCAGAGATCAACAGGAGATACACAAGCTACATAACATAGTTTGCATATCTCCTGTCAACGTGATTACATTTATGTACCATGGTTTCTTCACAGAGCAGCCTTATTCCTTTCAGGGAGGTGGATTACTGGCATCAACTAGAGAAGCCATCAGGTATTGACTGAGGGGACCAAGTCGATCACCACAAAGCCCGCAGTGTAGACATACCCAAAGGGGAGAAGGAGAAACAAATGTATACAGAGAGGAAGTGGCTTCCCTAAAGTCAAACAGCAGGTGAGTGATAAAGATGGGATTAAAACCCAAATTCCTGAGTGCCAGGACAGTGTCCTATATACACTGCCTATACGTCACAACCTGCCTTCTCTAAACTTCTCAAGCGGAGTCTTGAAGCTAGTTAGGTCTTTTGCCCCCACTGCTCCTCTTAAAATGCTGTTCCAGAATTTCATTCCTCTGATGGTTAGAAACCTTTGTCAAATTTCAAACCTAAACTTGTTGATGGCCAATTTATACCCATTTGTGCTTGTGTCCACATTGGCACTTAACTTAAATTACTCCTCTCCCTCCCTAGCATTTATCTTTCTGATGTATTTGTTGAGAGCAATCATATCTCGCCTTAGCCTTCTTTTTGTTAGGGTAAACCAGCCAAACTCTTTGCGTCTACTCTGATAAGGCAAGTTTTCTATTCCTGGGATCATACTAGTAGCCCTTTTCTGCACCTATTCTAGTTTGAATTAATCTTTTTTAAACATGGGAGACCAGAACTGCACATGGTATTCTAGATGAGGTGTCACCAGTGCCTTGTATAATCGTATTAACACTTCCCTGTCTCTACTGGAAATCCTCATCTGATGCATCCTAGGTCTACTTTAGGCTTTTTTCACAGCCTCATCACACCAATACACTCAAGTCTTTCTCCTCCTCTGTCACTTCCAACTGATACATCCCCGCTGATAGCAAAAATTCTTGTTGTTAGTCCCTAAATGCATCCTAGTGGCACCTCAGTCATTTAACCACTCTGTAACTCAGTTTCCCTCGGTTACCCACCTTCCACTATTTACCAGGCTATCCTAATCTAAGTTTAGGGAAATGTTGTCATGTCTGAGATACCACTAGATGATAACCATTGGTAATGGCTGGCTTTTTAATGGCAGCCAATGAAAGGAAGAAGGAATGTGTCAGTGACAAAAGCCATGAAGATGAGCTGTCTCTTAAAAGAAAGGAAATAGCATAAGAGGAACTGTGAATACTCCCCCGCTGCAAGATTCAGTGAGCAGGTGCAAAATAGCTACTTCAGGGCTGCAGGTGCTTGTCACGCCCATGTTTAAAAGGGGGCAACTACTAGAAAAGCATTCTGGGAGAGAAGATGAATCTACACTGAGGTTCCAACAGTGACTAGGCAGTGAAAAAAAAAAATTCTCACGTACAAAAGTCTAAATTCCCACCTCTCTAAGGATTAGGCACTTGGCGGCCAGATACTCTATGCTTTTAAACAGAAACTGTTCTGTCTTTTTTATTTTCTTTTCATATTATATTTCTACAATAAAAAAGGAGATGCTTTTGGGCTATCAGCTGTTTCCTGTGCTCTGAGTGTGCTGCCACTGCACCCCAGGGACACTGGCTCTAAGTTAATAAAATCAGAGTAAATATAGAATACAATGCAAAATACAGAGGGGGACAGAGCCTCAGCTGGTGTAAACTGACATATCTTCATTGACTTCAACAGAGCAATGTTGATTTACCCTAGCAAAGGACATACATATCTGTATTAGAATTTCTTATACCTAGCCCAACATACCCTAGCCCAACATATCTGTATTAGAATTTCTTGTTAGCACAAATAGTTTAATATATTGGACAAAAGGATAGTACATACTCTTACACAGTACTGTAGGGTATGTATACAATATGGGCCTGATAATCAGTGCTGAGCTATCCGCCGCTCTTGGCAAGTCAGTGGAATTTGTGGGTGCTCAGCACCTCTGAAAAGTCAGTTCAGACATCCACACATTCACTTTAATCAAGCACAACCTCTCAAACCCATCATCATCCACAGAAAGTGAGCCTGAAACAGCACAAGATGCCCTTCTACAAGATTCCCTGAAGCAGTAACCAGATACTGCCCACCTTTGTTATCTAGCAGCTTTTTCTGATTCAATGCTTCTCTGTCTCTTAGAACGCCTTTCCCTCATCAGACACCAGCTACTCCAAAGAGCGACTGCCTCGCCCAACAGAACTAGCAATCTGCTGTTTCCATGGTTAATATTTCTGACTTGATTGGCACCACCAGTAATTGAACTGCAGTCTCTTGTGTGCATCAAGCTCTATTCATTAGTCCCTATTGTGTTAGGCCACTGCATCAACCCACATTATTTTTCTGTTGGGGAGGGAAAAAAGAGAAGAGACAAGGAAAGAAAAAAAAAAAGCAGCCATGAATACAAAGTTATGCTGTCACACAAGATCTTGCAGTTTTGCTCCTAGAATGATGTGTTAAATATAAGAATAGTGCACGTGTGTGTTATCCTATGAAGAATGGTGCAATATAGAGTGAGCAAGCCTTATTTTAATGCCATAGTTACCCAGATGAATATTATGTATATCTCAAAACTGGAAGAGTCCCAGGATTTGGGTTTTAAAGACAGTTGCTCATTTATTTATCATACTGGCAAAATTCTAACAATTATCTTTGTCTTTTTCTCTGTTGGGTCTATACATATTATACACAAATCAAAATAATTAGAAAATCCTTCGTGGATCTTTGTAATTTCAAGCTGACAAATTTATGAAAAGTTTTGATGATGTATGAAATGTTTTAGGCTGGGCCTGTGAAGCTGTCACCCATGTGTAGTCCTTGACTTCAGCAGGTTGACCCATGCCAGTACTGCAGAATTGAACTCTGGGATTGTCCTATTAGGTTTCTGCTTTAAAAAAAAAAACAAACCTCCTGACTCCATCTTTGCAAATAATTTTAAGTGGGGGTGAGAGTGTGTTTTCCTTCCCTACCCCCTACATTTTAATCCTTTTTTCTTTCTTAACTTACTCCATTATGGTAGCCAGAGAAATATTACCACAGGATTCTTTCCCACTGGAAAAATAATAATGGAAGAATAGTGAAAAAAAAGCAAAATTGTGTTAGTGTGTGGAAAGGAGAGTCACATACTATGAGATACTGACAAGCCACAAAATGTTTCTCCTGGTAGCTTGCTATTAATCTATTCTGCATCGTCTGAGTGTAGGTGCAGTGCCAAGATTCTCACTTTCCCACAATTTCCTCAATATGTCAGAAATACAACAATATATCCCCTATTTCTTCATTCTCCAGACTGATCCCACTCCGATTGCATTATGTCCAGTCACATGGTCTTACCAGGAATGAGATCATGTCACACAACATGACACATGCTATATAATATTATGACCCCATGCAACATTGCAGCACAAAGCCTCATTGTAAAATACACACCTAATAGAGTGCATGGGAGGGATGGCACTTTGTGAACGAAGCAGGGTTGTAGAATAATGAATGAGGCTGTTGTCTGTAGGCTCCCTGCCTGCCCAATTCTGTGAAAAAGTTGGAAAGCATATTGTGAATGAGAAAGGAGGCTGAAGGAAGAGAAAGGCTGGTCTGTGATTAAGGCATTAGCTGAGGACTCAGAAGGGAGAGATTCTATGCCTGATTCTGCCACAAACTTACTATGTCAGGCTGGGCACGATATTTGAGCCTAAGTTTTCAGAGATGGCTACTAACTGTGTGTTCCTCATCGTCTGAGTCCCCAGTGTGAGACCCTTCTGGCCTAATTTGCAGAAATGCTGAGTGCTCACAACTCCAACTGAGGACAAAGGAGCTGCTGCTGCTGGGTGCATCTGTGGGACTTGGCCATGCATGTCTCCTCTCAGGCATCCCATTACAGAGGCACCCAAAATTACTGGCCACTTGAAAAATATGTCCTGACTCCCCGTGTGTCTCAGTTTTGCATCAGTAAAATGGAGATAATGATACTTGTTGTCTCACAGGGGTGTTGTGAGGATAAATTAATTAATGTTTGTGGGCTGCTCAGGTATTACAGTGATGAGCACCAAAGGAAAAGCCCATGAGGAAATAATGAGTTTGAATTCAGGGCGGGTTCTGTGTAGTAAACAATGCCTGCGTTCATTGCATTGAATGATAAAGGAAAAAATAATACTCTACAGCTACCTCATTCAGTGAGCACCAGTGCAGTGCTGAATTAGGCAGGGGTCCTGTGGAAAAAATAGAATGTGATCATGTAATTAAGACTAGCATAATGCATACACACAAGGAGACCAAATTAAGAATATATGGCTACTTTATGGACATTTCCAAACCTTAAAATGCTTCATTTTACAACCTTACTGATTTAAGCTACAAATTATGTAAATATAAATACTTATGTCTAATTATGGGTGCACATATCTAACAATCTCTAGATGATAGAACGACACCCACACACTGTACGTAGAGCTTCATGAAGCTTAGAATTTGTCCATTCACAATTGTGCCACCAGGTGGGATTTGACATGTTTAGCAACCCCCAACTGGTCATCCCTCATGTGTGCTAACTGTATCCTTTGTTTCGCTGTCTATGCAGTCTTTTACATGGTCTGGCTGGGATCTCTGCTTGAAGCAAAATCAAACGCTAGCAGCCTGGCTATTTTCATGCCCTTCAGCTTTCATTCTTTTTGTTGGCCAACATGCCTGTTACATAAATAATTGTGGTTTAAAAGTAGAGCTAAATTCTGTTCCTCTGTTTGACATACTAAACTAACTGCAAATATTCTCAGCTCAGCTTTCTAGGTCAGTCTGTAAACAGCATAGATACCAGATGTGGCTCAGAAAGGACAGCATCAAGTAAATAGAGAAGACCATTTAAAATACGATTCTAAGACTCAATAATTCATACCCATTTGAACTTTACGCCTATAGGTAGCTCTCTACAACAACAAATCTGACCTGGAAACTGCTACTGTGTTAGTTTAGTATAAACCTGAGTACATTATAGGCTTTTCAGGATCTTAGAAGCCATAGTCAAGTAGTGATAATAGTAGTGGACTTTACTCTTGAGCCAAACATTTAGGGAGAGATTTTTCAGAAAACCCTAAGATTTATGCACTGAAGTCTTTAGGGGCTTTGAAAAATCTCCCCCATAATTACTGTTATGTATGCCAAGTATAGCTCAAAAAAGTATTAAAATCACTCACTTTCATATTTGCGTCAGCTAGTCAGAACAATAGTTATAACATTTGTATCATTTCCATTTAATCCCATAAAATCAGATTCTGAATAGCATTTTACATCTAGTCCTACTGAAATAAACTTTGTGTATAAAGGTGCCTCTCCTGGGAGCAAGGACACACTGGTGCCCTCCACGCCGACCCCTCACTGTTGGTTCTGTTCTCTTGGTTTTTACCCTTCGTACTGAGCTCCACCAATCAATAATCTAATTTCCTTGTTGTTTATTATGATACATAGTATGTTTTTGGTCTTAACCCAATGCTCATTACTATCTGCACTGCTCGTTTGATTTCAGAATGGATTACTGAGGTAGCTGCCTCCCTTCCCACACTGTAATTGTGCTGATGAAGACAGTACTTGTGTTAACTCTTTCTTGTTTCTTCCTGGAGTCGATGTAAACAATTACATTTGTTAGCCAGACTGAATTGAAACTTTGCTCTATTTCAGTGAAAACATTGCTGATTCTCCATGGAGCCGTCGTCAGAGATAGGGGAGAGCGGTGGCCAGAGAGGGGTGGTTGTGGCTTCTTCATTCAAGGCCACTCCAGGGCAAGTTGATTTCAATGGGAAGCAGGTGCTGAGGCACTTTTGAAAATCCCCGTGGCTGCCAAAAGTTCTTTAAAAGTTCTGCCTATCTGGTCTGCAGGGCTGAGAGCTTCTGCATAAATTTTCAAAAAAAAGTCTATTAAATTACAACAGAAACACTAACCCAGGAACGTATCCTTGCAACAAACTTCGTTACCAACTCTGCCTGCATATCTACACGAGTGACACCATCATAGTCATAACCACATCAGCCACCCCATCAGGAGCTCATTCACCTGCACATCTACTAATGTGATATACGCCATCATGTGCCAACAACACCCCTCTGCCATGTTCATTGGCCAACCCGGACTGTCTGGACGCAAAAGATTAAATGGACACAAATCAGACATCAGGCGTGGTAACATTCAAAAACCAGTAGGAGAGCACTTCACTCTCCCTGGACGCTCAGTAACAGATGCATACAGATCATCATAGGAAGGTTGCGACAGAATTGCAAGGTACAATAGCCTCCATCCCTTGCTTCCTTATTATAAAAAAAAGGAAACTGCCACTAATTATGAAGATTATTTGTATTACAGCAATGCCTAAGAACCCCAATCTAGGACACATTTAAAAAAGAAAAAAAATACAGCCCCTGCAACACATTTCCAGCTAGGCAAAAAGGGACTCTGGTCTTTCCCAAGGAGTTCCCCATCTGCTGAGCCCTGCATTTGAAATGTAGCCCCAAATGCTAAGAAAACAAATTTCAGCAGCGTGTGAGCGCATGCACACACATAAACACCCCAGGCATTATGTTGTTCTATTTCTATGGCTCTCCAGCACCGATATCAGGCCCTGTGCTGCTCCCACTGAAGTCACTGGCAAAACTTCCATTGATTTCAATGGGTGCAGAATTGCATCCACAGATTGAGCTAAATTAACGACATGATAAATTAACGACATGCTATCTGAAATGTCTGTTTAGAGCATAAATGACAGGAAGTGTTCCTGAGACATATGCAGGGCTTCTTGAGTTCTGCATCCTAGGTGATGGATTACATGACCTGTAATGTGTGTGTAATACGTCTTTCCAACTCTGGTTTCTGAATCATGTTCTAATACTTCTGCTGAGGATGAGAAGTAGCTTATCCTATAAACAGTCAATGCGGTAAAGATACTTCTCAGCCTGAAAATGGGTATCAGAATCTAGCCCTTTGTGATGCTTGACAGTAGCCTAAATGAAGTAATATATAACCTCTTGCCTGTTTGAGGGTTTGGCTTGTTGCCTTCTCCTCCTCCCAAGACAGAAAGTCAAGACTCCTATTGAGAGGCTGTGAAGAAAAAGGAACCCCTACGGTGTGAAACTGACTCTGTCTTGTTCCTCGCTCCTCAAAGTGACTGAGGAGGCCATCTGAGTCCACCCTCTACACTGCATCCTCTCTAATTCACCATCAGATCTGAGAGAGGCAATTGGCACAAGGCGAGCGAACAGCTAACACACTATAATTTTTAAAAATACATTAGCAGTAATATTGTGACAAATAATTCAGTGCTTCCAAACTTGGAACGACAGTAGTGTACTCACCAACCTACAGCGAGGGAACAGTTTCCAGACCTACCACCGCCAGAGTAGAGTACTAAGGGGGGAATTTTCAAAGGCATAAAGGGAAGTAGGGGCCCTATCTCCCACTAAGTTCAGTGAGAGTTGGGTGTCTAATTGCCCTTTTTGTGCAGTGAAGATATCCCTCTTCAAATGTAGCAGATGTTAGAACTAATATTAAATCTTTACTTATTAATTCATATTCAATTATTGACTGTAGCATTGCTGAAAACATTGTATAGCTGAAAGCAGTGTTCTTTTAATGATATCTTTTCAAATTGCCCATTCTCTTGATGTCAGTGGGATACCATCACACACTGGATACACTGATCCTGAACTCAAGTGTCACACTGTGGGGTAGGCATACCAGGATGGGAGTTTTTAAAAGATGCAGTTATAAAATTAACTGCCCTTACAACAACACTTGTAAGAAATATATATAATACATAACATATAGTGTTACAGACAAGGGAGTTGGTGCAAGCAATACACTTAGGGTGTGATCTGAACATCACTGAAATCAATTAAAATACTACGAACAGTTGAACAGGCAACAGTATTAATGAAATGGTAGGCACAGTTTCACTAATAAAATGCTAAATTTCCAAGCAAGACTCTTTAATTGCACCCTTTAAAATCTGAATATACAACTGTTGAGTGTGTGCAAAACCCACAATGTATACACACAGGGAGAGCTGTACATAGGCATGCCCCTGTATATGCTCAGTTAACAGCATGGTAATGCATTAGGTGTGTATACAAATTTTGTAGGCATGACTAAGTCAGAAGTTTGACAATTTGACTCAGATATAGTCAGTGTCAGGTTTTTGCATCTTGGTGCATTTTTACCTGCATAAAAACTACTAGACTACGGTACTCTCCAGTAATAATGGTTAACTGCAGTAGCAATATTGCAAGCTCTAGGGACTGATTCTATTCTCCCTAAATCTGGTTTTACGCTGACAGAGTCATTGGCGATATTCCTGATTTACACCTACATGAGAGAGATCAGAATCAAGCCTCTATTGCTGTGGACAATATTGCAGAGTGCAGCACTTTTCAAATAAAAGGCAATGAACATGAAATTCCAGATCCATACTGCAATTTAAAGAAAGATTGCTGTAGGCACAATGTGACTTCAAACTCTGCTTCTTCTCTTAATTTGTATAGAAATAGGAGTTTCTGTATAATACTTTTTCCATATCCTAAAGCTGGACATATTTCTTCTTTCATCTGTGTTTTTTTTTCTTTTAAGTCTTTGTCAGTAATGGATTACTGGCTCACCTGAGAGAGGCAGTTATAGTTAGAGACTCACCCATAATTAGAGAAACTTGGAATCCTTGACAGTGCACACCTGGCTTCTCATTACTACCTGAATTTTATAATTCCAAGTATTAATCTGTCCTTGGGTTTCACCTTTACGTTTCACTCTAGTGTTGAATGGAACCATCAGGTTTTCCAGGCACTAATACCTTGGAAATGTTTTCCACGTGGGAACCAAATATGAAACGTGTGATTATTAACAATTTATTTGTGTTGATTTCCATGATGGTAGCATCCTGGAAAAAACAGCACAGACAGTAATAAATCTCAACTAAAATGTACAGAGTGAGAAGTGGGCTGTTTAAAATGGGCTGTTTTATGTAGAGGACATTATTGTGCTCATTGTGATTATTGTGATCGCAGCTTGATTTTGGAGAGTGTAAGAGATTCTTACACAGTTTGTAATCTGAAGCAGAAGTTTGACCAACACGTCTTTCTTCTTATAAACAGCACTGCTGCCGTTCTTCATAGCTTTTAATGAAATACATGGAGCAGCTGGAAGCTAAAAGCTGTAGCATAATGTAATTCACAATTATTTCCTCTGATACAGTACTAGAATAAATCAGAGCACTGTAATTTACTAAATACTTTTAGCAAGGCACTCAGCCCTATTAATCAAAATATTTTTAAATTACATATTGCTACTAGGCATCAGAGATCGGCCAAAACCAAAATCCTATCTCCAAACATCAGCAGATCCTTCCTTAAATAAGTTCAATGGCCTTTGTAGGTTGGGGGTCACTTCTAATTTAGACACTGCTGGTAGTGCCATTACTGCTAAAGGGAATTGACATCATAGCTTCAAAAATTAGCCTTTCTGAATGGGAAAAGGAGTTTTACCATTGCTGTCAGTGGGAGTAAGTTAAGGTTTGACTGTGAGCCAATGCCCTGAGCAGACACCACTGCAAAGCTACATCACCCAGCAGGAGCTATGAGAAGTATTGTGCCTTAGAGAGAATAGTGGGAGACACTAGGCCAAATCCTCAACTGGTGTAAATCAACATCATGCCATTGGTTTTAATGGAGCAATAACAATTTACACCAGTTGAGGATCTGGCCTATTGTGCCTCTCAGAACTCCCTGCTGTCTAGGGAAATGTGCCCACTATGACACACATTCAAAGGGTGCAATGCGTGCTCTGCTTGTTGATATGGAGGGGAGAGAAGATCGTGGCTTGGCCTCCACTGACATGGTGTGTCAGTACTTTCACTTTTCTGAGCGCAGTACCAAGCTGGCCCTTGTATTTCTCGTACTCTCCCTCTCTATACACCAAGTTTGTGGCTAATTATTTGGTGTAGGAATTCTCTGGAATTTAAAGTGTTCCCCTTGCCCTTTCTTAACATAAATAATCCATCAGTTCACAGGAAAAATCAAAGATAAGAACTAAGCAGCAACACATTAACAAACATATGACTTTGCAGATCCCTGCAAACATCACTAGAGAGGCAGGCATCTAAACAAGGAAGCAAACAAAAAGAGATCTACATCATCCTCTATTGCATTGGAAAATCCAAAGAAGAAAACCATACTTGACAAATGGAAAAGGACATCAGCAGAGGAGAAAAATCTTGTTTTCAAGTTTCTAGCAAGGAATTATAAAGAATGAGCGTACACAAAAGCCAGCTAAAAACAAACAATGGCTGGTGTACATCAAAAGGTCCTCTGGCACTTCTGTTATGAGCCCCAGTCCAAAAAAGAACTATTGAGAAGGAGCAGATTTTCTGGTTTTATGACATATTTTACATGCACATTACTGTTCTGTATAATGACACATACACCATATTTTTATGTGAAATGCCATTAATTTCAGTGGGAGTTTGTGGGTTATGGTAACGATGTCATTAACCAGGGTTGTTAAACTCAGACTATATACTGCCCTGAGTTACACACACACACACACGGCCCCCAGCAAGTCAACTTTCATGCCGTCTTCCACACGTCACAAGCATAGCCTTCCCCTGTGGCTGGGAAAAGCCAGGTCCACAGTACTGCTCCAGATGGGACTAATGTTTAATCTCTACTTTCATACATCCTGAACTGCACCTAAATGAGAGAGAGAGAGAGATTTGTCTCATGGTTGCTTATAAACCTAGGTTTCCTTTACAGTAACTTAGTGCTATATTTACATTAGTGGTTGGAATGACCTTGTTTATTTTCATCCAGTATTTATATCACTTCCATCACTATATCTGAGCACTGAACAAACATCATAGGGTTTATCTACATAATATCACTGAGTTAGGGATCCATTTCACAGATGGAATTTCACAGAGAGTTTAAGTGATTTGCTCAAGGTCACACAGAAAAAGTTGTGGAAAAGCTAGGAACTAAACCCAGATCTTCTCAGTTCCAGAGCTTCCAGTCCATTCCCTTAACCAAAACAGGAGCCCTCCCTATCTCCAACATCACTGAAAGCAATAAAGACTTAAACATGGGCCATGCTTTGCGCAGGTGAGTAATGCTACTGAAGTCAATGAAGCTATTCATGTGGAGCAACGTAACTCACGTGTTCAATTCTTTGAAGGACGGTGTCTTTACTTTGCAAAGCTACCCAATAAAGCCTAAATTGTGCCTTTGGGCACAGACCTGAGTGAAGTCTGATGCATAATCTGCTTCATTCTTGGAGTAGCTCTGGGAAACACTGCATTTAATTCTGAGGCACACTTCCTTCCTGCTTTCCTCTTGCTCTGGGAAGGAGGCAGTTGCTGCTGCCTATACCAGCCCTGCTGGTTGCTACACAGAGGAGAGGAAGAACCAAGGCTCCACCCATTCCCTGCCACCCATATCTACTTACTCCAGCATACCCCTGCTAATGGGCAGCACACGCAGAGATGTGAGGGAGATTCTTACTCCCCCCTCATTCCTCGGTGCTGATGTGTAGTCCAAGTCACTTCCTACCCCGAAATGATCTCTCTGATTTTAAACCCTGTCCATGTTCTTCCCTGTCTCTAATAGCTGTTCAGCCAGTTCACAACTCCCCTTTCCTGTATTAGGGCTTATTCCTGCGCCATGTAAATCAATGGCATTAACTAACTTCAACAGGAGCAGGATCAAGCCTTTTCTAAAAGAAAGAAAAAAAAATCTAATTTGGATTGTAGTTCTACTGATTGACAACTTCACTACAACTGTATTGAATTGCTGTCCAAATCAGTAACATACTTTGGTATCTTAATTAACTAGAGTCATCGTTGAATTCAATTGGTTTCCTTAGAGATCTTTCCGGGTGGCTGTCAATCCAAAAGGTATCTTATAAAAATGCTGCATTTTTTGTACTATTGCTTTAGATACAGAGATATTTTTCTTCATCTCCTACCTCCCAGTTCTTACATTTTCTTATTTCCTATTTCACTCCTATTGCCTTTTTAATATATTCTTTTCTCTGCTCTTATATTTTAATTATCATTCTATTTGAATTTAATTATTTTCTTCTTTCAGCTAACTCCTGTCTTACACTGCACACTATCTCACCACCCCTTTCAGTAAAGCTCCTTCTACTAGCTTCACCTGCTTCTTTTAAGTGTCTTTTTAATTTTTTTTTCCATTTCTACTAATTCTTTAACTCATTAGGTGCTTTGCCATATATAGAGCTAAATTCTTTCGCTTACACTGGCTTTACAGAGGTGTAAATCCATCGATTTCAAGTAAGTCACACCTGATTTATACCAACGTAAGTGAGAGACGAATTAGACCCCTAAGGGAAATGGAATGGTCTAATAGAGGACTGCTGTTCATTGCCCTTTGTAAACAATGGCAAGGTCCTTCACATCATAGTCCCAGGCACGCAGAAGTAATGTGCAGAAAGTGGTTAACATTCTCTCTCTCTTTACTCCCATCCTTCCCTCTGCCCTGTCATCCCTTCCCCATTCCTCCTATTCTTAAAGGGCCTTAGACTGAACTGAATTCATTCACATGGATGTCAGTCTATCTACTTCTGTGCAGTTACTCCTGACCTACACTATTGAAAAGGAGACCATAACTAGGCTTTTTTTTTCTAGTAACTGTCTCGGTTTTTCACTTTTTAAATTAATTAGAGGTCCCAGTTATCTTACAGTTAGTTCCCGTTCCCCACCCCCACACCCAGTGGTAGCTAAAGCCTGCACTCCGCAGCAGTATACTGCAGTTATTTAATGAGACGCCTCCTAGTGTTGTCCACACTTGCATCAGTAAGGCTATTTAAATGAGCTGGTGTGGCCCAGTTGAGTGGACTCTCCTTTTCAGTGCTACATGCGGCACACACAACTCATTCAAGTAGCCATAATGACCATTACGGTAGTGCTAAAGCCAATATGAATGGAAGCCACCTATGTTTTAAGGGTTAGGCAATTCCATCTATGTAAAAATGAAAGAGGAACACAATTCTCCACTGGCTGTTCCCATGCTGCTAACAAAATTCTTTCCCTGACTTCGTTGAATGTACATTATTCATATTTTCATCTAATTTATTTTAAATTAGAAGACACCACACACAAAAGGCTAAAAAGAACATTTCTTTGGATATTCTGTCTCAGTTCCTGACCATTCCACCAAGATGTGAGAACAGAGAGCAGGGAACATGTGCAAATACCAGCCAGAAGGGGGAAATGCACACATACGCTCCATGGATCCTCAGCTCCATGCCTTCCGAGGTGGGTGCTTAGTTTGATGGGGTGAGGCTAGCAGGGCTACTCTTGGTAGCGTCACAGCCCTCGACTCCACAAGGATTCTATCATTTGGACTCGCCTCTGCAAAATGCAGCTCCCTGGCAGGAAGGTCACACCCTGGGAACAGATTGCTGCTGTAAAGGTATATTTTGATCAATGAAATCTAAATAGATCCATGTGAAGTTTATAAATTATCTGTTTTCTGAGGAAGCAACAAACATTCTACAGTATTCATACATGGGGAGACTAAATAAAGGTTGCAGCTGTTGAATGTTCTTTGTATGTAAGACAAGATGCACTAATACTATTTGGCTCTTTGTGTCGCTTTATTGACACAAAACTGGTGCAAACCCAACAACCGACCAGTGCTTTGAATCACTAAAGTTTACCAGTGAATCTGTCCTTTCACATGTCTATTGAGGTGATGCCAATGGACTCTCAGGAACTAGGAGCCATTGTGCTAGGTGCTGTGCAAACACACTGTAAGACATAAAGCCAGATTTCTCTTTACCTTGAGCTTTTTGTAGTCCTTTACAACAGCACTGAGCAAAATGTAAAATGCTACAATTCTGATTTGATAGCATTTTACACCCACTCTTCACCAGTTGAATTGACTGCCAAAGGCGACAATGAATGGGGACCAAAGTCCCTGGTCCCAGAGAACTTACAAACTACCTTCCAAATTGTTCTACATTACAATGGTATGAGCTCTACAAGCAGACAGCTATATTTATAGGCTAAGAAAGGCCTCTGAAAAACACATTTTGTTATATGATTAAATTGTGCTTGCACCTGAAGCCATGATATGAGAGGTACTGATATCCCTCCCAGAACCTGTCCCTCAATATGCATTATAAGTGGAGAAAACTTGCATCCCAACAGACAGTTTCTCCAGAGGTCAGAGAAGGGAGGCAGAAATGGGGGAAGGAGCACAACATATTTAGCCACAGCACCGCTTTCTAATTGGTCTCAGCACAGAGGCACGAAAATGTGCACTCAGAAAATTAGCACAGCTAGAAAGCAAACATCCCACAGGGCAAATCAATCCCCAGCAAAGGATAATAGGAACCCTGTTCAAGCAGCTGTGTCTTGCCCTCTGACAATTTGCACCTGTCGTTGGAAGCAATCAATGCTGGTCAATGGAGAGCTCAATTCACATAACGATCATTAGCTGGAACCAACATGGTGGCACCCCATGCTGCCAAATGGTGCCCCTTTCTTGCTAAATGCAGACAAACAAGGACTTTTCCAAATAGCTGGCATTGCTCTTTTTAACCTTTTTTTCTTTTGCCTCTGTTTTGCCTTTTTCACAGTGTGCAAAGAGAGATCTACCAGAAGGTAGAAATTAGATTATTCAGTTTAATTCCAGTATTTGTTCCACTACTAAGTTTAAGATCAATCTTGATTGGCATGAGTCTCTTATATTCAATCAAAGCCATAAAATAGCATTTAATCCATCATATCAGGTGATAAATTATCTGTTTGACTTGTACTTATTTATCAGCAAGGACCTTAGTTTATCACTTTCAAAGGTGAGGGAGGATGGGTGAAGAACAGCACTGGAGAACGTGATGGCAGCCTGGAATTTGAATGACTCTTTCTGAGACTGAGAAATTTTGGCCACTATGATTGTATACCACTTAATAGACTACACCACATAACACAAGACAACTTGATTCTTGTAGCCTTTTTCCACATGAACTGCATCACTAGGTGATTTATACAGTTAGTTACATAGCTACAGGAGAAATAACTGTGATTTAAACAAGGAAAAAGAAATGCTTTCAACTAAGAGCTGAAATACTCTGGTGCATCAACGGGCCGGAGCAATACAGGATGAATCCAGTAGCACTTTTCTAACTGGCAAGAGTTTCAGAAGAGAAGGTTCTCTCTCACAATGGTGAGGTTGCGAGGAAGCCTGTGCTAGATGGTAAGAGGGATCAAAAGATTGCAACATCTGTAGAAGTTAAAAGTAGAAATTACAGTGTGCACTTTGAAGGCAATCCCTTTATTTATCTACTCAAAAGTTTCGCATCACCATAACAACTGGCTATGTCTGTAAAGCAGTGAAATACAGATGGAGAGTTGAGGCAGAGAGACCAAAATCTCAATGCAGCAGACTCCATAAGATTAGTCATATGCTCAAAATAAAGCATGTACTAAATTGTTTTACTGTTTGGGGGCCTCTGGGCTTAATCCAAACACCACTGATGTCAATAGGGACCCTTCCCAAGGTCCATAGGAAATCTGCAGCAGAGTAGCAAATTAATTCAGACTTCCCAAATCCCAGTTCAGTGCCTTAACCACATTAATATCCTGCCTGCTTCTAGAGGATCTGAGGACCTTACCAAACATCAGACATCCCCATGCAGATTGTATCTGAGGTGCCAACTAGTATTTTTAAAGCTGAATAGCTGGTTAGTGTACTGGAAAACAACTGGATATATATAAACTGGCATTTAAACTGGAAAGAACCCAGAGACTATCTACATTCTGAATTTATGCCAAAGTACCTGGGTATTAGAGAGCATTTGTTATCTAAGATCACACATTTCTAACACATGTGCACGGTGCTGAGTACAACTTAGTGGATAGTGGGGTTGGGGGTGAAATCCTTGACCATTCATTCCAATTTAAATTACCTTTCAATGTTATCATGTTCTCACCCTATATTCATTTTTTTTTCATGAATATTCAAGCCTTGGAGCTTTGCTAGTGTCATTTCCTGTGAGCAGTGCATATTTATCATAAAGAACCTCTAGATGTGAATTTAAAAATTAAAGTGTTAATTAACTATATAAGGCATCCAGTCAATAATAGCATGTGACTTTGCACTGCCCAATTTTTCATGGATTTTCCAAAATCTGGGCACATAGTGGAAATTAAAATGTCCATTTCTCCAATATGCACCCAAAGTCTTAAAATGTCACCATTACTAATATTTCAGTTTCTGCTCTTGGAAAAAGATCCCAAGAACTCTCATGTGCTCAACAGCCATCAGTGGCTGGGACTTTAGGCATCTCCTTTGTAGTGATGATTCTGCCATTCAGACACTTGAGGCGTTGCCCAACCTCAGAAAAACATATGAAAATAAAATCAAAGTGAAATACATTTACTTTCTCCTGGCTTTATGCATCATTCACTGCTGATAAATCAGCATCATAGTTCTTCTATATTAATGATTCATGAGGGGATAGCTACTCCAGGGGCTCAGACCCTGAAGTAAGCTTTCCACAGGAGACCTAATTGTCTAAGGAGAAGTGCATATGCAAGGTGCTGAAAGCCTTCACCTCCCATTAAAACAAATACAATGCAATGCCCAAGTAGCATCAGTAGGAGAGCGAGTGTCCCATAGAATTCTGCATGTACAACGTACCTAAGAACGCAGGAATTTCTATACTGAATCATTTCAGTGTTCCATACAACGCGCACACACCTTATACAACTATATAAAAGGCTGAAGTGTTTTGGAGGTAATGTCTCAAAATCTTAGTTGTTTTGCCTCCTATGTTTTAAACAATTTCCCAGAACTAAACCACAAGGGCCAAATTCTGCTGTGACTCACACCAGTGGACACACTGGACACAATGGGGTGACACTGATGTAAAGTAGCAAAATTTGGTCTCAAATCAGGATGCATGCACACCAGATGAAAACTGAAAGGCATCCATAGATACATATCAACATGTGGGTGTGGTTTAACTAATTAATATTTGCACATGGAAATCATTTCTGGATATGGAGAAAAGCCTTTTGTTGTCCACAGAATGACTGATTCTCAGCTGGAGATTAAATAGACCCATAGATGTAGCACTAATCACCTTTTGATGCAGCTCCAAATCAGCAACAAAACAGGGGATGCTGAAGAGAAACAATTATTCACTTACAATTCAGCTGTCTCTCCCATACCTCTTAACCTGCCAAGGCACAAATGTGGATGACAATGTGTGCTAGAGAAGCAGAACCAGGGACACAGTTATTCATGTAAGAAACAGACTGCTGTTGGTCTCCTTCCTTTGGTGTAAATAGCTTTTTATAACCTCAGTTTCATGTTTCTTCATTTTTTGATGGACTTAATTTAACAATAAAAGTGAGGGAATATTAGAGGTGGGGAATGTAGGGAAAACTGACTAAAGTGACTGACATCCCTCGAAATGTGGTGTGACTAGTTGTCTGCTCTCTCACTCTTGCTGGCATTCAGATCACTGACTATACACAGAAAATCGTATCTATAAGAAGGAAAAAAAGAAATATTGGTGGCTTATGTGGAACAACCCTCAAAGGTAAGTGGTCCTCTCAGAGGGCCAGGTGGCCTAGTGGTTAGCATACCCAGTATCGCTACTCAATGGGAAGGCCCTTTCAGAGAGGGAGTGAAATTGAAATGTGGCTTATGGCCCTCCTGCAGCAGGAGCAGTTGGTAGGAGAGCCTAGGCCTTCCCACTCCACCAGGTTCTGACCCAGGGCCCCATGAAGGTCAACAGTGTCCAGCCCTTCCAGTGCCCTTGCAGTTACCTTCCCAGGTTACTTCCGACCATTTGTCTTTCCCCATGGCTCCAAGTCCAATATAAAGTAACAAAAGAAAAAGACAAAGACAAGAAACGGTTACTCCCTCTGTGCAGTGACTGTGGTTCTTTGAGATGTGTCCCCCTCTAGAAGCTCCACTCAAGGCGCACTTGTGCCCCCTGAGCCTTTGATCTTGGGCTGTGTGAGAACCTAGATGTGCTTCCCATCCTAACAGAGATACATTATTGTTATGACAACCATTGGGGAAGAGCAGGCAAAAGGAACTCCTGCACAAACATTGTGAAGACACTCCCACTAATTGAGAGATTCCTTCATGAAGGTGGGTATGGAAAGTAGTGTAATTCGACGATGTCTGGTGAATAAACAGTCCTGAGCCAACCTTGAAATCAATGTGTTCATAGTCTTGCATGTTCTATAAAAGTACTAGCTGTCATGTGCCTCAACAGCTGAAGACTATTCTTGATCAGGGTTTGAGGGCTGATCTGAATTGTGTTGACTATGTTGAATAAGGCCATTAATCTTTGCAGTAGGCGGTAGGCTCTTGATGCTACTGAATCAAGATGAGCTCCTATAAATTCTAACTTTTGCACAGGGTTCAAGTGGATTTTTGAATGTTCAATTGTGGGCCTAATTTGAAGAAGAGGTCTATCTATAGCTTCACAAGTTGCCCATGAGGTTATGTCCAGAGAGCAACCTTTCAGAAGCCAAATCATCTAGGTAAAGGAACACCAGAATTCCTTTTCTGCAAGGTGTGTTGCTACTACTGACACAATTTTCGAAAAGACCCTTCGGGTAGGTAATAGACTGAAAGAGAGCACACTGTACTGAAAATATTCCTAACCCACAGTAAAACAGGAATTGTTTGTGAGATGGGTGGATCATTACATGGAAATATGCATCTTCAAGGTCAATGGTTGAGAACCAATCCCCAGTAATGGAAATATTGCTACTAGTGTCACCATTTTGAATTTTTGAGCCTTCATATTAGTGTTGAATAGCCTTAAGTCTAGGATGGGTCTTCAACCATTCTTCTTTCGTGGTACCAGGAAATACCAGGAATAACAGTCCATTTTTCTGGGCTGGATGGGACTTTGTTCTGTAGCACCTAAGAGTAGGATACAGTCTATTTCTTATCAAAACAAATTCATGTTAAAGGGGTCCCTGAAGTGGGGTGGAGAAGGGGGTTGACAGGTGGAATGGAGGTAAAGTGGATAGAACACCCTGTGGAGATGATCGCCAAAACCCACTTGTCAATGGTAATGGACTTCCAAGTCCCTCTGGAAGTGGTGAGGCAGTCCCTGAAGGGAGGATGGCAGATGAAATGATGCGCTGGTAAGAATGGGGATGGTAACACAGGCTGTAGAGGTGTAAGACCACTTTGTCGTCGTCCCCCACCAGTGGAGAGGTTTGAGGGATGAAGGGGGAGTAAAGTGTCCCCATAGGCGCAGTATACCTGACTGGTCCTTCCCTGGCCGTAAGTCTCAAGGTTCCAAGTTGGGGTGACTGCCCTTGGTGCCGGCACGGCGCAGCCTAATGGCCAAAGTCAAGTCACCCTCGAGTCAGGGCTGCAAAGCCTGGCTGCCGGTGTCAACGGCTGCCCTCGTATCAGAGCTGTGTGGCCTAGCAGCCAGAGTCAATATCTCTGCCCAGAGGTTCAAGGCAGTATGTAGTCTCTAGTCCTATCCCTTAGGTAGGGAGAGGCAAATAAGCCATCTACAGCACCGGCATGGGTTTGTGCACCTCTGAAGTGTGAGGCTCAGGTAGGGGGTTGCTGTCACCCCCAGAGGGTTTTCAGGGGGTGAAGGACATGGACCCACATGACTCCACTGCATCCCAGCCCAGGGCCCGGTTCATGACACGGGTGGTCACCACCATGGTCAGCAAGTATCCCACTGCAACATGCTGACCTATATTGGGCAGGAGATTCCACTCACTCCGTCTCCCTATGCTACTTCCTATTCTGCCGCTGTATGCTGTCATGCAGGTCTCATCAGTGCCTTCGAGTTCCCTGGTGCCGGTAACTCCCTAGATGTCGGACTCTGGGCAGTCGTCTATGGGCAGTGACCATCCAGGTCTCCTAGGACTCTGATTCCCTCAGCTTGGGGCTGAAGTGGCTCCCTGCTTGGAGCCTCTACCAAGCGTCCTTCTTCCGTGGTGGTCAGCCTGGAATGAGCTGGGCTGCTCCCTTTTATAATGGGGCAGCAGTTGGAGCATGCCCAGCACAGCCTAGGAGGCAGGACTTCCTCTGTCCATAGCATGCATTTAACTCTCAGTGTGAGGTGAGCACACCCCACCACACAGGTCTTTGATCACCACTATCAAAATCGGTGCTGGGAGGGCTACAAGTTCGAAGGTTAAGAAGTGAGTGGTTTTCTTCTCTGGAACCTCTGAGTCCTGTATTGAGGTCCTTATGATCTCTGAGAGCTAGAGAATTGGGTAGGATAGGATCTTTGAGCCATCTGGGATTTAAACTCTCTTGTGAGCAGGTGCATAGAACCCAAGAGAATGCAAAAGTAGCCCTGGCATCCTTTAGTAAGTGTAGAGATTCTTCCGTGCTGTCGAGGAACAGTTTAGTATCATGAAAAGGGAAGTCCTCAACTGTATTTTGGACCTCCTTTGGAAATTCTGAAAACTGTAGCCAGGAGGCCCGCCTCATAATTGCCACCACAGAGATGAAATGGGCAGCAGTCTCAGCAGCACTGAGGGAGGCCTGCAGTGATGTTCTGGCAAGCAGCCAGTCTTTCACAATAATTGCCTGAAATTGCTCTCTATGTTCAGCTGGTAGATGCTCAATAAAAGAGTTCAGTGTAGTATAATTTGTATGGTTGTATTTTGTCATTAATGCTTGGTGGTTGGTGATTCTGAATTGCAAAATAGTTCACAAATATGATTTTCTACCAAACAGGTCTAGGGACTTATGATCCTTGTCATAGGGTGCAGATTTAGTGTCGCGCTGCCTTCCATGTCCATTAACCACACTGATCAAAGAGTTAGGAGAGGGATGAGGAAAAAAATTCTGAGTCTTTAGATGGGACATAATATTTTTTCTCTGCATTTTGACAGGTAGGCAGAATAGTGGTTGGGGTGTGCCAGATAATAAGGTCCTACTGGACCATGCAAAAGTTAATTAGCACGACAATATGAGCAGATAAATCTGTATGAAGATGTTAAGTAGCTTATAATATAGTTCTTTAACTTCCTCTAGAGGGATCTGCAAAGATTCAACCATTCTCTTGACCAGTTCCTGAAACCATTTTAAATCATCTGCTGGGGATGAAGGAAATGATGTAACTGTTTCATCTGGGAATGACAAAAAGATATTGGCTGGAGGAGAGATGTCTTTATCAGCTCTAGCTTCCAGTTCCTCCAAAGTTTCTTCCCGAGGTTCTGGGCTCCTAGAGAGGGAGGGTGATAAATGCTGACTATGACAAGTGGCGTCCGAGACCTAGAAAATTGCTAGTGATAGGCTGCCCAAGGGTACCAGTATGGCCAAGTAGGTGGTACATGTGGCATGGGTGGAGACACCCATGGGTGTTCATACCAGTGAGATGGTGTAAGAGACGATATCAACCAAGTGATATAAATCTTTCCAGAGACCACTGGAAAGAGGCCTCTGTAGGAAGGGAGATGAGAGACCCACACAGATATTTGGGAAATTGAGGCAAGATTCTCAGAATCCTCCTCTTCCAATTCACTCTAACAATGGAGCATCAGAAGAAGCCTGAAGTGAAACTACGATACCAGGTGAATGTCCAGAGATCTGGAAGTCCTAGGTTCTGAAAGCATGTCTGATCCAAGAAATGGTGAGTTGGGCATTTCTGACATAGCAAGGTCTTGAGGACAGTGAAACTCCTGTGGTAGTAAGAGTGTTGCTCGTACTGCATTCATGGCCGGCCCAGAAGTGATAATGGCCAAGGAACCTGATAGTACTGTGAATCTCAACTGCTCTGAGTGGAGTCCATACGGAGTCTAAGCAGGCTTCTTCAGCACTGAGTGAGAAGAGGTAGAGCTTTTCTTGCCACCTCACTCTGCTAACAGTACTGATGATCTTCAGAGCTTGAGACTTTGCAGTCTTTAGGTCTTATAGTACCTTTGGTACCTGAGGAACCGGCAGCCTTGTGGGTATCGGGCCAGAGAGCAATGGGAGCTGAAGTGGCAGGAATCAGAGACTGCAAATTCTTCAAGAGAATTCTTCTGGAGAGCTCGTGGGATCGTCTGTGGTAGTCTTATGCGACAAATCTTGGGTCTTCCTCTTATATGCCCTTGAGGGGTGTGGCTTGCAGACAGTGGATACAGTAGATTTACTTAGAGATCAGAGTACAGATGAATGGAGTACAGTACTTGGGTCAGAAGCCAGGTGCGGCAAGCTCTCCATCATGAGGATATGAAGTTTGAGCTCCCTGGATATTTTGAGCCCTAGATTTTAGTACTAGGCAGAAGTTGCACTTTTGGGCAATACAAGATTTCCCAAGGCAACAGATACAGCAGGAGAGTCCTTTACTCACTGGGCTTGCCTCCTGGTATGACAGGCAACATCCGAAGGAGAACTTGGCAAACCCTTCCAGTAAAGTAAAACTATTTGTATAGAAAAGCAAAAGTAAAGTGTATTCTTTTAAGACTACTACTACTTACTAGCTACTATTACTAAGAAAACATTGTGACACACTAACTGCTAAAAGAACTATGGGGACACAGTTGAGGTAAAACTCAACCTAGACAACTGCAAAGACTTTATGTTAAGCCAAGGCAGTTGAGATGGAACCAAGGCCAATTTACCCACATAGTGGGAGCATGAGACTGAGTAACAGACATGTGCTGGCTGAATGGACACTGATTTGGGAAACCTCTAATCAAAGGTACTGGAGGTGCAAGCAGACCTAGAGTGGACCACTCACAAGTATACTACTTGAATAACTAAACTTGCAGCCCCAATTGGGCTCAACGTGAAATCCTATTCCTCACAGGTAGACTTCTTTGGAGTCCTTAAGGTAGGTCTGCCTTGCTCCACTTTCTAAGCTAGGTTGCTCCCTTTTAAGCTTCCTCTCCAGCTGGAGTGTGCTCTATAGGCCTGGAGAGGCATGTCTACCTGGGCCCAGTATTGTCCTTTAACCTCTTCAGGCCAAGTGTGTGGTTTGTACATCCCATCATCGTGAGTAACAACGGACTCCAAAACATTCCTCTGTGTGTATGTGTGAGTACACATTTTTATATATATTAGTGTCTCACACAGATTGTGACCTGTCACTACCTGGAAAGCATACTATGCATTAACTTCTAACTAAAATTCTTCAGCCAACTGCTACAGTCCTAAAATAAATCTAAACTCCAAAACATTCAGATTTAGTAACTTTTGAGTGGCTAGCCTCATAACTTTAGTTTTGTATTAATTCTAATTATTTAGCCTATTTTAAAAATGATGGTAATAAAGATTTGCTCTTACATAGCACTGTTTATCTGCAGAACTCCAGGTGTTTTATAAAGGAAGGTAAGTATTGTTGGAAAAACATAAGCATGTAAAGAGGCAAAGTGAGTTGCCCAAGGAAGTCAGGGCATAGCCAGCTGTCTTGGCTCCCAGTTCAGTACTTTATCCAATGAACTTCAGTGCCTTTAAAATCAGCTTTGTTTTCTGACACAAACAATTCAGTGAAAAAGACAATATTTTGAAAAATGTTTTGGGTCAACAAATCCCCTTTTTTCACCAAAAAAAGTTTTGAACAAAAATGTCATCCAGCTCTATGTACAAGTCCTAAATCCTAAGTGTAAGAATAGCCTTCTTTTACCATGCAGTTCAACAGTCTTCATTCATACATATGCCTATAATTAAGTTCAGTGACAATTGTGCAGTCTACAATCCTGATCAAATCCTTCAACATTTAAGGATGCAGCTTTGCTATGCTACACTTTAAATCAATAACCTTAATGTAAAGACCTTGGCAAGTATGTTTTCCTGGCTTTTGGTGGCATCACAACCATAGCATCATAAGTAATGCTCGGATCAGATGTCAGCAGCTAAGCAGCACTGGGATTGAGCACTACATGAATGGAAAACCTCCAAAAAAACACGGGTGCTGAAGAAGGTGATGCTGACGCAGATGTTAACTAATTAGGATTCCTAACAAAATATTTCAGAACGGTGACTGGCATCAATTGATGAGCACTCAAAAACAAAGCAGTAAATTTCTACAGGGCCTGGTCCAAAGAAATTGACAACAAACACAAAAGACTCCCGTTGACTTTGCATCAGGCTTGTAATGTAAGGGAAGACCATCCTTTTAATGTTCAAGCGCTATAGCTGCAATGTCATTGGGATTGTGTTCTGAGTTGTTCCTACACTGCAGGCCAAATAAGTGTCTTCATGATACTCTGAAAATATGTAAAGCACTTTTTAAAGACAATTATGACTTGGTGCACCGTTTGTCCAGCCACATCAGATTTAGAATTAATGGTCAAATTCTGCCCTGATTTGCACCACATACAGCCATAGTAAATGCAATGGTGTGCACAGTGTTTAAATCAGAGTTCAATTTGTCTTAATTTATTTATAATAATCTTATATTTGGATAATTCATAGAGTTGAAGGCCAGAAGGAACCATTAGATTATTGAGTTTCAGCTCCTGTGTGTTACCTAGTGTTGAGCCCTGTATCTTGTGTTTGGCTAAATACCCTTTACGCCAAAGGATCTTAAAGTGCTCTGCAATCTTAACATACTATTCAATGTTTCAGTTGCATTTCAGTGGTGGATCATCTATTATTAAGCTACTGGTGTTCGGATTGCAGTAAAAAGGATGTGAAAAGTAAAATATCTAGTTGAAACTACAGGAAGAATTTAGGGAAGATGACTTTAAATTACCTGCTTTGGAATTTGACTATATCACAGGAATTATATCTCTACTCTTGTGAAAAGTATTGTAGGAGGCTTTAATGGCCTTAATTGATCAAAGCCTCATCTTGTTATCTAATGGTAAATACGCCCGTATGTCATGGGACGTTTGATGGGGTGCGCTCTGAGTTACTACAGACAATTCTTTCTTGGGTGTCTTGCTGCTGAGTCATGCCCACTTGCTCATGGTTTGGCTGATTTCCATATTTGGGGTCAGGAAGGAATTTTCCCCCAGATTGGCATAGGCCCTGGGGATTTTTCACCTTCCGCTGCAGTATAGGGCACAGGTCACTTGCTGGTGGATTCTCCGTACTTGAAGCCTTTAAATCGTGATTTGAGGACTTCAACAACTCAGACATAGCTTAGGAGTCTATTACAGGATTCGGTAGGTGAGGTTCTGTGGCTCTGCAGTGTGCAGGAAATCCTACTAGATGATCACAGTGGTTCCTTCTGCCCTTAAAATTTATGAGGCTATTTAATCCACAACACAGCTTCTCCAACATGTCCCATGATAAGCCAGTTCATCACTGATTCCAAGAAAAGAGTCCCACCTAGTAGTTGTGATTATTTATTTCTTAAGCATTAACAATGTGCCTGAACATTATGCTAAACAAGCCATAAAATAGATGGTCTTGGTTTCTATAGAAAGTGACAGAGAAAGAATAGCCATGGACTGTGAAGTCTAGAAGAGGAGGAAGTAGCCAGGATAGTATTAGTTATTATTACTGGCTTCCTCTAGGAAGTAAAAAGTGGTGAGTCTAGGAGAGATGTGAATGAAGTGCGGTGGTGGCTTGATAGACCAGAATTAGATCAGTTCCTGTATAATAGGAGTCCAGAAGAACTAAACAAATGAACCACTACTGCTTCAGCATCTCTTTCTGTGTTCCTCAACAGGTATCCCCTCCAAATACTCTGCTTAATTGGTGACAGCTGGCAAGACAGCAGCACCAGATGGTACATCCTGAGAGCATAGATACAGTCTCCGGTAGATGTGTGGCTTTTTAGGGTTCTTCTTGAAAGGGTCAGACTGTACTCTGCTATACCAACCTTTGGGAAGACAACCCTTGTCCAATTGTTTACAGCAACCGTTCCCAACCCAGAGTGCAGAACCTCCTGAAGAAGGGGTGCCTAAGATTACAGGCAGCCCATGAGGCATCAGTAATATTGAGGCCATTTAGCCCCTTGAGCTCTGCACTGGGCACAGCCCACGTAACCACCACTCCAACTGAAGCAGAAAGGAGCAGCCCCATGTGACTGGGGGCCTGAAATAGCCCCAGCCAATCTGCCAGGGCCTGACTGCATTACCCTCAGTCCATTAGGGATGGGAAGAGGCAGGGCCACATGGAACATGTGGTGGTGGCTGCATGGGGAAAAGCTTAGCTTCTTACTGAGGTAAGAGTAATTTATTATTACTAATGGAATTTAGTGTTATTACTAGTGTATGTGTTTATGGCCAGTGAGGAGGGGAGTGGAGGAAATGCATGTTTTACCTAGTGTTAACTAGGGGGGCTTTCACTCAAAAAGGTAGGGAACCATGGTTTCACAGTCTAAAAGAAGATTTGCCATATTTTATTGTTGTTTACAAGCAACTCATCCAAGTTTTTATTTTTAAAAATACGCAGAGAATTGTTGGTTTCATAAGTACTGTCTTGCTGAATAAACCCAGGAAAGCATTAGTGTCAAAGGTGCCTAATGAATGACACTCCCTTGTCAGCATGGTTCAGAGTTAGAGGTAAGACACTTGCACATACTAAAAAGGTTTATTAAAGCCCCTGAAGTCTGTAGACTTGCACCATTCTGGCCCTTCTCATGATCCCTTTTCTTGTCGCAGTGACAGTGCCTGTAATTACAATTTGAGTTGAGGGAGAGTTACAGGGAGGGGAAAAAGAGGGAAAGGTTAATGTAAAAGCTTTCTGAGATTTTAAGAGGCCTCAGCTGCTCATTAGGCAAAAATCTATCCCTCAAACAATATATAGGTGAGTAGTAGAGACATACCTTAGGGACATGCAGCAAATCAAGTCTGACATTCTGGCCTACTGCATGTAAAGGCGGCTTTTTGGAATTGTCTGACAACGTAGCCCCCCGCCCGTATAATGACTTCAGTGAAAGCCGATGGAGGAGAGCATATGGTTATGACATCTGACCACATATTATACTTTTAAGGGTGTGACTCCAGCAATAGCATGGGGTTATGATGTTACCATGGATTGTATCATGTGTGCTTATTACACACTGGAGTAAAGATTTCTGTCTGCTGCCTACACCTATCATAACATGTGTGCCTGATTGACTACAGCAAGTGACTCTGGCAGTGCAACATACAATCCTGAGAGGACAGAGACTATAACATTAATAGAAGAATGTAGTTGATTACAATATAAGCTACTGCAAGTGAGCTGACGATAGCACAAGACTGGAGGAATGTGGCTGTCTGCAGGGTCTAGCCATGAGAATGTATCTATCTATACCTATAAGTGTGTTTCTGACGACAGCCAGCTGTCATGCAATTGGAATGAACTAGTGGAGTTGTCACTTATCAAACCATTGCACAGACCGATATCATGAGTTTAAATATACTTTCTAGCTAAGTAATTTTTGCTTGTGTATGCGTGCGCGCTGTGAGTTTGATTACAGGATTTTAAACCTTCAGTTGTACAGTCCTTGTTTTAAATGTAAACTAGATCTTTACAGTTCAGCTACTGCATTTAAAGGGGCACACTATCAACATCAGAGACATTTATTTTTTAATAAACCTTTCCCTAGGTTTTCAGCATTTCCATGGCCTGGAGTTAGTTTGGGCTTTGATTAATTTGACCAGAAAATGAAACTTGCCCAGTTTCTACTGAGGTGCCAGAAGAAGAATGGAGTTTTGTTTTTTTTTTCCAGCACAAGCAGGGAAAGTTTAAAATTTAAAGTGTGTTTAAAAAAAAACCAATTGCTTTAAAAATCTTGACTAAGGGCCCCTGTCATGCAACTGGATCCAGACAGACAGAGCCTTGCCCCCTCCCTTCATGCCAGTGTTCATCTGTAGTGATCTAACTGCAGGATTGGGCCTATAGTTCTAGCTGTACTGTGCCATTTGCTCACTGAAGTACGCAGATGCAGATATGCTGGGTGGTTCAAAGCTGCATTGTCACAAGAGGGGGAGGGGGTAAAGCAGAGGTGATCATGCTATAAAAATGTCAAAGGCCCTCCTATACCTGGGCAGCGTGGCACACAATTGTGCATCCAGCCAGGTCCACCGCTTGATAGTAGAGTAGGTAGTGCCAGCAACCTGGCTCCTGCCCTACTAGGGTGATTTATACCCTGGCTTGCTAGGAGGCAGCAGCCTGGGTTTTTGCAAAAGCTGAGTGTCATTCAAGCCTGAAGTTTCTATTGAATGTCTCCTTCTACATCTCCAGCTCGGGCCCTAAATGTTCATGGACTCCTGGACATTTCTGAGCCAGCGCTGTTCACTAGGATAAATCATGTTGTTTGTATGGTGGCACAGTGACAGTTACTGGAGAACTTCAGATGTAAAGTGTTTAATAAGCATCTGATGAAAAAAAGTGATGCTTTGAGGTTGAGGGCTGGAACAGTATGACAAGAGACAACATACTGCATTCGAGCCCCGTTGCAAGCCAGCATTCTTTCTTGTCTCTAGAAATGGACAGAGCTGAAAGGAAGATGACTGCTAGCATATTGCTAAAGTGCTTCCAAGTCTGTAAGAGCACCTGTGCTAGATGCAAATACAGTGAACAAAAACACTTTTGCAAAGAAAACTGAAAATATAATCTGAAGAAAATATAATTCGCTTTTCCCACCAAGGAACTGGATAATTTTTAGGTTCTCATTCTATAGTTTAGCTGCAGTTACTACAGCTAAATTAGATTGTTACAATATTAGATACACTTTTTAAAAGTGATATGCATATTTATTTCCTCTAGAAAGGAAAAGAAAGATTGGATGGCCAAGATTGTCATCTCATTACTCAGTGGAGCTGCACTGGCAAAACAGAGGCTTCTGTATTTAGGCTATGAAGAGGAATGTGTATTTTAGATCACATTTTCCACCCTACTCAAAAACTGTTATTCTTGTTTTGATTAAGAACAAGTTACATCACAGCTACGTTATTTACACTGTGATCTACATTTGGATACTAAAGTGATATGCTCTGAATAAGAACCTAGCTAGCTACATTTATCCAAGGTAGTAAGAACCTCTTTGGCAAATTTAAGGGGAGGCAGGGGGAAGCAACTGTCATCTGAAAATGTCAAAGGAGTAGGTCACCAAAGTTCCTTTGAATTTCAGTGAGATTTGATCACCTAACTGCCTTATATTCTTTTGAAAATCCCAGGCTCCAAGGCTGAGGTCAAGAGTGAAGCTTTGTTTGTTAAACCCAGGCAACCCCACTGAAGTCAATTGGGCTGAATGGATAAGGCAAATATAGTCCCTAAGAATCAAAGTCAGTCTTGCTGTAAGCCATCATGAATTCTGCTGAAGTCAATGGGGGCTCAAAACCTCTGAAAATTAAGCCACTTATTTACATGGGCAAATATGGATATATGTGCTTCCTCCAAGTTTGAACATTTTAACTTAAGTGACTTGCCCAAATCAGACAATATGCAGAGCTGTGAACTGAATAGGATATTTAAACATACTTTGCCTTACATATCCAGATAAATTCTGTGGCACTCTAACTATTCAATGTTAACTACGGACTCACCACAATTATATTAAAATCGGACTGTTTATGTAAAGTTATAGGCATTTGTATTGATCTCTGTTACAATAGTATAATCCTATGCCTTCTGTAGGTATTGAATAGAATATTTGCTAACAGCTGCACTATTTTAATAACTATTAACAGTAAATGAACAGCCTAGAATAATCGAATATCACATGAGCTACTCAGAATGTAGGAAATGCAGGTCCTGTGATTCTGCAGTTTTGCTTGTTTATTGCAGAATCCAGGCTTTTGTTAAATGTTTCTAGCCCTTTCCATTGCAAAGTCAGCCTCCGAGGGTCCTGTTGCTCTGTAAGCAGTCAGAGCACTGCACAGGCACACACACAGACAAGCAAGTGATCGTGCCTGCGCTACTTAAAGAACCACTGAAGCTTTACTCTGTGTAGGAAGAGAGGATCAGACCCTAACAGCAAAAAGTTATTTCTTGAAATTCACCTCTCTGTGGTGCTACCTCTTGTCATGCTTTTGGGTTCAACACAGACCATAAGGGGTTGTGATACCACCTGAACTGCAACTCTGGATTGCCTTAAAATGTTATGCCAACACCAAACAGACTGCATACAAGCAAGCAGGTCACACCATAGCTTCCAGCCCTATTTCCTCTTTTCAGGGTGACACCAACATGCCTAAATTTCTCAAAACACCATGTGCATTGTAGTGTCCAGCCCTCTCTTGGAACACAAATTAAAAGAGGCAAATTCAGAGGTTGTTAACTGGGATTTGACAAACTCTTATTTCAATTAAAAGTAAGACAAATTTACTGAACTAAAAGGACATTGGATTAGATGATACCAGCTAAACTGAATAAAGATAGAAAGGTTTGCAAGCAAAGAAAAGTAGAAATACACTTCTGAGGCTAAACGCTGATTTATTAAATTAGACTTGCTTGTTCAAATAAGTGTTTCTCACCAAGTCTCTTTTCCAGCATGGCTGACCAGAACCTCTGGCCAGGAACCTTCAGAGCTCAAAGGTTCAGTTACTTTGTCTCTTCAGGAGACAGATACCTGAGGGTTTTCTCCCCGTCTCTTTATGGCCAGTAAGCCTTTGAAATGTATGCCAAATAATTTTCCTTTTCCTCCTGCAGGTAAGAGATGCCATGTGGCCTGGTGAAGGTTTCATGCAGGTTCCTTCCTCACTGTTCATAGCGGAGTGATTACCTCCTATCCTTGTCAACTTTACCTTTTTACGTGAATGTGCTTTTCTTTGTCTTTGGCTACACTTTGCTTCATTTACACTGGAGACAGGTCGATAGCTACCTCCTCTCCTATCTGGAAGAATACCACAGTGACCAGAGGAAGGAACAGGTTAAGTCAGGCCAGATGGCTGCAAAAAGGTATGCCAGGGCTGATATGTGACCCCCAGGATGCTAAATGCCCTTTTCCCTACAGACAGGGGATAGGTTACTCCAGGTCAATTGGGGGCACCTGGACCCAATTAAGAGCCTAACCCAGGTGTATTTAAGCCCTGTCTTCCCTAAAGATGGGAGGGTGAGGGCAGTGGGAAGGTTGTAGCAGCTAGAGGAGGATCACCTGGGTCCAGTAGTAATGTTTCCCCTACAGCTAGAGAAGTGGAGCAGGAGAGTCTCTGACCCCAGCCTGCAGGAAGGACTGGTGGCCTTCTGAGCCTCCAAAGCTCCACCGTGACCCCTGCAGCCCCTGGAGGGGCCCACAGAGAGGTTCCTCCCTGGGCCTGGGGTCAGATACATGGACTGGGACTATCTGTCCTCCCCTGTGGGGTCAAAGGGCAGCCCTCAGGCCTGAAGTAAGGCCTGCACCCCACTGCTCTGTGAGAGAGGTGCTGGGGGGAAGGGAAAAGCCAAAAAGCTCATCTGACTCGGGGTGGAATCACCTCAGACCCCCGGCCAGAAGAGACTGTGGCTGGCTGGTGCGACCCAGGAGGGGACTTGATTTGCCACGTCACAGATTTTAAAGCATACCTGAGTCTCTACAATTCCTCATACATACATACTTTACATAGGTACCAATCATAAGGGTGTCACTAGTTTGAGAGAAATCTTCCAGGCCTCCTTTCAGAGACAGATGATGACAGGGTGTTAGGTACAACGAATGGGTCAGGCCTGACAAGAACTGCTGCTGCAGAGCGGTGAACCATCTCAGTGTCACACCTTCAGTGCCCTGCTGGGACCATGCTACCGTAACATTATTAAACAGAATCTACAAGGGAAAAAGTCAGGCCAACTCAGAGCTTTCTTTCTCAGAGAGAGGCAGATATGTAGTTGGTTAGTGCCGCACTGGATGTACAAGGGTGTGGAGTTCACACATGGAGCCCAGCCGCAGGAACCGAAAGCCTCACCTTTGCACAACATGCAGGGGTGGCACGAGAAAATTCAAATGGAGTCTGGGTCGAGATACATAACCCTGGCTCCTGCTCATGCTAGCTGGAGGTTGGAGGCCAATGCTAAGGAGAGCCCATGCTCACTTCACAAAAAGAAAGTGAAGGTGCCACTTCTAAGTGTGCTCCTCTCAATTTCTAGTCCCCACCACTCCTCCTCTTGGAAACAGCTTTTACTGCTAAAACCACAGTACAGCCCACAGTCTCGGGTATGAAAGTCCCCAGCCCTCCTCTTCATAACTTTCTCAGCTAAGGAGGTTTAACAACTCCATGGGCTGAGGCTTTTTAAAAAACAAACAAAAAACCACCACACACCAAACCTACAGTGAAGGTCTTTTAATGTGCTTTTATCCTCTTTATCTGAGGGTGTGTCTAGACTGCAATTAGAGACCCACGGCTGCCCCGTGCAAGAGACTTAGGCTCATGGGGCTTAGGCTAGGAGGCTGTTTAATTGCAGTGTGTACATCCAGGCTTTGACTGGAGCCTGGACTCGAGGACCCTGAGAGGTGGGAGGGACCCAGAGTGTGGGCTGCTGCCCAAGCTGGAATGTCTACACTGCAATAAGACAGACCTGAAGCCCAAGCTCCAGTCAGTTGGCATGGGCCAGCCATAGGTGTCTAAATTGCCGTGTAGACATACCTGAGTGTCCTTAATAGTCAAATATTTGGGAAAATTAAAGGACGACTGAAACTAAGCAATAGATTAGAGATGCATGGACTTTCACTATGAAACACACAGACAATGGTACCCAAACTTTTCCAGTCATGCCCTCCCTTACCAGCAATGGAATCTGTCTGCATTCCCCCCTCCATTACTGCACAGTTGCCTCAGCAGAGGAGCTTGGACTGCAGGCAGATATAGGGGCAGAATTGGGGACGTGGGCGGAGCTAGCCTCGGGCAGAGCAGGGAGTGTAGCTGGGGTCATGGCTGGGTTTAATTCAGGGCTGGGGACAGAATGGTGTTGAGGGGTGCTCCCTCTCTGCCTCCCAAGGGGGCTGACCTGGGATCTACCACTCCCCAACTGTTCCTCTGTGCCCCCCTAGGGGAGTGCACCCCATAGTTTGGGGACCATTACTTTAAGCTAATGTGGGACTCATATCAATGCTTTGGATCTTATGTACTTCCCCACCTCCAACCCCAAATTCAGTAGTGGTTGGAAACTGAATTTGGATTTAAATCCACATTTGAAAGCTAGCACCTCCTTTATAAATACACCACACCAAAAACCAAGCTCCATAAACGCCTGGCACTTGAGTGGTCAGGCAAGGACACAGTCCCAATCAGAACTGCCTAGCTCAGGCCCAGGCCCATTTCCATTTCAAATCAGCCACTTCATTCTGGTGAAGACAGCTTTGCGGAGTTCAGCCTGTTCCAAAACCAGTGGCAGACAGGTTCCTCACTCATCCCCCCCCCCATCCTTTCCTCCCTTTGGCAATCTTAGTTCTATTTTTTTTAAACTCTTCCTCCTTGCTAGTCCAAGGTTAATTCATTGATTTTTTTAAGCTAAAATTACCTTTCCCTGAATGATCTAATTCAATTACCTCCCTGCAGGAGCTGAGCTAATTGCCCTTTCTCTACAATTCTACTTTTCTATTTCACCTTTGTTGGTTATTTTCTGTTTCATATCAATTTCCCAAAAGATATGTTCTATCATTTCAGGCAATGTGCTGTTTCTCTAGAGGAGAGGCAGGAAGACCTTGGAGTTGTAAGGGTATGTGATTCAAGGCTTCATGCCCTTACTCCTTATTTTCAGCTTCCTAGCCATCAGTGAGAATATTCCATTCCTTAAATAGAGTCAATTTGACTATCTCCTCTTAGCTTTCTCCTTGTTTTGGTGGATAACTAAAGTTTGGAAGAGCCATTCCCAGACTGGCCAAAAAGGGCAAGTCTCATGGACTATAGCCATTATGAAAAATTCTGCACAGTATGTTTCTCAGGCACCAAGAGGTTGCCTAATTGCTATTTTATAATCTAGATCAAACAACTATTGGATTTACAGGAGGAACTAATTCCAGGAAATCTAATGGCACATGTTATGCAGGAGGTCAGATTAGACAATCAAATTGGTACCTTCTGGCCTTAAAATCTGTGATTCTATGCCTGTCTTGTTGTTGTGGTCCTTCCAGAACGTGGTCAAAGTTTTGCTAAAAACAATTAGAGCTCACCCCATCACCCAAGCTGCCAGCACGGTTGTTGAAGATGTTTTCTCCCACCACGGGCATTTTTGCAAGCACCAGTGCCTCCTATTCCCCAGACGCCTGCCATCTTCTTGCCCCTAGGACAGTGAGGTAAGAAAAAAGGTCCTTCAAAGCCATTTCTTAGCAGCCCAAGCCTCATTCCTAATGCGTGCACACACACAATCTTGTGACATAAAGTGGAAGTACAGCGGGCAAGTATGATGTATCAAAAACCAGCCCCATAATTATTCTATTTTCTAGAGAAAAAAAAAAAAAAAGACGACAAGCTTGAGGTTGTTTAGCAGAGCAGCGTAAGGAAGATTCTGCTACTATTGCCCAACTTGTATGTTTTCTGTAACTAGAGGACTCTAGTCTCCATGGATGTCAACACAGCAATGTCCATGAGCACTAAATTTACTGAAAATGGGTTTTAAAGGAAAAAAGATTCTTGGATGTCACCCTTTTTCTGGGCAGCTGGCATCAGACTCAGTTGTATGGGATCACTGTTTTCTTTTGTACTAGTTTTCCCATTTTCATTTTGCAGGTTCCTAAACCAGTATATGGATCTTTGGACTATGCCACTCTGTCCAGAGTCATTTTTGCTAACAGGACACAAGAGGATCCTGCCCAACATGTGGCTCTAACCAAGTTTCCCGAAGCAGATGGATTAGATTAAAGTGGATTACATGAATAGGTATATAAAACTGATCTCCGATCAACAGCATGGAAAGAATGGTAGACAATTATAAAGACGGGAAATCCTTCCTCATGCCAATATAAAAAAAATAGAGCAAATAATTTTAGGTTTCAAAAGTTTCTAGTGAAACAAAGATAAGTTTCTCTATTTTCCTCCCCTCCCCATTTTCTGACCAGCTTCCCAGAAAACTCAAAAAGACTGTCACTATTATAAATTCTCCATCTTTCACCTTGGTCTGAGTTTCAAGATCCTCAGAAAACAAAAAAAGGATATTACTCCCTCAATAGCCTCTGGGAGTGGGGAGGGAGAGGAGGAGGAAAGAGGCAAATCAGTTTAACTCAAATATATCTGGCTAATTACTACCCTAACCGGTTTGCTCCATATCAGTGAAGTGTTCAGAGGAGACTAGTCAAGTACAAATGACTCAACACGCAGCATTTACTAAAGTTAGTATTAACCGGTTTCTGAAAATGGCAGCAGCGTTTCTGAACCTCAAGCAAACAATGTCAGTGGAGTACTTCATAAAACATTTCCCCTCCTTTTCAGGACAATGTCTTTCATAAACTACAAAGAACAGGTGTACATGTGGGTTAAATTGTCTTTATTGTTTTATGAAAAGCCCTTTTCATTTTCTGCACTACAGCCCTATGTCCATTAAATGCAATTTAGTAGGATCATCAGAGCTTGAAAGAGCAGATCAAACAGTACTGAGAATCCCAGCTGTGCAGGCCCCAATTCAGAGTAAATATTAACCACAGTGCTGGCTAATAATTTATTCCATTGGGGACAAGACATTGTGTGTTAGCCTCATTGTTTTCCCTGCATCATGGGTGTTTAAAGATTTACCTACATTTATAAAAAAGTTGACACCCATAATTCCTGTTCCATGATTTAGTTTAAATTTACCAATATTTAAATTGACAAATCAGAAACCATCAGGAGAATGGTAGACTTGAAATGGGTAAATTAACTTTCATCATGTCAAACCTTTTTATTTTGCAGGTGGAGAGTAGCTGGACAAAGAAAAGAAAAAAAAACATTTAGATTAGTGCAGTGACTTAGCTCATGTTTGCATCTTTGTGGTATTCCAGCTGTAACCTTACATGCTGAAGCTGAGAACTGTGCTGAATGATCATTTGCTCCCTAAAATAGGTTTATTTCCTTGGTTACCTTTACAATGCAATGGGTTTTTTTGTTTTAAGTCTCTTGCTTGCTGAAGACACTCAAACAATGCTAACTTCTAGTGTTTGAGGCTTGGAGATATGTACAGAACGATTTGCCTCCAGGACTGATGTGCTGCATTTCAGTAGTGTTTATGATGTATCTGCCCATTACATTTATCAAATTTCTTTTAAAAAAATTAAACGTATGACGACACAAAACAGAACCTAGGCTATAGCCTGAACATAAAACTGTTCCTCTTAAGGGCTTGTCTAATCTGTGACAGTGAAGACTACAGGATTGTGAATTGCAGAGTGCACTGAAGTGTTGCACTTCAACTGCCCTGTGTTGACACTGCTTGCACAAATTAAAAAAAAGTGTACTTGACTGTGTGTTAAAGTCAGTCCTCTTTTGAAAGAGGACTATGTTAACACAAATTAGGTGGGCCATCAACCATGTGTACACATCTCTTAAATTAAAGAGAACAATAGGAGGGTCTCACATGCAAGACACCCATTAAACAAATTCTTAAAATAGTTACTCTCTCTAATACATAATCTAAGTAGCTATTTGTGACATCTATGGGGCTGTTCAAAAGGTACCACTGCATAGTAGACAGCTGCACCCATCAAGAGGTGGTTTCCTTGCAGTTGGTTCTGGTGACTCATTCAATTCTCACTAGTGTCATCAAGTAGCTATGTGTGCACCATAGCACCACGCCCTAAGACCTTACCTTCCCTGGCATTCTCAGCCTAGTGAGGGCAGCTAGTGAAAGGGAATGGCCCAACACCTTAACAAATACTTTGCCTGTTTTTAATTGAGGATAATGAAGAGCTCAGGAGTAGTGGCAGGATGGCTAATGGCAAGGAGGATATGGGAGGTAGCAAGTTTGACATCCAAGGTGGAATTCAAACTCGAACAAACAGTTTAATGGGACTAAATCAGGGTGGGTGTTTTTTTGCTCCTTTCTTTTATAGTCCTGACACCCTCTGCTATATGTTTTCTTGAGGGTTACACCTAATCCTTCCAGCTGTGAGGATGGAGGCACAAGGTCTCAGTGAAAGGTTTCATGTTGTTAGTTAAAACTACTAATCGATCAGTTCCTGACCCCCTTTGCTGCCAAAGACTGATCTTTGGCAGTTGATTGCTAATCAACTTTGATAACACCTGGCTAGAGGCATCAACCTCATCCTTTGAAAAACCAGTTTACCCACTACCCAGACTTGTCCGGTAAACACATTTCAATCATAACATCAGTTTATGTTCATAAGCTTACATCTAAACAGTGTTATATGATCACCATGATCTTACTGACCAGCAAGTTATTAGTTTTCAAATCATATCTCACAGGTATATTTTATACAAGAAGGTTACACTGGTGTGTAGAGCGTGAATACAGGGGTGCATTTAGTTAGACATTTCATGACAAGATGTTATTAGTGATGGGAAATCTTAATGCAAAAAGTAGGATCAGAATGGAATTTCTAAGCTGGACCAATAGGCAGATTTGTACTCAAAAGAAAAGTGAGAGAGAGAAATTTCTAAGCAACAATCTGATAACAAACATGCCAGTCCTACAAAGAAAGCTGCAGAGGGCGTGGACTTGGATATCACCTGGTAAGACTTCTTACTTGTGAATAGCAAATGGTAATCAAGTGTGTTGTCATACAGATCGTTTGTGGACAATATCTGATCAGATCATAAATTAGTGCTGGCATCGATAAGGTTGAGGCTGAGAGCAACCAAAAAAAATGCTATTGAGAAATCAGAACATTTGGACTGAAGATTGGAACAGAAAAGACAAAAAAAGGCAATTGGAAAATGAAAGTCAGAGAAAGAACAAGAATAAGTGGAAACATTTGTATATCCTGGGGGACTGGTATTGAAGAATTGTGAAGAGGATATAAAAAGACGACTCAGACTAGCCATTACTGCATTCAGAAATCTCTGCAAGAACTGGAAGGCTAAAGACATTTAGAAAAAGTGAAAGTCAGTGTATATGAGATAATTGTTATGCAATACTGCTGAATAAGTTGCAATGTTGGGTAGGAGGAAAGCTGATGAAGGTAAAATAGTTCATTTCTGCAGTGACTAGCAGAGGGAAATAAAGAGAGCAAGACTTCAGAACATTTTTAAAATGTTATGATAAGAAAGTAGTTGTTACAGAAGATTCAAGAAAGACAACTTCAATGATTTGGACAAGTGTCAAGAAAGGATCTGGAAACAATACCACACACACTGATACACACCAGAGTGCAAGGTACTAGAAATAGAGAAAGTCTGAGGCTGCGCTGGATAGAATCCGGGAAAAATGACAGAGAAAAGGGTTGAAAGATGAACATGCTGAGAAGCTGGTACAAGAAAAAGTGATTGCAAGGCTTCATTTGACCCCATTTTTGCTGTTGTGCTGACAGACTGGAATCAAAGAAAGATTTGCACCACTGCTTACAGTATTGAGAACATCTAACTCTAATAGATCATGAATGAATTGCCATGGATGGCCAAAGCAGCAGAAGAAATTTTTCTGCTTCCTCAATTCTTTACTTACAGTATATTAAAGACATTTCTCTTCATTTTGGTTTTCTTAGGCATTAAAGTTAATTTTAGAGCTCAGGTGAGAAACCACTGCAATGCTCATGAGACAAAGACTGAGAGCTCAGTGTCTGCAACCTGTGAAGATTATGGTTTTCTTCAGCAGGCTGCCTTACTTCCTTCATTGTACTACACCCCATCTACTCAACTCATTATTGAGTAGGTAATATGGAATCAAAGATTTCATTTGTCAGAGTAAAACTTTGTGATATTTTCAGTGGTAAGGAAACTACCGCCAACTGAAAGTGCACAATTCTCTAGACATGGAAACACTACTGGGCATATTGTGGGAAATATCAGAATGAGTAAATGGTATATAAAATAGAACAAAAATCTTACCACAATTTGGGAAAAAATATAGAAGTCATGGAAATGTAGAGCTGGAAAGGATCTCAAAAGATCATCTTGTCCATCCCCCTAAACTCAAGTAAGACTAAGCATACTAGACCAATTGCTCGCAGCCTTTCCAGAGTACTGTACCTCTTTCAGGTGTCTGATTTTTCTTGTGCACCCCAAGTTTCACCTCACTTAAAAACTATTTTCTTACAAAAAAATCAGACAAAAAACGCAAAATTGTCACAGCACGCTATTACTGAAAAATGCTTATTTTCTCATTTTTACCATATAATTATAAAATAAATCAATTGTAATATAAATATTGTACTTGCATTCCAGGGTATTGTATATAGAGCAGTATAAACAAGTCATTGTCTGTATGAAATTTTAGTTTGCACTGACTTTGCTAGTGTTTTTTATGGAGCCTGTTGTAAAACTAGACAAATATCTAGGTGAGTTGATGTACCTGGAAGACATCTGCATACTCCTGGTTCAGAACCATTGTACTAGACTATCCCTGATAGGAGTTTGTCTAACCTGTTCTGAGAAACTTCCAGACAAAACATGGATGGATCTTTGGACTATGGATCTTTGTCTGGATGTTTTTTTTTGTTTTTTTTTTGGGAGTGGGGAGAGGAGGAAGACTCTTCACAGCCACATTAAGGCTTTAATAATATCTGAGTCAAGGATTCAGATTCTGCTGATGTGGAAAGACATAGACAAAGCTTGATATAATTAATGCAACATATTTAAAATTAGAAAGCACAATACAAATCCATTCTCTGTTCATACAACTACATCAATTTCCTTCAGACACCTCAAAGACACAGAGATGTGCCCAACCAAATCAAAGCCAGATTTCTTCTGTTGAGGTAAATACTGCAATACTGCTTCTTTCCTTCCCCAACCCAAAATTCCTTTAAAAAAATGCAGTATGTAAATATGTTCAGCTTCTGTGTGCACCCAAAGCAGGCAGTAGACAGATCCTATGATGTGGCTGATTTACAGGGAGCACAAGAAAGCAGGCATGTGCAAAGATGGTGCCAAAGTTTATGGATAAAGTTTTCAAAAGTACCTAACTGACTTAAAAACCTAAGTCCCATTTTCAAAAGTGACTGAGGGATAGATTGTTAAAGGTATTTAAGTACTTAAAGATGCAGAGAGATGCTTTTGAAAATACCCCACTAAGTGCTTTAATACCTTTAAAATCTGACCTGCAAGATCCTAAGTCTCATTGACTGACCCAGATACTATATCTGCACACCTCGATTCTGCTGCAGCTCTATGCAGACCCGTTCACTTTTTGTATTTGAAAAGCCCACGGGCTGCTGTAATTTATTTTGAGCTGTGAAAGCCACAGAAGATGGAAATCACAGCCACTGATCAATGCAGTGTAGCGGGGTCCCAGATGCACCACCTTCTCCTCCAGACACACCCTTTTCCATGTTGTCCTGGCCAAAAGGAGGACGAGCTTTAGAGCCCCATGACAACTCTAACCACCAGAGAAACATTTTCATCCACTTTTTGAGCTAGATCATGCTGACAGTGAAAAGCTGCCTCACAGCAATGGAGAATCCTGCCAATAAAGGATTGAGGCTTATCTTATAAACACCCTACCCCCTGGACAATGCAGTTTTGTTCTTGCTGAGCTAACTCACTTACTGGAGCAATTCTGTGTGAGCTCTCTCAAGGAATCCAGAGACACCATTCCCAGCAGGATCAGTTGTTTTATTTTAAGCCTTCTTATCAAAACAAATCAAAACCGCACAGACATTTCCTTCAAAAGTCAGTGCAGAGCAAGTAGTCTCTTCCCAAAGTCTGTCCCCCATACCAGTACTTTCAGCAACCTCAAATTTACTGGCTTTTACCTTACAGCCTCCACAATAAAGGACTTCACAAAGTCTCCCTTCTGTCCCTTTGGTTTATGGAGTAATTCCCCTCTTCATTAGCTCCAGTAGTAACCCATTGGGAACATGGCCCCTGAACTTTCAGGGTGGATGTTATAGTCCTTTCCCTTTCCTGCTGCCTTCTTTTATAAGGGTCAGTTAATTAAGTTCCAGTTCTTTCTCAGGTGCAATGGGCAGGGCTCATCAGCCAGCCAGCAGGCCACAAACCTCTAGCAGCACAGGAATGATATCCCTTGTATCTTCACACTGCCCTATATATCTATTTCTAACTAGTTCAAAGCAATCTGGGATGATGATCAAACCGATAATAAAAATCAAAAATACTTTCATGTGTAATCTAGAATTTGGTGAATGTTACAAAAATGTTGCATTTGTTAAGATAGTTTGTGAAGGGCATTAATGACTTTGCTGCTAATATTCATAGCTGTGTTTGGATCACCAAAACACTCGTAAACTTGATTTCTGCAAATGTGTTTATAGTAAGGTCATAGGCATGTGCAGCACATTTCATTAGGGTGTGCACATTTCATTGGGGTGTGCATCTAGGGAATTTTTTTTTTTTTTTAATTTTTTTAAGTGGGACTCACAGCAGAGAGTAATAGGCCTTTTACTGTAGGAGAGTGGGACTCATGGCAGAGAGTAACACCGCGAGATCTCACGTTCCCGCGCGCTGACTGAAACTGAGTGCAATTCAAGAGGCTTGCACACTTGGTCTCATTTTATATCTGTGTACACCTAGATCTTGAAAGGCAATACAAAAACCACTAGCTATGGCAATCACATGCACGGTATTCTACAATCTTAGTTAGCAATAGCAACTTGTAGCATAGCTTTGAAAGTGACCAACAATCTTGATTGGAACCTGTTACAAATCAAGGACGCACAGTAACTACGTGACAGTTTTTAGAGCACAAACAAAACCATACTTATTACTAATTAAGTACCCAGTTTCAAAAAGAGTCAATTGATTGATTTGGAGTTGTCACCCAAGAGAAAGTCTGTGTTACTTAGCAGCAGAACTTTGCTCAGCCATCACCTTTCAGCTCAGTTATCATTCGCAGCAGGAGTTTGACACTGCAAAACACAGGTGGAGTGGAGGACAGACATGTCTAAAGTTTTTTTCCTGATGCCTTAGTAGGTAATTCAAATTGCTGGAAAATAGAAAGACAGTTCCAGTACCTATCTTGGATGGGCACCTTTATTTCACCAGGAGGACTCAGGATGCCAGCCCAGGACCTCAGGCTTCCCTCTTCCAGGTATCTTAAGCTTTATAGAAGTGATGTGCGGAATGAGACAGGCTGTTTTATTCTATTTCTGCTAGCTAGTCCAACTTGGTTCTCCTTCTTGAATATGGCATGGACCAATCAGGTGGTGACCCATACCTCTTCCAAAGAGCTGAAATTTCAAGTTAGGCCATAATTGTTGATACAACCATCTTGGGACATACCTTGAACACCAGTTTGCTTGCTCCAGTCAGCAACTTACCTCCTCAAGTCTCTTTCTATGAAGCCTTTTGCAGTGCATCCCTTGGTCACCTTTCCAGTTTAGCCTGTTCAAATTGCAGTTTCTCCATCACTCTGCTAATTGCTGAAATGTCAGGTTTGAAGTTAATATAATTTATGAAAATTCCCTACATACTTTTTAAGTCAGTTTTAACAACCATTGTGCAATACACCTACTTAAAGAACTGCTGTTCTCCAGCAGGCCAGGATAGCTGTATAAATCTTCCATTTCTGTTCTCCTTGTTTTAACAACGATGGTAGGAACTTGGTATGTCTGGCTGAGCTGTACAACACTGCCGAGTTGAAGAGGTTGGCATGTATTGTCTTATTGATTTTTTCCTTGGTGGACATCCTTGATAGAATTAAATGCATGCCAACCAGCTTTCTTTCTTCATGAGAGTTCACCTTCCTGTTCATGGCACATATTAATTTCTTGGGCCAAATAGACATATTGTTCAACTACTTCTATTTGTTGTCACTTAACTGTTATTTGGGCTTTTGGCAGACTGCATAAATTTGGTTTTGGAGCTGTTCATTTTCAGTCCGACTTGGCTGCTTTTTATGTTGAGTTCTCACAGCATTTTCTGTAGTTTGATAGTGGTTTTGGTAATCAATATATCATCTGCAAATGTGAGATGATTTAACTGCTTTCCATTGATGTTGATTCCACCTTTCCAGTTCATCTGCCTCATTGCCATTTTGAAGCAGGCTGTGAAGAGTATCAGTGAAATCGTGTCTCCTTGCTTCACACCTTCTTTGATTGGGATGTGGAGGGGACTGTCAAGCAGAGTTATAGCCATAGGGCAGTTTGTTTCCTTTCATTTGTGTCGATGTCCTGCTCTACAAGAGTTTTCAGCACTGCATTCATCTCAACACTGCTGAACATTTTTTCATAGTCGACAAAGGCAATACATAAAGGCAATTTGTATTCTCTTGAGTGCTTCAATAGCTGGTTTATAGTAAAGATATGGTCCATTGTGCTGAAATTCCTTCGAAAACCTGCCTGCTCACTCAGCTGCTGCTCGTCCAGACTCTGTGAGAGGCGGTTTGTTATTATTTTAGTGAATAGTTTGTAGACATGTAAGAGCAGGCATATTGGATGATAATTTTTTAGATCTTCATGGTCACCCTTCTTGTGAAGCAAAATGGTGTTAAACTCCTTCCATCTAGATAATATCCTTTGCATTTCCAAGTAATGTCTAAACCTCTGAGCGAGGATTTTCAGCTCATGTCATTTCAGTTGTCAACCTGTCTTTTCCTGGAGCTTTTCCTTCCTTCATTTGGTAAACTGTATTTCAAACTTCACTGACAAGGACCGGGAGTATGCTCTCATTGGTCTATGCAAGTATTGGTAAAGGGACATTTATTTGGGACACAAACAATTTGGTGTAAAAATCTTTGCAGATGACTTCCATCCCTGCTCTACCTATTACTGCTTTTCCATCCTTGTTCTTCAACGCCATGATAGTCAACCTATACAGCATTAATTCTTGTTTGCATTTTTCTGTGATCTTCAGCTGTCTTTAAGAACCTTTCATTTTGGTATATCTCGAAGTCATCCTTTAGTCTTCTTCTTATCAGCTTACAGAGAAGAGAGTACTCGAGTTTGTCACCCTCATTTCATTAATGATAATAGATTCCATCAAGTTCCCTATTTTACTGCTGTTTTACAATACCAGCAGCACACTCTTACTAAAGGCTGCAGCCATTCTGAGTTTGCTCACATACTTAAATATATCTATCCATTAGACCTTGGGGTTTTATTCTCTTTGCCTTCCATTTTATCTTTTCGAAAAGGCCTTTATGTGTAGGCATTCTTAAATAGTAATAACTCAAATTTGGGGATTTAGTTACTACACTTACTTAACCATCCACCATAAAGAATGGCAAATAGGCAAAGACATAGGAGAAGCAAGTGGTTTACAAACAACCCAGAGGTTGAAAGCTGCTAACACAAAGTCTTTGTTGAACAAATAAGAGAAATTAACAGATTAATAAAAAAGTCTGTTCATAGACACTTTATGAACAGAAAAGAGGGCTAAATGGTACTCTCTTAATAAATGGACATGATCCCTTGCTCATACACGTAGTCCTATTGTCTTCAATGGGACTAATAATCTGAGCAAGTTATTATTTATTTGTATTACAGTAGTTCCTAGAAGTTGAAACCAAGATCAGGCCTCCATTGTGCTAGGCACTGTACACATAAGAAACAGCCCCTGCCCCACAGTCCTCACTTACAGTCTAAACAGATGGGGAAATAGAGGCACAGTGAGGTTAAATGACTTGCCTGAGATCATTCAACAGGTCAGTTGATGAGCTGGGAACAGAACCCAGAACTGAGTCCTGATTCCCACTCCACTGCCCCAACCATGAGGCCACACTCCCTCCTAGTGCTCATTAAATGTCAGGATTCTTCAATCTAGCTTTGTATAAGTTATTTTCTAATAGGTCAGCCATTTCTAATATAATCCTCCAATCCTCTGAGAAAGAAATCTATTTTTAAAGCCATGTTCCCCAGGATCTTGGTTGCTTTTGACTCTGACATCTCTAATATATATGATGGGAGAGTTCAGTATTGAGGGTCCAGATCATGCCATCAGATTTAATGAGGAAAGTGCAAGCCAGCTGCTCATTGCTGGCCTGGGTTTTCACCACTGATTAATACAGAAGGTTACGTGGAAAATACAGACTCCAAAGGAGCTTTTCCAATTTTAATGTAACTCAGTACAAAGCCTTTAAGGAATGGCACAGTTGGTTCTTTTGAGAAGATGTTATTGATGCAGAAAAATACAAAAATATGGACAAAGTAAGGGGCATCACATTAAAATAAAAGCCTTGTAGCATTCCCCACCCCCAGCCATGTTTTCCATGCTGAATCCCAGCTTTTAAAGGTCAAATATGTAAACTTAAGAAGTATGTGAGTCTGTTCTAGTTACAAAGCTCATTTTTGTCAGTTCTATGAAGCAATAACCCATGAAATATAACCAATATCTCATGGGTACCATTTTCTCTTCCTGCAAACATTTAAAATTGCACTTGTGGTACATAAAAGATTTATAACGATCTCACCCTCAAATATAAATTTTATCCCACATAGTAGAAAAAGTCCTAGAAGCAGAAACAGCGAACAGCTGAATGTGAACATAGTTCCATAAATTCATAATACTTACAGCTTTTTAACAACCAGTCATAAATGTGACTGATTTTAATTTAATCTATGAAATTTTGTGATAGAACCAGGACTATCCCTTTAAAACTACATTTTTAGGAACAATGGGCCCAGGTATGGCCTTGCAAGTGTTGAGGTGAGGAATGGGGGAGTTGGAGGTGGCAAACCAGAGGGTGCCTGAGCCACATACAGGGTAGGATGTCCCGGGGGAAGCAATGCATTCTACAAGGATCCCACTCTGCATATTCTCCCTGCTAGTACCAGCTACCATTAACAGCAAAATCCGTTTCTATCTAGGTCCCCAATCAGGCTGACCGCTTTCCTTGGGATCATGCTATATCCTAACATATCCTGCCACACTCTTGCAAAACTGGGCAAACATTATATTAGTGCCCTGTTTATTTTTATGTCTTTCTTTCTAATGAAATTTTATTCATATTTCAAAAGGTTTCAGGTAAATGGGTTTTCACTGGTTGATATCGGAGAGGAAGGGATTGATAGAGTTAGAATGGGGAGTCACAGAGACAGGAAAACAGAGGGGAGAGTGTAGAATGGAGAAAGGGGCAAAAACCATTATATTTGTTAAGTCATTGAAATGGTACATATCTATGTGCTAAAGCAGGTCAAAAGCACTTACTTTCCAAAGTATGATGCTATTTTATTAGTGTTGAATGGTTTTGGAGTTGTGCTTTACTTAAAAAAAATAAAAATATCTTGATTTTCAGATACTTGTATCTCAAAACAAAAACCCCAAGATGAGCCCTGAGATCTGGCAAGTCAACAGCCTTGTTTCTTTTCCTGGACATTGAGATTGGAATTTATTTTGGGTCTGACAGAAGGAAAACCTTTCAAAAACCTTGGAGAATTAGCGTTTGCTTCAGAGCATAGTGTCTGCACCTGTCAGAAGCTTGATTTTTTTCCCAGGGTACATATCAGCAGCTTAGAAACCACAAATAAACAACCTGTGTATTTTTCCTATAATTTACATAGTCAGGACAACCACAGAAAAAGAAAGCAGATTTTATTTCCCAGATGTTTAAAAAATTTTATATTCCCCGTATCTCTTTAAACAGGGATGATGACATTGGGATCTACTCTATTGATACTGTGTATGTAAAAAAAAAAGTTCAAGATTCCAAAAACCAGGGTAAATATTTTAATTGCAGTGATTTTTAAAGCTGTGTGGAGGATTATGAATTCAATTCTTCCACAGTTGATGGGCATCATATCCATTAATGGTAAATAAGAAATCCACATGGATAGGGCACTAAGTGATATGTTTTATTTTTACTGGGAAAATAATTTAGTGTGAAAATTTCTTTAACATTATTGCAAATGAGGAAAGAATATAGTTAATTAGTTAAGGAAAGCCATTTTTGAAGACTGATTGAGTCAGAGTAATGGGCTACAGGGCTTTTAGTTCTAGATCACTGACTCCGTTTTCTCTCATCCAATCAGTTGTGACCAAAATAGTTACCATTTGGCAGTTATTTTGGTGACATATGTGAAATGGTAGGGCAGCCTGAATCCACTTTCTAGCTCACATCCTTTTGTCCACACCACACCAGGTATAACTGAGTACTGTAATAAATGCAACAAGCAGCAAAACACAGTTCCCATAGTATTTTTCAGGTAATGCTCCCAAAGCATGTTAGAAAGGAAGGTAAATTAAGGCAGTTTTGTTAGTCTGAGGAATTAGTAGCTGGCTATATAGCAGTTCCCCTGTGTGTTACCCATTTTAATACAGCCCAGCTTCATCGTAAGTCAGAGACATTTCCTTTGGCCAGTGTGAAATGATTGTGGTGTTCAGTCTAGTTCCCAGTGGGAAAGTGACTACATCATAAAACACACAACCGCAACAACTGGCAGTCACAGAAGTGAAGCCAAAGAATGAACAGTAACAGAACTACTTTCTTATGCCTTAAGATGCAGCGTGAAATAAAGAAGAAACACATTGGCAGGGCAGTGTGGAGAAACTTCCACTGCCAATGACCACAGAACATGTTTGGTGAATAGACAGAGGCCTTTGATCTCCAGATCTGGTGAAGCCTGCAGTTTTCAGAAACATTATGGGCCACATCCAAATCCCACCAAAGTCAAAATATTCCAACTGACTTCATTGGGAACTGGATCATTATTAATTAACATTATTTATTTGTTCATTTGTATTGTGGTAGCACCTAGGAGCCCCAGTCATGGAGCAGGACTCCATTATGTTAGGCGCTGTACTGACAGAAGAAAAAGATGACTGCTGCTCCAAAGAGATCATGCCATATATTCAAACCCTTTGTAAGAGCATAGAATGGGATTCGTTAGCTTAAAGAAAATTCTTAATATTATTGCCCAAATGCCTTACCTTCCAGCGAAGTTAGAGCATTACAATGGTTCCAAAAAGCCAGTGAGAATCTTAAAGGAAGCAACATGTGAAGTATGCTCCATCCTTTCTCAAACAAACCTTTTGTGTGTTTCAAGTGAATTCCTGCCAGGGAAATATTTTAAGTAATATTTTGCCTAAAAGATAGCTATATCAGTCCTTCCTGCCTTGCACATGAGTCAGCCCATTTGCTCAGTGGAATTATTCACAAAAGCAATATCTGACACTTTATTAACTTGAATATGCCATGGATTTTGAAGGTCTTCTGATTTGTTTGTGAATCTTTTGTGTTACAAGTTTTCCCTCCAGTTAAAACTAATCTGTTATCAGCTGTGCCCTTAATACCTATGCTAATCTTAGCATAGAAATGCTTCATAATTTGAAAAGGAGAAGTTTTAGCAAGACACAAATCTTATTGTTTGTGTAATCAGCACATCTAATTGAACTATAGTATTCTAAGCCATGCTTCTGTTCAGACTAGAGAGACACAATTTTTCTTTCATTTTTAGTTTTATCATAAAATTAACCTTTATTTAAAAAAAAACAGCTGCCTGGAACATTTTTTACAGCTATGTTTCTTCTGCTGCTCACAGCAATTTGAATTTTAAATTTACCATTTACTTAAGATGCATCAACCTGCAGGATGGAACAGGGCACAGGTGTTTATGTTCAAATTGACATAAGAACATGATCGATATCTGCACTACTTCTTCAACTATCAACTAAAGGAATATGTATTCGTGAAGGGAAGGGTGATTTAACATGGTTAATGTTTTTTTTTTAATCTTTTTGATGAGAGGACCAAAAGAAAGTTCTCTCAGACATTCACGCTTTCTTTCCTGTTCTCAGATATAATGATATTACTGACTGCGCAGTGCAAAACATAAGATGAACTAGCCACTGCTTTGGCACTGACAGAACACTTTGCTATTTGAAAAAGATCTCTTCACAACCAAAAAGAGTGCACATTCAGTAAACCTTCCAGCTAAGAATTGTAAAGGATTTGTAATACTCAGTAAATAGTTGTCAGGTGGAAAATAATATGAAATGAAATTGTCTCCTTCCTACTTAGACTCTATTTTTTATTTCATAGAATCATAGAATATTCGAGTTGGAAGGGACCTCAGGAGGCCATCTAGTCCAACCATCTGCTCAAAGCAGGACATCATTAGTTCCCATGTTGTGCCCAGCAGTGAGTGAGATTTTGAAAGGCACAAAGAGGAGGTAGATGCTTAGGTCTCATTGACTTTCAACAGGTAGTGGGTACTTAAGTTTCTTTTGTGTCAACGTGTAAAAGCAAACAATTAAAAAGAAATAAATAAAAAGACCCAATTGATCCCTGATCAATTATTCATGTTTAGAGCTTGATCTTCTCTAGCATTCCCCAGTCTAACATAATTTTGAAAGTGTTACCCACGTTACTGTTAAAAATGTCATTTCTGACAGCTAATGGAATAGATTACTCTGTATTATATAAGCATTCTCTAGATTTTTCTCATCCTCCATATCTGCATGTTCTGACTGAAACAGCAGCTAATAAGTTTGGATTCTGGAAGCCTTGTAGCATTGTACCATGCCAAAAATACAGAATTCAATTTGGGTGCTGTTTGCTGATCCACACAAGCATCAGAAAGCCAACAACAGCATTGTAGCACCTGGTTAACAACAGCAGCAGACATCAATCCCAGTGTGGGATTAACATAAAAACACTTGACAAACTCTCTTTTTACCACATGAGAGCAAAGGCATTTGTGAGTTAGGACTGATGCTACTTCAGTGGCTGGGGCCAAGTTTCTTCTTTTTATTGCTGTGCAGAGCTCTGTTCAGCACTTAGGGCCCTTGAGAAATTTGAGAATAACCACAGACACCATCATCACAACGTAGCCAGTGGACTGAGCACTGGACATCGACTCAGGATACCTAGATTCTGTTCTTGGGTCTGCTGGGTGATCTGGGACAAGTTACTTCACCACTCTGTGCTTCATTTATAAAATAGCCTCCTTTGTGAGAGGCTTTGAGACCTACTGATGAAGAGTTGTGATAAGGAACTATTATGAGCACACATTGGGTCATACATACAAACCCTCTGTCAGCAGGTTCCAAAAGGCATTTGTCCTCTAAGAGGTGGCCCAGCTAATCATCACAGGACACACTCTTCTGGATGCCACTGTCTAAGGAGGTACCAGAAGACATCTGTTACAAAGTGAGCATTCTCCCTCCTCATTACCTGGTCAAACTCCAGGCATACATCCCAACTACCAGGTGACACTTCAAGGCCAGAGATGCACCAACCCAGGGACCTTTCTGACACTGCTGCTCTTTTTTATTCTCCAGAAACCTCAATCCCTCCTTCCCCCTCTACCTGACAAAGAACTTCCAAAATGGTCTGGGGAATGCTTCTACTGTGAATTCCCCATTGCATGAGCAGACATGGGGCTTCTGCTTTTCATGAACATCATTGACCAAATATCACTCCGTGATAAACAAGAGGAGATGGAGTTTCCAGACAGTGTTTGGCAGTTCTACTTATAAAATTATTCACAAATACTTTTTTGCAGTATGCACACAACTAAAGTCATGCTAAGACCTTGGCATCTTATGAGCATATAGTAATATCAGAAACATAGCACTTTGTCTTTATTAAGAGTGCAAAGTCTACTAAACTTAATATCACGAACATTAGATAGACCTCTGGCTAATGCAGAGTAAGATCTTCAAAGTTTCTTGTTATTTACCATTGGTCTAATGAAATATTATTCAAATATAGAAGTGTTTTCCTCTTTTTTTAAAACCAGGTCCACTCACTTTGTCACAGAATCCTCTGTGCTTGTGGCATAAAATCCATAAGAACATCAAATGAACAGCTATACTGGCTCCAGACCAGTGGTCCATCTAGCCCAGTATCATGTCTTCCAACACTGACCAATGCCAGGTGCTTCAGAGGGAAGGAACAGAACAGGTAATCATCAAGTGATCCATCCCATTGCCCATCCACAGCTTCTGGCAAACAGCAATCCCTGCCCATCCTGACTAATAGCCATCGATGGACCTATCTTCCATCCCCTAAGTTTCTAGAGTATAGCCTATACAGATATCTTCCAACCAGCATCCATAAAAGTCCTACCTTATTTTCCTTTCAAAAGTTAGATTATATTGGATGTGTGTGCTTCACTTAGTTAATTAAGAAGCACAGTCTTGGATCTTTCTTGTTTTGTTACTGAGTTTAGTCTGGGGGCATTTCCAATTTCTTTAACTTTATCAGTTTGACATGAGTTTTTCTGTTTATCTTCATTTCAAATAAAATAAGGAATAATAATTTCATGAGATTCAGTTATTTATTAACAGTATTCTGGTGGTGCCTAGAGACTTCAGCCAAGACTGAGGATCCATTGTGGTAAGCACAATACAAATACATATGAAAAGATCTCTGCCTCTAAAAGCTTACAATCCAAATAGACAAGGCAGACAAAAGTTAGAAGAGATGAAAAGAAGTATTATTATAGCCATTTTACAGATGGAGAACTGAGGCACAAACAGATTAGATGATTTGCCCAAAGTCACTTCAGAAATTATGACTGAACTAATAATTAAATCCAGATTTCCTGAATCCCTGTTTTAAATCCAAGGCCAGCCTCCATCTCAGTTGTTTCCATGTCCACTTTTATTGAAATAGCTTTAATTTCTGTAAGTGAATTTCCGGTGTTTAGAGCTGAACTGTGGAGCATCTTTTAGACATGAAAGGGTTCTCTTTTGTTTTTTCCACCTGCCTGCATTATTTGAGGAGGTTCCATCAAAATACTCAGGTTAACCTGATTTCGATGCTCAGACAACTCTGTGAACAAAGTCCAGTTTCACGGACACATTATAGCATATCTTTATGGAAGCTGGCCAGCGGTCATTAATCAAGACACAATCTAATTGAACAAATAAGTCACTCCCGAGTGTTTCCATCTGAAGAACTTGGAATGGCATGATGGAAGCCTTGCGTCTATGAAAGTTGCTTTGCTTCATGAGCTGTGCTATAGAAACATAGGCTAGAGGTACTAGTTACTGGTTGAAGTAGCATATAGTCTCCGACAGACCAAGAGTGAGACGTGGAAGGCATATACCTGTCTGTAACAAACAGTTCTAGCCTGCAAACCTGATGCAGGACACAGCTAAGTGTATACGGTGATGTCCAGTCTGCCTCTTCATTTTCCATAAGACAATAGTGAATGATACGATTGTGATTGTAAAGTGTCTCTGTAGTGGCTTAGAACGGTTCCTCCCTGTCAGCGTCAGAGGGAGGCCACTGTGCCTCGCTATGCCACCTCGCAGCTTATAGTCAAATGACTGGGGATTAGCGTGCTGTCAGCAAAGAGTCTAGGGCCCTGACCCCGTAGGGCAATTAACAGTCTTCTGTCCACCTCTTGGGCTGAGGCAGACAGTCAGGCTCAAGCTCTCTGGGCAGGGCAGAGCAATAGCAGCCTATGGCCCAACTCCCTGGCTGGGACAGACAACAGACAAACACAGGCTGACCGGCCTAAGGTGGGCAGGCTGCCACCCCAAGGATGGGGTCAGCAGCAGGTGGGTAGGAGGACCTGGGCCCATCCTACTCCACCAGGTCCCAGCCCAGAGCTCTAACAGTGGCAGGGAATTCCACCACTGGGGCAGCAGGGATCCCGCCGAAAGGCTCAGACAATGATTTCAGCAACACAATCAGACTAATGTCTGGTTTCCATGGGCTACTTCCTACCCCATCAGTCCGTAGTGCTCCATTGCTTGGGGGTCCTCAGCCTCCTCAAGAGACTCAGCAGCCAGTAGCCACAGCAGCTCCCCTCCCTCAGGGTCCTCTTCCAGGGGCAGAGGTGGGCACGTCTCGGTTCCTGGTGCTGGGGCCAGCAGCAAGGCAGAGGCATCAGTTCCTTCCCTGGCTCTCACACAGCTGAGTTGGAGGCCCACCTCTTATACTTCCTGTTCCGCCCCTCCACTTCTGGCTCTGCTTCTCCACTATGGGCTGCTGTGTGGACAGTTAACTTTTTTCAGGACTAACTTGATAAGTAAATATGTTTTGCCACCTTGGAATCCATATAAAAGAAGAAGGGTAGCTCTTTTGCAGATCTGTGATAATTGGTTGAATAAGGGCGATATATATGTGTATATATTAAATCCAGTATACTTTTAGGGCCTAATCCTGGTCTCTGTGCACTGCCTGAGTGTGTGGAGTTGGTCCAGGGAATATTTTCACGGAACTGGGGTAGATGATATCCTGCTCCCCAAAGCAGGACAGGAAGTGAAGGATACCAAAGCCCTCCTTGGATGCATAGTGTCCATGAACTACAATGCAGTCCCTAAACATAGGGTTAGGCAAATGGATCTGCATAGTCACAGGACACAACTCTGCTCTTCCCCAGTTCTCTCTTGTGTAACCCCTGCAGCAAAGGCTGACATAGCCCTGTGTTTTGGAGTGCAAAAGAAATGCACAGGCCACCTGCATTGCCTCTCTGCTTCCTGCTCCTTCCTTAAAATAGGAATTGCATTGGTTCCACTATGTTCAAGAACCTCTGTGGCTTTTATTTGAGCTGGAGAAGGTGTCCCCGGCTGGACTTTGGAAAGAAGGAGCAAATACTTTTTGTGGCAAAAATTCAGTCCAAAAATGGGTTTTCTCTATCTTGTTATTGCACATCATCCCAGTTTAGAATATTTTTTGGACACTAAGCTTACAATGAACAGGAAACTTCTCCCTGGCATCCTGATACCCTGAGGGGGAATGCATGTGTATTTCTAATGCACTGGCATACGCATTAAACAAGAATTTTTGTTCCATGTGGACTGTGGGTTCAAAAACTAAACAATCACAGTTCTGCAGTTGAGTACAGGTACTCTGAGGGAATGTGCTGCACTCCATTTGGTGAGTGCCATGACCTTCCCAATCAGATGAGTCAGTTCATAGGACATATGCATTGCCCCCTAGATCAAGAGCCTGAAGCTGTTGGTTTGTTGATGAAAGATATAACTAGTAATCATAACTCAGATAGCTATCAGCAACAAAGATGACTTTGAAGAAGGCAGAGCTATGCCTTCTAGCCATGCACTGCACAATCAACACTGCTGCAAATCTTACTAAGACTCTGATATTTGTATTCTGCTAATTATACCTCAATTAACTATTTCTGGAATGTATCATTCCAATTACCAGGTACACAACTAAACCTTCCCATGTATATCAAAAGCTGCCTTCTGACTTCAGATGCCTAATATAAAAGGAATATAAAAGGAAACATCAAAATCCAGCAAGCAAGCGTTATACATAAGGAATGAAGGATGTTTAATGGTGTAGCAGGGTTAACTCACCATTTTCTGGCTGGGTATAGTGTAGGAGCTGTTTCTGCTCTAGAGAGATGGTGGTCTCTCATCTTGGCCCTCTGGCCAAGTCAAGCTTAGTGCCCCCACTTGCAGGATAACAGAAAGTCCAGCGCAACAAATAAAAGTCCAATGTCCTTTTAAAAAGTCTTCAGCCCTCAACTCTCGGCTCTGTGCTCCTTACACCCCTTCTCTCAGGGCTTTCAACTGTCCTCAGGGACTTTACACCACCATTCTAGAGGCTAGTAGGAGAGCCCAAGACAGCCCTTGACACTGGGTCTAGTACGGGAACTCTAGAACTGGCAGTCAAAGTTCATTGCCACCAGACCCCTTGCTGCCATGTTCCCAGACTTCTTCCTGCCAAACCTATCAGCAGCCTTTTCAAACAGCCTCTTTAAATTTCCCCCTCTTTCACGGCCAGACTTGTAGGCTGTTCCCTGGAAACCCCCATTAAATCTCATACCCAAAGTCCAATTTAATCCACTTTACTCTCCTCAAGCTCGACCATTTATCACTCTTAAATTGCCCTTACACAGTTCCTCGGTTAAACACCTCCAGGGCTCTTTTCTTGGAAGTCCTAATCCTGCCCTTGCTCCACCTTCATAAATGCTTGGAGAGTCTCCTGGCTCTCTCAAGACTTCTCTATTCACAAAAGACTCCCAGGGCCAACTCTCCCTCTGGGCCTTTTCCTTGACACTCCTGGTTTTTTTCACTCCCCAGTACCCAGAGAGTGACTGCCACGTTCTCTGCTTTCTTCCTGTAGCCCCCTTCTAATCTGCACTTCATCTTTAATTAGTCTGGCCCACCCTCCAGGTGCAGCTAGGGAGCATAATTAGCCTCTCACGCCCAAATTAACCTTTAATTGCCTGTGTCAGGGTACACATTCCATCACAAAGGGTTAAAGCACAGGGCTAGGAACCAGGAGATCTGGATTCTATTCCCAGCTTCTTGTAGGACCCTGGGCTGGTCACTTAGGGTGTAATTTTCAAAAACACATAGGCTCTTATGTCACTTAATACCCATTGACTTTCAATAGAAATAAGGCACCTAACTGCCTTTGAAACTCGCCCCCACAACCTCTGTGACTTGGTTCCCCATATTTACCAGCATTCTGACATAGGGAAATAGGGAGCATGACAACACGTACTGACATCACTGGTGAGTTGTGAGAGCTATTTCATTAGCATGTGTAAAGCACTCAGAGTTCTCCAGGGCCTGTAGAAATGCCAGGCATTAGTATTACATAAATACAGGTGACATACACCTCCTGTATCATTATGAATTGTACTGAAAGAGGGCCATGTTAGCCAGTTACAGGCCCAACAAGCCATTTAACATGTAGCCATCAAATCATATTATTTCACTCAATCACTTACGCAAACCATGACCCGCACACCTCTACAAAGGTCCAGGAAAGATCTCTACAGCTGGGGCATTTTCACACTCTCACAGGTAAACTGACAGCAAAACAGTCACTGAAAAAGGAACACCTACAAGAAAAAAAAATAACACGGGCAGTTAGGACTTGACCCTGACGCGTTTACTCATGCTAGTAACCTCAATGAAACTGGCAGGACTACTTGTGCAACTGAGGCCCAGATCCTCAAAGATATTTAGACATTGAAATCAATGGGAGATGGGCCCTTTAATGTAAACACATACCTTTGAGTTCAATGAGAGCTAACCAGGGGCTTAAAGTTAAGCACAGGTTGCTGAATTGGAGCTGGATTAGCGCTTTCGGGATCAGGCCCTTAAATTGTTCAAATTAAAAAACATTTTAAGGACTCATGGATTTATGCCAATCAGCTTGAGAAATGTCACTGTTAAATCTTAACCGTGCTGAATGTCCTTTACAATGACCCTAAATCTTAAATCCTGAAATTAAATTAATTACAGGCACTGATTATTGTTTTGTATAAAATGTCTGTTGACACAAGGCATGTAATAAGCAGTGGCTAGGTCAGCTAACTGATGATGCATTTGCCTAACTTGAAAACCATTATTGTAATTAGGATACTCTCACCCCCTAGTTACAGGGTCAGTCCTGAAATCCAGCATGCCGAAAATATTCGGCAGTCCCACCCTCACTCACATGGAATAACACTTTGTCATGCAGGTCCTCGAATAGCACAATGAAATTCCCCGTGCAGAGATTGTTATTTCCAATTGCCTTTGTATTTCTAACCAGCAGTGTATGTGGCACAGGATAAATGAGAACCCCAAAATCTCAAACTTCAGGCCACGATCTGAGCAAATGGTAAATCACACCTATGCATCAAATTAAATCTCACACAAAACGCAAACCGACAACAGGATCTTAAATGCCAAATGTGTATCACGCTTATTGTCCCAACATGTCTTTTGTGAATTACTGATGTTAATGCAGATGAGGAAAGGGTTTCATTTAGCTGCTGCTTTCAACGGTTCTAAGGTTTTTAGTCAAATGCTGGATCTTTCCCATTTTCACTATACAACACAAACATGTTATTTTTATAACATGTTGGGGGGAGGGGAGGTTCAAAGAAAGGAACACATGATGTCATGGACAAACAAATAGTGCGTTAGTTTGTTTCTAGTAACGGACACATATTTTTAAAGTTAGAATAACAGGATAAAAACAAGATAAAAGGAAAAAAGATGAAGTTAGTGTTGAATGAATTAATAGCAGGCAGGTGGCTGGGTGGGTGTCATGGCAGATAAACAGTGAGATGAAGCCAAGGTAATTATGATTAGAATCTGGCCAGTAATGCTTTCAGCTGAGGATATATCAACCTCTGTAAGTTAATACTGAGACTTTCTGACGATCTCCTTGCTTCCCTCCAAAACCAAAATACCTTATAGCCAATTTCATCCTTTATCTTTTCTTTGAGCTTCATACATTTGTATCCCTTTTAAGAGGTCGATTCCAGTGTAATCAGAGTTCAACTTACTTTCCACCCTCCTCTTGCAAAACCTGGAACTGTGAATTGAAAGTAATTTGAGTCTCTCTTGACCTCTGTGTTTTTCTGGATACAATTCTCCTCTCTCTCTCCACTGTTATTCATGGGAGTATAAAAAGCTCAGGCAAACAGAAGTCAATGGCAGATGTACCAGCAGCACTTCTTTCTGTAATTTTCCTAAATGGATGTAGCCCATAAAAGCAGCCTTAATTAATGAAACCATTTTAAAGGCACTTATAATAATCAGGGAAAACAACAGTTGCCAAAAGCAAACTTTATTAACAAAATATATTTAAAATGACTTTCCTGAAGGTGACCAAAGAAGGGTCCTGGATACGCAGGTATTGAATCAATCAGATGTTTGTTTGTTCAATCTTCCTGCAAATTGTAAAGGGCCTGGTTTTGGAATTTTGGGGTTTCCACAGGATATAAGTGGGAGAAAAGAGTTTTCTTGGACTATCGTCAACTTGGAGACAGGGGGAAACACTTTTATTCTGACTCAAGGCTCTTCTATTACTTAAAGGTCAGAACCTGAAAGGTGCTGAGTACTCTCAGCTCTCATTGACTTCACTGTCATCCAGCCCTTCAGCCAGTCAATTTCAAATGGGATTTGCACATCCTCAGCATCTCACAGCAGATGTTCATCCCGTCAGAGGATAATCTCTTGTACACCTGCACTTGAGACATGCTAAGGCCCCAATTCAGCATAGCCCTTCAATATGTGCTTGATTTTAGGAATGTGCTTAAGTTCATCCCTATTCATTAAAGCATTTAAGCAGTTCCATTTAGTTCAATGGGACATACCAGTTAAGCACATGCTTATGTCTACCCCATTTAACAAAGCACATAAATTGGGCATATGCTTAGGTGCATTGCACAATGAGAGCCTAAGTGCCCAATTCAGCATAGCATTTAAGCACATGCTTAAATTCATCCCTATTCAGGAAAACACTTCAACAGGGTGTAAACTCATGATGAAAGTCAAGTATGTCTTAAGTTCTTTCCTGAATAGAAATGGTTTTCCTGAATTATGGCCTAAATGGCTATTTTCTAAAGGAGTTTTGCTACAAATCAATTGATTTTAAATATTTTTCAAACAAATCTTGTTCCTGGTTTCTAGCAGTTCCCAGAAATTTTAAACATTAGACCTGATCCTTTGCCAATTTTTTTAAACCAAGACCTCTTTCGTTTGTGTACACACTTCACTGTGCTTTGTTAGGGTAAAGCTGTCCATGCAGTAGCTGAGGAGCTGTTTGTATGTGTCCTCCTGTACTGAAAAGGATGCATTTATTTAGAAAGAGAACCTGCTATTACACAGATTTTCAAATATAAGGAGTAAGAAGAAAATGTGCCTGCCAGCTGTGATGGCGTTCTTTTAACTCCTTAGAACCCTGCAAAGCAGACATGCAGCTATTACGGCTGTCCACAGGTTTTGTTACATTTGTGTACACTTATTTGGTTTGGTTTCTGGTAGAGATGGGATCATTGTAGAGATGTTCTATGTTCTTTTTAATTCCAGACTAATGAAGCTCACTGGGATTTGAGTGAACACTGTCCTGCTGACTAATGACTGGCATTGACTAATGGCAATTTTTAATCAAATCTTATTATTAAATCAGTATTTAAAAGGTTTAGAAAACATGAGGCTACAGCTAGAGGTCATTAGTCATGAGCACAAGAAGTAATCAATACAACTACGGTTGTTGAAATCGTAGTGGATGGGCCAGGTGGTGCACTGATAATGTGTTACCCTTTCACCTTTGATGCCCTGCTTAGATCACAGAAAATGATGAGTCTGGTGCTTTTATCCAAGCCCCTGATGGATGTTTGAGCACACAGAAACCATGAAAAGTAATTCCACATCATGGGCCAAATTCAGTTCTCAGCCACACTGGTGTAAATTTTCAATGGAGTTGTGCCAGACTTACACTGGTTCAAATGCAGTTTGAATTTGGCTTGGTATGTCCTGAAAAGGCTCCTGATTCGAACAACAAGATGTTATATTGCATTACAGCCATTAAATAAAACTGTTTGCGTAATAAAAACACTAACAGCCAAATCTGTTGTCAGACACGCTGATGCCAATGTGCCGTAACTCAACTAAAGTTACTCCAGGTTTACATCAATCCAAGTGAGAGCAGAATTGGGCTGTTAGTGTTAAGCGAACTGTTTTATTCAATTGTTAGAATGCAGTTATCATGCCGTCTGGAGTGGCTCACAACCATGAGTGCTGACGCCAGGGCAGACCATCAAAAACAGGACAGACATCCCAAACTGTGTGTGTTCTATAATCAGATTTCACCAAGCCAGCAACAAATGTGAACTCCTGGGATCACTATAACAGTCTTACCATGGAGTCACAGATAGTCCCCCCCGCTTTGGCTCTCCAGTCTTTCATGCAACCCAAACAAATTGGACTCAGTGCTAGATGGTCACTTACACCAAAAAAATCACACTGTATTCAGCTTGTTACTTAAATTTTGACTGACCTGGATGGGTGGAAGGTTGATCCCTGTTCCTCGGTTCACAAGTTCAGAGCTCAATTTCCAAAGTTATAAAGCAAAAATTACATATTTCCTCATAGCATGGAATACTGACATTACAAGTGAGATCAATGCATTAAGCAATTTACAAGTATTTCATAGAATCTAAACACTAAATACATTCTTATAAGACTAATACCTATTATGAACAAAACTAACATACAGCTGACCTGCTCTGTCTCCAGCTATGAGTTTGTCAGATCTTAGCTAATGCCTGCAGCCTGGGCAAGAGTTGGCATCTGGCCTGTTTGCATCACAGCAGTACTGGAGGTTGTCAGCAGGGGATGCCATGTTTTGTTTGTAAAAGAATTAAGTTTAAGGAAGGCTCTCTGGGAGGAAAACAGGGATAAGAAAATCTCAAAAAGGATTACTGGGGTGGTAACAAACAATCTGTGAAAAATCTGCACTTACTCCTGATAAAGCCTGGAAAGTGCATTGTCTATCTGATAGATCAGCTAATTCAGTGTAGCTACATCAATTTACACCAGGAGAAGACCTAGACCTACATGTCCAATTAAGAAGCACATAAATAAAAACAACACCAAGAGCAAATGTTTCCATTCCAAAAGACCTTATTTTTTTATTTATTTTATTTTTTTATTTTTAACAAAATGTTTGGCTCATCTTTAATGTCTGAAAGCTGATTTAAGGACTGCAAACATATATCAGAATGGACTGCACTAGAAAGAAAGAAAGAAAGAAAGAAAGAAAGAAAGAAAGAAAGAAAGAAAGAAAGAAAGAAAGAAAGAAAGAAAGAAAAAGAAAAAGAAAAAGAAAAAGAAAAAGAAAAATTGTGGACTATACCTAAAAAGAAATGCCCATGTTCTCTTCTCTGACTAAAGAAGGCCAAGAAGACCATGTTGGCTAGTAGAAATTGATGTTTTTAGCATTTGAATATTGTAGAGAGGGTATTACTTCTTCCATGAGTAACAATTTAAATATTCACTTAAACACTAATATTTGACAGTATTTACTTAATAAAAAATCTAATGTAAATTGTATCCATGTGTTCCTTGTGCTAATAAGATTTTACCTAAACTCCAAAATAAATAAAGGAAATTCCCCTCCCCTCCAAAAAAAAAACCCACTGTCACCACAGAATTAAGATTTCTGACGCCCATTCTTAAACCACATAAATACTAAAAGTAGGGACAATTCTGAGCTAAACTTCTTTCACAACTTTAGCAATCATCCTCTTTCATACAAGATATTGCAATCTACTCACTCACATATGAGTGTGAATAAGAAATCATAATTCACATAGCAACCAGAACAACCACCATGGATTCATAATTGTTTCTCAAAACATTGTACTTTAAGGTACAATTAAGACATTTTTATGTCAGATGTATTGTTCGGATATTATCAAAACATGATATTTACAGCAGATTAATACCATATGCTGTGTGGGAATTATGTCACATTATAAATGTGTAATGTCTGAAATTTAGGAGCAAGCCAGATTCTGATTTCTGTTTAACTGCTGTAAAGCTAGAACAAGTGCATGGACTGTAATGGATTTCCAAGATTTACACCAGTGTATCTCAGCTCAGAATCTGACTCTAGCTGTGTTTAAATGTCAAGGAAATAACTGGAAATAAAAATTAGCCATGTTTTAAATCTTGTCCACCTACATTTTATGTGAATTTGTGGCCACACAAAGGGTGCCAGGAGCACAAACATCCAACCCTGATGAGCTCCATTGTTAATCCCATAGATGTTGGAGGATCTGTGCAGAGCAGGAGGCCCACTATGCTTTTCTTTTGGCCTCCCTTTGCTTCTGTTTTAACGTGGAGCTGTAAGCACCTGTCTCACTTGCATTCTATCCACTCCCCAAGTAAATTAACAGTGCCAGGGGTGCGGAACTAGAATTATCGAGGTGAGGGTATGTGAAAATAGGAGAGGACGAAGGGATGCAGGGAGTTGGAGGAGGGAAAAACAGGGGTATACAGAAGAGGTAGAAGGTAGAAGAGGGACTAGGTGGAGACAAGTTTCGAATGAGAGCCCTAATCCAAAGCCCACTGAAATCAAGGGAAGATAATCATTGACTTTAATGAAGCCCCAGGAAAATAAAGATGTGGGGAACGGTGCAGGAGGGAAGACAGGTGTAATCATTAAAATCACTGACATTAGTGAAATAAGAAATAATTTATTACAGGACAAATTTTGAAATGCAGAATGCCTAAAATTAGGCAACTAAATCCAAACCAGCACTTCTGTGCCATATTTTTCAAGTCTTTGCCCACCACCTAAATCTACAGTTAGGTGCCTCTGAAAATCAGGACACTTACTTAGGCGAATAGTTCCAGTCAACTAATTTAGAAAATGTTGCTTCCTAAAGTTTTAAAGAGCTAGCGTTTTATTTAAACGGACTGTACTACAATATAGGGAAAACTTTCAAAAGTAAAGGCCCCAGCAATTAGAATTTAGCTTTCAACATGACTTTCTTCTTTATACATGCCATAGGATCACAGAGTAAGTACCAAGCATTTGTACAGTGCTCTAGCATTTTCTACCTTGCTCCTGAAAGCTTTCCTTTCTATTTGCCATAAAAATATCATGTGCATCTACCTGTATCTATTCAAAACTTACCCTAAGTCATGAATTGGTGCCAGATTGCCATTTTGATTAAAAGTATAAGGCTGGGCTATTGTTTTGACCCTGATTTATGTATTAAATAGGACATGAAATCTGTTGTGCTAATCTAGCTCCAAGCAGATTACAAAAAAAAAATAAGAACAGTGTTGCAGGATTGAACATAAAAGGAGATTGTTAACTCTCTCTTGCATTGTACTGATTAATATGAAAATTAGTGTAATATGATTAGTTATTCCTCTTAACGCCAATGAGAAGGAGCCATGAGAGATTATTTTGCAGCATAATAAAGCTTTCCTATCCAATCTGTAATGCTAGGGAACCGTATGGATTTTGATTTGAACAATAATGAAATGCTAAGTGATACAGCTTGCTGTTTTATAACGACTGTATTAATTTGCAGGCTGTAGTGTTAGACCAGAATAAAGGCGCTGGAGGAGATATGCCTGTTATCTAGGCAACAGTTAAGATGATGAAAATTCTATTTAGAAACAGCCCCATGTTGCTATCATGAATATTACTTTAATTCCTTGAGAATCTCCATAAACTCCCATAAAAATGTAATAAATGCAATGTAATCTAAAAGAGATTTATAAATAACCTCCATTCCCAATATTAGTTATGGATCTTTTAAACTTTAAAAACACTTTTTAAAAGAGAATCTAGCCCTGAACATTTCAACGTATATTAATTCCCTAGTTAAGAAAAATGACTTGGTGGTGATAAAGAGATTGAATTTTTACCTTTCACTTGGTTTTGCGTTAGCAAGGTAGATTTTATCTATTAATTTGCCAGCGAGACGCGTTCTCCAATAGTGCTTTTTTTCCCTTCCAAAGTGAGAATGTCTTTTCAATTTTAAATCAGAGTGCCGGGAAAGCAGTATTCCACAAGCAAATGAGCAAATGGAACTTATGCACACTGAGGTTTTTATCACCAGATTGGAAAGCTCAACACTTCTGTGTATGCAATGCTCCTACAATTGTTAGCATTTTGTATAACTGATGATAAATATATATGACTGGACTGGAGGGGCCTCGTTATTGACTGGTGAGATTCCAAGCATGACAGCATACAGATTTTATGTCTGTTTTTTTAACTGAGCTTCCAATGTAAATTAGGGGACAGCGTTTCTAACACTGGCAAAATTTTCTGTAATAATTGCCTAGCATTAGGCCCCTGCTCTTGAAAATTTTTTTCAGTATGTTTAAGGCTGCTGGGGAGCCAGTCTATTGCCTGAGAAAGAAAGGTATATAATATCTTTAATTAGAAAATAGCCCAACCCAAAACATCCCATTCAAACACCCCCAAACTTCATGGAAATTCATCCCCAGCTTGTAACTTTTCAGCTTATTCCATCTTCATTATAAAAGTAAAGGAATGGGACTTTTTGCCTGTTTGCTTTATGGGTGCACAAGGTTAGGGTAGGGGTAGAAAAAGTCTTGACTCCCCTCATATCCCACCACAGCAAGCTTGGAGCAATGAACATATGCCCTGGTGGCAAGATACCCAGAAGGTGACATAGAGGAAGCAGAGCCTCCATGTGTCCAACAACACAGCAGAAAAGGTAGTGAGGTGCGCTAGAGAAGTATGTTGGTTCACAAGGCCCCAACTCCCTCTACATTCCTGAAGATCCTCTTAGACTCATAGACTCATAGGTCAGAAGGGACCAATATGATCATCTAGTCTGACCTCCTGCACAAGGCAGGCCACAAAACCCTACCCATACACATTTATAACAACCCCGAACCCATGACTGAGTTATTGAAATCCTCAAAAGTGAGATTTGAAGACCTCAAGCTGCAGGGAATCCATCAGCAAGCGACCCATGCCCCACGCTGCAGAGGAAGGCGAAAAACCTCTGGGGCCTCTGCCAATCCGCCCCGGAGGAAAATTCCTTCCCGACCCCAAATATGGCGATCAGCTAACCCTGAGCATGTGGGCAAGACTCACCAGACAACACCCAAAAAGGAATTCTCTGCAGTAACTCAGTTCCCATCCCATCCAACATTCCCACAGACCATTGAGCAGACTTATCTGCCGATAATCCAAATCAATTGCTCAAATTAAATTAAACTACCCCATCCTAAAATAAACTAGTAGGCTGGTTCTGGGGTGATGGGAAGTAACTGAGATATAGTCTATATATCTTTATTTTATTTAGCTTGAAATTATCAAGGCATCTCCAATCACCACCTGACAGCTTTTCTTGTGTGGTGCGCGCCCCTTTCCCCTACCCTCCCTCAGTCTCCTTGTCTTGTCTCGTTAGAGTATCAACTCTTTGAGGCTGGAGGAAGCATATCTAACATATGGTAGGTGCTTCCAGAAATAAATAATAAATATAATACATCTCCTGGAAAGGATGTAGACTTCTTTTGTGTGCTGGAGAGCTCCTTCCTTGGGTAGATCAATTACACATGGCCTCCAACTGTGTCCAAACGGCATGACTGAGACTATCATTTTAATCGTGTCCTCCTTTTTTCATTTAAACCACTTCACCTCTTCTGCAAAGCCCAATCAGTGAATCATTAACGTTCACTATGCTTACACTTCAAGGAGGTGTTTGTGCATGTTCCTCCCTTTAAGTATATGAATAAAAACATTGAACCCATAGCAAATGAGAGGTTATGGTGAGGCATTTTATCTAGTGTTAAAAGGTACTTTAGTTTGTTGCTTGCAGAATGGGGGTTTGTTGATGCAACAGCATGGCCATTAAGGCTGGATGCTACTTCTTACCCTTCTTGTAGTTTGTAGCAGCTTATAATGGTCATGAAGCCAATAGCCGTCACCTGTTTTACTCTGGAGGGTCGTGTGCAGTTTGGGCTGAGGTCTTTTGGGAAATATAGTTAACTAACTGAGTGCCTGCTATGTTTCAGGCAACAGGCAAGTGAAAGAATATCATTCTTCAGTGGGAATGTTTGTATGAAAGGGAGGTGACAAGTTACCAGGTCTGTTTATAGCACACCAGAGTTTAAGTGGTCATTTATTGAACAGAGAGAATGTTAATGCTTTTGAGCAAAGATGATGTGTAATCTAATCATATAAAGAGGTCTGCATGGCATGGGCTGGGCAGTGCTTCTTGTAAGAGAGGGTAGTACTGCTAGACGTAAAAAGGGAGCAGGACCATGCTGGCTTTAGCAATAAGTTCAAGACAAGATGTTTGGATGTTTGTGTGCGCTGTAAATTATAATGATTGTTTATCCATCTGACAGTGGCACCTAAAATGTGCTGAGGTGTGTACACATACACAGGCAGACACTGCCTGTGCTCTCAAGATCTTGCAATCTAACACGAGGCGCTCCAGACATGTGAGGACTATGATTCCATATAAAACCAGCCACTCCTTAATTGAACCACTCATCACTGCAGGAGAATTTGAATGAGGGAAGGATGCGGTAGCTTTATGGATGTTTATGGCTTCAGGAAGAGCATTGGATAACTAGGTAGCAAGTTAATCTAGCCAGTTTAAGGAATCGTCTTATTTTATAACCTATGCCTTTTCAATGAGATATCAGAGCCTCTTGCAGTACGCTGCAACAGACATGCTGCAGTCCTCCTTAGAGGATTACAACTGCATGAATCTAAAGAAAAGAAGAAGGAACCCTGCAGGATAATCTTCCTACATGGTCTCCTTCTACTTTAATGGCTCCCTCCTTGTGTTTGGGGAGCTGGAAGAAGCTTATTTTTGTTCAGCTTTGGTTTACGCTCTGTCTTAACCTGTGTTCAGATTATAGGTGGTTGTTTCATTGACTGTGTCAACATTGTCTGAGGGCATTCTTAAACCCTGCAGTTCTGCACAGGTAGAAACCTGGCTGTAGCTGAATGATAAGGCTGTATCTGCTATAAATACAATAACAGCCTCCACATAATTGTACAGATTGCTATAAAATAGTGATGAGACATCATGTTTTGTCAAATACAGAATGAGAATGGACTCTAGGTTTACAATTCATCTCTGAATTTTTTTAATTCAAGATCCATTCCACTTTGGCAAAGTGTTTCATTTTTAGGATGTTGTGTGTTATGTTATTTAGTTTGGTTCTCCTAATAGTCCTAAAAGTAGGGCAAGAATTCCTTTCAAACAAGAAGCATAGCACAGGTTTTCACTCAATAAGAAATACTTTCTTTTTAAATGATGTGTCCTTTGAGGAGGGGATCAAGGATTTAAATGCTACACAAAACCCAAAAAAGTTATGAAAAAACAAAATGTTTTCTTTTAATTTTTTAAAGATTTTTGAAAACCAAACCTCCCCTAAGTTCTCCGATCACCGCTGTTCAAAGAAAAGGAAAGTGACCACTATCTTTAGAGTCAGGGAAAAGGCAGAAATTATTCATTATATGGAAAAACTGCCACTTCCCAGCTGCTGTAAATTAGTCTAGTTCCAACTCAGTAGAGCTATACTGATTTACACCCAACAGAACATCTGGCCCCTGTCCTCTAATTAATTCTAATAGGGAAGTAAATGGATGAAATTCAGGTTTCACAGATAGCCAGACTAGCGGATCTAACAGTCCTTCATATAGCCTTAAAAATCTAGGAATAAAATGAAAATTATGGGTGTGTATCAAGGGGCATATATGCCTGTTTACAGCATGGTTTCCTTGTGCCACATGCGACAAGAAAGATAGAGACTTGGCTAGATTTCTCAATACAATATTTTTTTCACAGTATTGATAATTATATTACAAACTGTATTTAGCACATGAAATTATTACATCTTTTGCATCCTAGTTTACACCAATTTCCCAGATTGTATTAGTAACCATGCTATGTATTAGTATTAGTATTAGTAACCAGCTAATCAGCAGGCTGAGGGGAAAGCTGCCAAAAGCAGATCTGTGATAGGCAGCAGTCAAACAATCATAGCAGGAACCTTATATACTTCTTGGAGCCAAGGATACTGATGAAGTCTATGCTGAGATTCAACTTCTGGGGTAAAATATTGGGAGACTTACTTCTTTCATGTTATTCATGGTCTCTTTGAAAGAGGGATTCAAGATTTAACAATGCCTAAAACACCCACACCCTTTGAATAGAAACAACGTGGATCTGCCTTCAGTGCTGATAAAAGGAAAACTGATTTTCCAGAAATTTAAACTTATTGCTTCAGAACTCTTTCCCCAGACCCTGTGGTGCTTTGGGCAGTCTATTTAAGTCGATCATATTTATTTGTCTAAGATAGTTAGCTGGCCCACAGTATTGCAGTATCTGAGCACTTCTCAATCATTTAATGTACTTATCTTCACAATAACCCTGTGAGGCAGAGAAATGCTATGACCGCCATTTTACAAATAGGGAACTAAAGCACAGAGATGATAGGACGGAGCAAGAAACAGAACCCTGAAGTCTCACGCTAGTGAGCCAGCCACAGGACTGTCCTCCTTCTTTCCCCTGTACTGCAATTGGCTGAATCTAATGCCTTTTTCCTACAGGATGTCATCCTCATGCCAAAAAACTGCCAAATTATTAACCAAATTTGTAAACATTTTCCAATTAGGCTGGAGACTACTCTGTTCAAACACTTCTGCTTTCCTCAGAGAAATAAGCAGATTTCACCTTTGCCAACATCATGAAATCACGGGTGAGGGCAGGCAGCAAATTAGACATGAGTTCAGAATTAGATATGGCAGCAAAAACACCAATCCCTTTTTGGGCTGCAAATGCAAAGGCATAGTTTCACTGATATCTTGTCCATCCCAACTTCATTGTTGTTATTCACGCCTGCTCTTTCTCACCATATGTTAAGACGGTAAGCAAATTAAGATAGGAACTGTCTTTCTATTATGTATGGGTACAGTGTCTAGCACAATAGGGCCCTGATCCACTCTCTAGGCCTTTGGGCAGTACTGCAATACAAAACCAACAAACAACACGACTGCTTTTCTGTGGCCACTGTATTGCGTTCACTTCTGAGCACCTCATTAATGTAAAGATTGAAAAATTGGAGCAAGTTCAGAAAAAGGGCAGAAAATTAAGTTCTGAAAACTAAGACCCTGATATGATTCCAGTTGACAGCAATGGGAGCTGGATCAGATCCTAAAACAGGTAAATGTGCATAGCTCAGCCAAGCAGTGATTAAGGGCAGTGTACCTATATTTGAGGGGTACAAACAGCAAGGATAAGAACCAGGGTATAGAACTAACAGCAAAAGAAAAATGGAGGCTAAATATCAGTAAGGAAATTCCTGACAGTCACATCTATTAGACTATAGAATACTCTCATAATTAGCGAAAGCACAATTGTTAAAGACTTTTAAAAAGAGACTGAATAAAGCAATAGAAAATGAATGGAGGCTGTAGGGAGCACTTTTGTCCAATACTATCATCTATAGATGTTTTCCATCATTAGTTTCTATGATTCTACGCCTAACATAAAATCATGGATTACAGGTCCAGATGTCATTGGAAAGCTTCCCATTAACTTCAATAGGAGTTGGGTCCTTAAGGGTTTAGAATAAGTAGTTTAATGGAGAATGAATGAACAAATTAAAATGCTTTCTCTTTATTGGGTGCTGTATTACCTAGATTAGACTATGTATGGAATGCTCAGAGGGACCTCTGCGTATTTCTGATGTGTCATTAGGAGAAAGAAAAAGCATAACTAGTTCCAATCCATGGACCCAAACCTGATCTCACAGAAACCTGTGGGAATTTTGTTATTGCCGTCAATGGGAGCGGGCACAGACTCCCTTGGGAAGATCTCCAATGCCATTTGCAAGATGGATCAGTATGTTCTTTCTCCCAAGGTGACATGGTAAGACTGAATGATAGTTTCCCTCTACAAATTTCAAATTTCCCATTTAATTATTTGACTTTGTCACAACCATTTTTTTTAAACCAAAATGTCAGCCTTGAAGGGGAAAAAAAAATCATATGTTGAATTTAATCTAGGTGCCAACCAAAGCAAAAATGTTCCCTGTGGACCTGTTACAACACTGGAGGTTCACAACTGATTGTTTGGGAATGAGTAAACTTAATACAGCAAAATATTTACTAGCTATGTATGTGTAGTTCAAAATATACGGTATGCTCACCAGATATTTACACCTGTATCTGTAAACTACCAAAATCCTGAGGCTTATTAAATTAATTTAATTAAGTTAAATAAACATAAATGCCAGTTTCTGTTTTCCCAAAAAAGCTTTTTTACAGACTGAGAATGTTCATTTATGATTTCACTTTTTCTTTTTTCTTTTTTTTTTACAAATGTGAGAGACCACAAAAATTGTTCTTCTTGCTACACATCCCTGTTGTGCAAATTATATATAGTCTACTGGATAGTCTTCAGCAACTAACTTCAGGTACCATCTGTACATATTCCTGGCACTATTCATTTACAATTAGTAAGTGCCTTATGTTTAGCCCCCTGCAACCTGATGCCTTAAATTCTGGAGGAGGCAAGTTTAGCAGAAGGGAATATTGAGGTGGGTAGCAGCCTTTTTAATAAACCAAATCCACCCCTGCTGGTCCTTATTTAAATCAGTGGGATTTAGAAAGATTTTGTTCTAACTACAAAAGGTCATTTACTAAAAAGCTGTTTTAATGACAGTTGCAACTAGAGATGAAGGGCTGAATGCTTAAAAAGAGTTAGATTCCTAACTTCCATTGATTTCAGTAGCCTAAATAGTCATTAGGAGCTAATTTCCTTTTGAACATTGAGCCTGAAATTATTATTAATGATTTTCAAATGCAATAGGTCAGATCCTCCACTGATTTCATTAAAATATAAGGATTTAGCTAATAATGCAGTCAGTGGGGCTATGTCAGTTTCCACCACTTCCAGCACATCCCCTGAGGTAAATGGTTTTGGTAGTGGAACCTCTAACCTCTGTTGTGGGGTGTGGGTGCAAGTCTTAGTGTCCCTTCCTTCCCTCCTTCTGCCCAAACACACCCTCCAGAAGGGTCAAAGGATACTCTGTATATTGAAATTTGCAGGTCCCACATTCCCTTTATGGCTATAATCCACACAGAGGAGCATGGAGTCCTACATTGGTAATCCATGGTATTAAATGAATTGTATTCCATTTACATTCCCTTATGATTTTGTATTAATACTTGTCTTCACTTAACTTTATACATGACGTAGAATATTAAAATGTACTGCAAATAAAATGCATAAATTATTCATAAAAACACTGCAAGTTCAAAAAAAACCCCTCCATTCATAAAAATATATCTTGCATCTTTGTGTATTGCTATTGTACTGTAGGTATAAGATGCAACATTCCAGAGACATAGCTATAGCAATGAGGAAAGACAGTTTCATTTTCTTTATAACACTGTGATAGGCAAAGAAACTCTTTGATCAACATGACTCATTGGATAAATCACTTCGAAAAACGCAAGTGCTTTTCACTACGGCACTAAGATGGGAAGACAGCAAGTACTTCTTGACAACATTGTACACTTCTATGGTTTTGATTCCCCATAGCAATATTTCCAAGAATGACATTTCATTGCTAAGCGACTGGTGCTATTACATCGTTCCCAGAAACACACATCTGCAGAGGTAGCACTGGTGGAAATGACTCGAGGTGTTGAAAATGTAAGCATTTCCTCCCGGACATTGGTCAAATTCTTCTAAACAGCGTGAAATTCTCTGAAACCTGCTAGCATACAAGTACATTTGTGTGTGTGTTTAAAAGAGAGTGAGTGGGTGGGGAAAATGTATTGGCAAGAAAAAAAACCCCAACCGCCTCTTTTTCTGTGCAAGGGGAAAGTTTATTATTTGTGTCAGTATAAAAAGCTTTTGAAACAAACAAATAAAAATGATTATGAGAATGAGCAACTGGTTCTCCCCATCATTCCCCACTGTGGATACCATTGTTGAACATTGGCCAGGTATCATTCATCTTCATGTAAAAAGGGAGAAAGCTGTTACTGATGAGTTGCACAGTAGGAAAAAAATAAGTAAATATTAGTATAACACCATGAGTCAATAAGATACAACAAATGATGAGTTATGAAATGTGACTGCTTGGGTAAATGGGATCAGGGCAATTAAGAAGAAAGTAGCCAAACTGAAAACTACTGGCCTTTTACTATCATTTAATGTAAGTATGTTTTCTGATCATCACGTTTATATATAAATCCAATAATTGATTGTACCAATTCAATTCCCAAAGTGGGAAAAGAAGACCTGTGGCATTGGACTACCAAAACAAGTATCTGAATTTGGTCCATCATAATTAGGCATCTTGGTTAAAAGACAAGGTAGGAATAAATGGTCGGTTTTCAGAATGGACAGAGATAAATAGTAGGTTTTACCAAGGTCTGTATTGGGACCTGTGCAGTTCAACATATACATCAGTTATCTGGAAAAATGAATGAACGGTGAGGTGGCAAAATTTGCAGATGATACAAAATTACTCAAGATAGTTAAGTCCAAAACTAACTGCGAAGAGATACAAAGGAATCTCATGATATTAGGTGACTGGGAAACAAAATATCAGTTGAAATTCAATACTGATAAGTGCGAATTAATGCACATTGGAAAGAAATAATTCCAACAGCACCTACAAAATGATTGGGTCTAAATTAGCTGATACCACTCAAGAAAGTCATTGTGAATAATTATCTGAAAACATCTGCTCAATGTACAGCAGCAGTGAAAAAACTAACCAAATGTTAGGAACAATTCCAGGGAGGATGGAGCTAGGCTGTTCTCAGTGGTGGCAGATGACAGAAAAAGGAGAAACGGTCTCAAGTAGCCTCTTAAGTGGGGGAGGTCTAGGTTGGATATTAGGAAAAAGTTTTTCGCTAGGAGGGTGGTGAAGCACTTGAATGGGTTACCTAGGGAGGTGGTGGCATCTCCATCTTTAGAGGTTTTTAAACTGCGGCTTGACAAAACCCTCACTGGGATTATTTAGCTGAAGATAGTCCTGCATGACTTCCTGAGGTCCCTTCCAACTTCAATATTCTATGATTCTAACAATTAAGAAAGGGATAAATAATAAGACAGAAAATACCATAATGCCACTACATAAATCCATGGTACGCCCATACCTTGAATACTGCGCACAGTTCTAATTGCCCCACCTCAGAAGAGATATATTAGAATTGGAGAAGGTACAGAGAAGGCCAACAAAAATGATTAGGTGAATGGAACAGCTTCCATATGCGGAGAGATTAAAAAGACTGGGACTGTTCATCTTAGAAAAGAGACAATGAAGAGGGATATGATAGAGATCTACAAAATCATGACTGGTGTGGAAAAAGTGAATAAGGAAGTGTTATTTACCCCTTCATATAACATAATAACTAGGAATCACACAATGAAATTAATAGGCAGCAAGTTTAAAACAAATATAAGAAAGTACTTCTTCACTCAACACACAGTCAACCTGCGGAACTTGTTGTCATGGGATGTTGTGAAGGCCAAAAGAATAACTGGTTTGAAAAAAAATTAGATAAGTTCATGGAGGATAGATACCTCAATGGCTATCAGCCATGCTCTGGGTGTCCCTAAACCTCCAACTGCCAGAAGCTGGCAGTGGATGACAGGGGATGGGTTCACTGAAAAGTCCATTCTGTGCTTTGCCTCTGAAACATCTGGCACTAGCCACTGACAGAAGACAGGGTGCTGGACTGGATGGACCATTGATCTGACCCAGTATGGTCATTCTTATGTTCTTATGATTGATAACGTTTGGATAAAACAAATAGGAGGCTGGTGGTATGTTAGGTTATTATTTCTTATTTACTTCTTATTTACTATTTTTTTTCTCATTTTAGCAGGAAGGTGTTGTTCAGATGTTGTTCAATGCCTTCCCAAAATGCTCACCACTCATAATAGATAGAAAGAACAGGATAACCAGCTGATGGAAAGGATGGAACAACTAGGAATAAGGCTGGTCAAAAATTGGATTTTCCACTAAGCTAAATGTTTTGAGAAGAGAGTCTATTTTCTGCAACAAATTTAAATTTTTCATCAAAACACCCCCAAAAACTTCAACATTTCAATATGGAAATGCTCCATTGTACCTCATGGGAGTAGTATTTCAATTACTTTATGTCCCCTGTCTCTCCTATGAGCTGAGTACCCCAGCCAGACAAGGTCTTCTTCCCTGAGCATGCCTCCTCCCCTCCTGGTATCTATCTGAATGTTTTCAGTGTTCAAATTCTTCCAGAAAAATGAACGTTTCTGAAGAAAATGTAAATTGAATGATTTTTTGGTTTTATTTTTATCTTTATTTTCTGTATAAAATCTCCTCTCTGTTTTTTGATCAGCCCTGAACAGGTGGTCTGTTTGTTGTGGGGGGAGGTTATGCCAATACCTCCTTTCTTGTGGCAATACAGAAAGTTTTCAGGAGGGATTTCAATTAAGAGTGGGAGTTGCAATGGAAGATTAGGATGGCCAGGACTTCATGCATGCAGGGACAACATCACCTGGAAAACATACAAACACAAGAGATGATAGGTCTCCATCTCCTAAAAAGAGTCTTGGAGGTTCAAGTACACATGGGATCTCAAGCTAACGTTCTTCTTAGTGTTGCTTATTTCCAGAACCCAAAATTTACTGTGATTCCACACACACAGTGAATTTGAACCAGGCACAAAAATTACTTACAAACTAGCAGCATTGCTGTTTCTATGGCTTCTGCTCCATCTCAGTCCACATTGCTGTCTTCTCTGGTTTCAAAGAAAGTTAAATACACTCATTAGCTGTTACAGTGTCATGTGGGGAAAGGCACCTGCTTCTTTTAGTTTCAGTTCATACTCTCTTCTTTTTTGAGCTGAATAAGTATCTGAACATGGAGGAATCCTAACATCTGGAACACATTTGTTATCAATCATTATTATTTCATTTTCAAAATGCTATAGGCACACATGGCATTGTACAATATGTAAGCTTTTCCAGCTAGTTAGTGGCCTCTGCCATAAGAAGAAATCCAGGTGGACAATTTTTGAATCTGCATTTAAAAATTCAGGGGATATATCCTCCTATTCAATGGCATTTGTTATACAATATCCTGATTCCACCTTCATTACCCCTAATAGCCACCCCTATCATTCCCATATTCAATGTACTAGAGATTTAGTTCTCCTTGCAATCACTGAAAGTGGAGTGCCTAGTTCCTTTGAGTCTACTAATCCACCTTCTGCGGCACTACCACTGCTCCTGCTTTTCACACCTTTGCAAGCCTTAGTGCAGCGATCAGTGTCATCGACTCAAGAGGGAGCATGAAATGGACTGAGAAGAGAGCATATAATGAGAGACAGAACTGTGTGTGCTGCCATCTCAGCACCTATATCTCGCTCTTCTCAATCTTCAGGAGAAACATGAGGGTCTTATTTTCTTGATTCATTCTTTTTTTACATACTAAGCCTCCTTTGTTTTTGTTTTTTTTTAAGTTGAATATTCTCTCTCTCCCCCACTTTTTGCAAACCTCCTAAGTGACTCCAAAGGAGTCAGGAAAAGATGTTTGTTGTAGAACACACTGATTTCTTTTCAGTTTAAACACTGCGGGCTTGTCTACACAGTGGGATAATGCACACTACAGAGTGTGACTTTTAAAGCACACTAGTCTACTGTGCATTAATTCGTCCACGTTGACCCTGCTGGAGCATTTCAGTGGTGCACTAAGATAAATCACTCTAGGGAATCTTGAGCACTCACCAGTAGGATTAACACAGCCCAGTTAATGCGCAGCATTTTAATGCGTATTAGAAATCACAACCCCATGTGGACAAGCCCATATACTACCCCATAACCTTTTAGTTTGCTTGGTGTCTTTGACTACTTGTCCAATACTAGCACAGTGGAGCTGCCCCAGAGCCATGGACCCTGGAAGCCTAGGCTTCCCAAAGGCCTGCCAGGCCAGTTTCCACTGGAATCCTGCCTGTGATCTGTGATCGAACCCAACCTGTTTCCACAAGACTTTTCGGGTTCAACAAACGCATTTTCCAATGCAATTCTGTTTCGCTGAAACATTTCGGACCATCTCCAGTTGCAGGAGCTGAAATGCTATGATATACTTACGATAGTGTTGTTCTTGTTGTGTAGCCAGTGTAACATTTTGGTTTTGGAGAAATTGACACAGGCTTGGTCTAATCCAGACTCTGGCAGTGACACAGTGTGGTCTTGAACAAGTCACTTCGTCTCTCAGCCGCAGTTTGAAAAATCTATAAATTTGAGATACTACTTACCTCCTTGCCTGGCCTACAGAGAAGTTGAGAGAATTACTTAGCAACATAGGACTGGAAAAGTCCTCCTGGGTTATATAGAGTCTAATCCCCTGCTATTGCAGTCAACCCCTCATATAATCCTGTTCATTAACTTATCAATGAGTTAATGACCATAGGGTGCTTTGAGCACATAAAACATAATGCTTTGTAAAACCCTGTGTTATGAATATAATTATTTAATTACTGGAAAAGTCCCTAACTGTCTTTTTGAAACACTTGTAATACTGTACCCATTATACCTAAAGAGTGACACACCATGAAGCATTTTTTAAAATTGAAAATGATACTCCTGCTTCTAGACAGAATATTTGCATTTTGGGAAAATGCCTCCCGTTTCTTTCGGGGATTGGACGAAGAAGCTTTCAGAAGGGCTACAAATACCTTTTTTTATATATTAGACAGCTTTCTTTTTTCAGGCAAAGCACAAAGAGGTCTGCCAGCAGTATCGGAGATGTTGTGAATGTTGGTGTTAGGGTTAGAAAACTACAAGCAGAAATTTGCTTTTGGGGCTTGCATCATGGAGAAACAGAGAACATTCATTATTACCAAAAAGAAAAGCATTGATAGGTTCACCAAATTTAAGGCCATTATGATTAATTAGTCTGGCTTTCTGCACAACACAGGCCATAGAGTTTCACCAAGTGATTCCTACTTCAAGCCCGTAAGTTTTGGTTGAGCTAGAGTATGTCGTTTTAGAAAGATATGCTTTATGATTTTAAGTGACTACATATTCACCATGTCTCGACATAGGTTCTTTAATGAGTAAATTATCCTCACTGTTAAAAAAATTGCATTTCATTTCTAGGCTGAATTTGGCTAGTTTCTGATCACAGCTGCTGGATATTGTTATGCCTTTGTCTGCTAAACTAAAGATTCCTTTATTATTAGAGATCTTCTCACCATGTAGGTACGAAATAGACCATGATCAAGTCACCTCTTAACTTCTTTTGGTTAAGCTAAATAGACTGAGATGTTTTCAACGTAAGGCAAGTTTTTTGGACTTTGAATAATTCTTGTAGCTAGTTTCTGAACCCTTTCCAATTTGTCAACATCCTTTTAAAGTGTAGGTACAAGGACGGGGCACAGGGCGTCCAGGGTCTGCAGCTCCTGGACAGCCACCATGTGGACAAGGAACCCCTGGGCTTTCCCTTTCAGAGGCCTTTTAACAAAAATCTCATTTCTAACTGAAATGAATCCAAATTTTGAAATATCAAAATCCTCCGTGAAAGGGAATTTTCTTCCTCCATGCAGCTCTAGTAATTATGCTACCATCCTTTAATTCTTTATTGATTACATCCTGTATTTCCATGATTTTGGTGCCCCATGACTTAGAAATATCCCTTTAAACCTTAAAGATCGTTTTGCTAAACCAAGTAGAAAATGATGTCGTCAAACTGGCCGTTGCCATAATGCCTATAAAAACTTGAAAATGGCAGCTTGTATGCCAACACTGATGCCTATCATACTCACCAAGAGTGTCTCATTGTTTCCTTGTACTCCCCTGTCTGTCTGTCGTTTCTTGTCTTATACTCATATTGTAAGTTTTTTGGGGCAGAGACTGTCTTTTTGTTCTGTTTGTACAGCATCTAGCATAATGGGAACCTGCTCCATGACTAGGGTGCCAAGGTGCTACAGTAAAAAAATAGTAGTGTCTGTGTTACTATAAAATCTCAGCAGACTGCTCTAAGAAGATATGGTACTTGATCAGCTTGTTGAGAATTGCTACTTACCGTGTAATTATTAATAATTGTCTAGCATGTATAATCCAACAAATTGTAAGTGCTTTAAAAACATTAATTAAGCCTAAAAACATCTCCATGAGGTAGATACCGTATTTTATCACGCCCAATTTACAGTATTCGCAAAAACAGAAAGTCTAAGATCTATCCAAGGTTAGAGAGTGAGAAATGGCAGAAACAGGAATGGAGCTCTGGAGTCCTATTCCCTTGTGCTGAGTGTGTTGTACTAATTAGACCTCCATTGTCATTAGATAAAACCAATATGTGCTCATGGCCAGGAGAAATAAATGACTGTTTAATAACTCTCCCTACTACCTTCTCCAGGAATCTACAAACTGCCATCAGGGGCTGATTCATTGCTGCCCTCCAGCTTGTGTAGTCATTTCCTCTGTGCAATGTGGGTATAAAATGCTACCAAATGAGAATAGTAACACGTTACCACAATGCAAAATGAGTGTAAGTGAATGCATATACAGCAGGACAACAATGAATCAGATCATGAGAATTCCGAGTTCACACCATTCTTCTCTGTTTTAATTCTCCTCTACACAGGGACATATTAGAGTGACATCATGCCAGCAAAGGAATGAGGAAGTAATTACTTCCAAAATATACTGATACTACTTCAGTTGGCCCAAAGGGGGCAGAGACTTTAGAGAAAGTCACAAAGTACTCTCTCCCCATCCCAATTTCCCCTTCCCTTATAACTCCCCAATGAGCATTCCTAGCTAAGGATCAAGTGAATAAGTTTGGGTCTCAAACTCAAATCCCATAAAGCAGCACTACCTTTCCATTGCTTGGCTGGCCAGTTTAATAATATACTCTGCAAACAGAGGAAACACATTCATCTAAAATGGCCCAGTATATACCATATTTAAATGGTTAAATATGGTTTTAAGCCCCTAACTTTAGAGAACACAGGTCTGCATGACTTGCCCAAGGTCACACAACATGCAAGCCCAAGAAAAATTCAGCTTCAAGAGACAACTCTAATTTCAGACCGATGCTCTCAAACCTGTTATGCCTGATGCCTTAAGGAGAGCAAGATAAAGAACGGGGAAGAAAAACTTCCATTGCCTTTGTTTCTAATGCATTTCTGTTTATCATTTCACTGTGTCATTTCATGGGGCAGCTATAGAGCGTCAAAGGCAGGCTGAATATAAACCATTCCACTATGCTCCACTCAGTCACTCCTGGCACAGGTTAATCCCTGTATCATAGGCTGCCACCAGTTTGCTAAGCAGCTTAAAAGGACATGTTATAACTTTGACAATGACCTGCTAATGGTTTTACATTTCTCCAAAGTATTATGAGCTCTCTTTGCCACTTTTATCTTCTAATGAGATCAATACATTTAGGAAGCAGACATAGATGGAGCAAACTGCAATGCCACAGCCAAGGACGTGTTGTGTATAACTGCTAAGCTATAAATAATAATGTAGAAACTGTAATCAAACCTTGACTTCTTCACACAGAAACTGATTTGCAGGACCCCTGGCATAACAAAATCTCATATGTTAGGAAAATAGCATAACCCATGATTTCTTCTTTTTGGCATGGTATGATCTATCTCCGAATGAAAAGCTTCACACTGGGAAATAGGTTTCATTCACAATTTTTTTCTTTCAATTGGATATAAGTTTTTGACACCAATTTTGGTGCCAAAACATGGAATAAACATCTAGGTTAGAATCTTTGAGTAACCACAGATTATAGCTTTACTCTTTGTCATGGATATACAGCTAACTCATCATAAATCCTTCCAAATGATTAAAGAAAGCCACCTCTCTATTTCAGCTGGTTTTTATAGTATATAGCAAACAATGTGAGTTTTTCTGTCTCTTGCAGGATACCATGGAAAAACATACATGACAGCAGGGCTGGACCTACCAAACAGGGCCTGTACAGGTGATCTCCTAAGACAGCAATATATTGGGCACACATTTGCATGGACAAGTATAGGGCTGAGAGAAGAGCACATTTACTAGCCATCTAGGACTATTAGAGACCACAGAAGTGGCCCTGTGTGGCAGAGCAGGATATAGGTGAGGTGGAAAGCAGTAACAAAATACCTTTTCTTTCCATATTTTAGAGGTAGATGAGCTTTGCCCTCTTCATTTCCTCTGCAGACACCTAATCTCAAATGGATCTAAAAATATGTATACATTTTGGGGGGATAATATGCAGCAGGGCTGAGACCAAAATTCTCTCATTGCTTCCACATTTTTGGATGCACAAAATGAGTTATAAACATAAAACAGAGTAGTTTCACCTGTAACGTCTTGATTTGCTCCCCCAGGTTGGTAGTTAGGGGTGCAACTATTCAGATTTGCACCCTCAATTTAGTTGTGAGCACAAAAATGTGAGTGCAAATTGAAGACTTTCTTCTCAAGATGTACCCCTTTGGGTACACAAACATCAGACATAATATTAGCAGTACTAAGAAAAAAAAAGTAAACGTAAACTATCTGTCTAGGCACGTAAACAGAAATCGTCAGTGTCGTGCCTAAACGTCTATCACAGGATCTGAGTATAAAAGGCAGGAAAAGGAAATATAATGCACCGTTTGCCTATGTACATACATTTTAGGGATTGCCATGCTGGATCAGACCAGTGGTCCATGGATCAGTATATATTTTTTAACCCTGCAGATCTCCTGATCTCAACAATACCTTGTGGCAATGGGTTCCACAGTCCACCTATGCATTGTGTGAAAAATAAATTCCCTTTCTCAGTTTTGAATTTGACCATTACTCAGATCAAACTCTTACATTTCAAACATTCCTTAGATGTATGCCACATACAAAGAAAGGAACCAGATGTGTTCATGCGATCCATTAATATCAATTCGGATATACCCTACTAGTTCACAAGTACCTTCTCCCTAAACATGAGACATACTGTATTGCCAGATTAGAACCTTTCTTTGGCATACTAATTAAAACAGCAATAGCATTAGATGTCGAAACTGATTAATAAGAGCATCTATATGTCTGGAAACAAAGGCAGGGCTGGTTCCTAATCTGAATACCCCAGGAACGTGTTCCTTGGCAAGGATTTTACATTCTAAAATAGCTTCTTTTTTTTAAAACAAGTGATAGAGTAGAATATGAGAACTAAGACAATTGAGCAACTTTGTAACAACAGCTAGTGCCTCAGTCCACTGCATTGTTGGGATGTCAGGGATCAGTCCCGGAAGGCTTTGTGGCACCGCAGCCATGGCGCTCCAAGTGGTTGCTGATGACACCGGTGCAGATGAGCTTATGTGATGTCTGAGCAGAAACAACATCAATTATAGAAGTTAGCAGGATTGAAAAGAGAGAAAAACAAACCTCACCTAATAAAGAATCTTAATATCTCTATCTATGTGAGCCTCTTCTGCCTGTAGATGTAGGCCTCATCATTCCCAGCACTAAAATAATTCAATCCAATTGTCACAACAAGCCTGTTATGGTCCAGATTTTCAAAAATGCATGCAGAATGCCAATGAACACACACAAGTCAAGGTGCTTTTCATGCCAAGGCAAGGGTATTTTCAAAGTCCTGAGCTGCACACATATATTTGTCATCAAGTACATGAGCTGGGCCCATGCAAGAGTATGTGCATGCTTTTTTCCTTAAATTGGGCTTTTTCTATTGCAATGGCTGCATTCTACCCTTGATCTACCGATACCATTACAGGAATTAAACTACTGATTCCATTGCACTGCTGCGCCAAAACTAAAAATTGCAGGCCCAATTCGCCTTCCATTGAGGTGAATGGAAAAATCACCACCGACTTCAATGGAAGTGGGTTCATGCTGTATATGAATATGCTCACCCTGCTGAGTTGTACAGCGCATATTACTTGAACTCACTTTCCCATTGATGTGGATGCCCACATGCTCAGGGTTTAGCTGATCGCCATATTTGGGGTCGGG
>ML675605.1:6479477-6517797 GCA_007922155.1 Mesoclemmys tuberculata
TGATCATATTGGTCCCTTCTGACCTATGAGTCTATGAGTCTAAAAACGTTTCCCTGAAATGTCTTAATTTACTGCAGTAACACAACTCTGTCACTTGACACAGGGCCAGGACTTGCCCTTTGGATGAAAAATGTGCAAAGACAATGTTCTCTACATATCTCTGCACATGATTAGGGCAACAAGATTTATACCACGTCCTGGGCTGGTTTGTTCATTTTTCAGTTGCTGTAGCGGGCTTTTTTTTTTTTTTTTTGCACACGCTCATTTTCCCCAACTTGGGCAATGGCAAAAGTGAGGAAACCTAGCCGGCACTCATCACCCCTGTGCCTGAGCGCCTTCTACACATTTTCCATACGGATGATACCTAGTCTTTCATTTTACTTCTCAGCCTGGGATCCGGGGCTTATTTGATCCTGAACGAGCCTCATCCAGCTCAAATACTGGAACTATCACGGCAGCAGAGATATGCTTCTGCATCTACAGCCTCCATGGAACAGGAACTGCTTAGCTCTGGGGCACAGGCAAGATCTGAAAGCCAAAGGTAGTAATCACCAGCAGATGATATGTAACTGTTCGGTGCCCCCCCCCTTCCCCTTAAACATTGCCCCCTTCTCAGGAAGCTGAGTCTGTGATGCAACCCCTACCCCTTTGTCATTTTTGACTGTGTGCGCTGGAAACTGACGTCAGGAAGGGTGCTGCCTCTGTCTACACCTCAGCTTTGAGGCCCATAAGGGGTATGATGGCTCCACCAAAATGACAGCCAGGAAGATGGAAAGGGTCAAGAGCCTTCCAGTTAGTGCCTTCAGTCACAGCATGGTCAGACCCTAATGTTGCTTCCAGCACTTCATCTCAAGACACATCACACATATATTGCATTTTCTAATTGCGTTTCCTTGGCTAAGTATAAACTGCAATCAAGTATTTTCTTGCTGTGATGTGGTATGACATTGATCAGAAATGACAAAGGATATATAATGAGTTAATGTTGCTGAGCATCCTTGATATTTGGAACTTCCTAATTCTGAGCACTTCAAATTTCAACATTAGGATACCACTAATGGCAATTATTTGTGTTTTATAATTGCATAAAATCATATGTGCATACTTACAGCTCTGTGTAAATACTTAATCATAAGCTAAATCTAAAGAATCAAAATAAATATTATGGGTAAAATCCTGTACTCCATGAAGCCATTGACCTAAATATATACATATTGTCACTCATATGTATTATGGGTCAGATCCTTCCTTGAAATCAAAAGAGTTATGCCAATTCAGCCATTCGAGCACCTGGCTTTACAAACATATATATACACAAACTAATATATACATATGAATTATATCAATAACATTGATGAGTGAACATTTCATTTCAGCAATGAGACATTAGCCAGCATCACTAAATATTGTAGCTAAGTATGCTTCAGAAAGACAAAACACAAAGATCTATCCTAGACCCCTGCCCTCAGTCTTGACGTGAAAAGATCACTTTCAGTAGGGATTAATTTAGCGATAATCCAATGGCAGCCTACACTCACATGTGGCATATTAAACTGAAGTGATGTGGACAAGCCCTGGCCTTTTAGTATCCAGAAGTAGTCATAGGAGTATCTTGCAGACTGTGTTGGTTGTGTGCACATTCAGGATCAATGGTTTATACCTTGCAGAAATTAACTAACCCAACTTTCACGAATTTGAAGGGCCATCTTCTGAAATGTTATCAAATGTTCCAAGGTTGGTGGCTTTATAAATATTTTTCATCAGAACTTCAAGTTTTCAAACCTCAGCTTTCAATAAGATTTCCGTAATGCTTTACCTGTACAAAGAACATCACAGACAAACTAAGCATGGAAATCCTGGCAAGATTTCTTTAAGGGTGGCAAAAATTATTGCCCCTATTTAACAGATATAGAACCTGACACAGAGATGGAAAGACTTGCCCAAGGTCACATAGCAAGTCACGTTTGCAGCTCCAGGTTTAGAACTCAGGATGTCCTGCAGACCAAGTCTACTTTCAGCCCTCCAAATGATGACGACTCCTAAATTTTCCACTCAAAAATCTGCAGTTATCTCTCCAGTGCAAGCCACCTGCCATTGTTTTAGACAATGCCTTTAATAACTTTAGGCACCAATCCTGCAAAATTTAAGTAGCTGCTTAACTTCACACACAGTGAGTACTTCCATTAAGGCCTATCCATATTATATGACCCCCATTACTGTAGTATCTGAGTACCGCACATTCTTAAATGTATTTATCCTCAACTCCCACATGAGGCAGAGAAATATTACTACCCCCATTTTACAGATGAAGAACAGACAGACTAAGTGACTTCCCCAAGATTACACAGATAATCTGTGGTAGAGCATAGTTGACGCTGGGTTTCCTGAGCCCCAGAGTAACATCCAAGCCACTGGACCAGCCCTCCTCTCCTAAGCTTCTTCCTTGCAATGAATGGGGAGGCATGGACCTCACTCCTGACACATTCAGGTGCAGAATATCATGAAAAGATGCAAAATGCATGGATTTGCTAGATATTTAGCATCTGTATTCCCTGAATTTTGGTGATTGTAACTGTGCAATCTTCAGGCTACATTAATAGGGCCACTGGTCTGATATAAAATCATAAAGTGTGGCATAATGAACTGCAAGAAAGTCAATGGAGCAATATTTTGTGAAGAGTTGGGGCCAGCAGATCTGGATCTCTCTCTCTCTCTCTCTCTCTCTCACACACACACACACACACACCATTCAGTAAGCCTTTATGATAACAATGTAAATGTTATGTAGTTCATTTGTAGTTAATCACAATGTTTGTAAGTATTGAACTCTATAAGTAATTCACAAGAATTGCACATTAATGGGAGCAGGTTTTTCAAAGAGCTCAGCAGCTTTCTCTGCTTCATTATCATGAATATTCAAGTCTGATACATTAGTTTCAGATAAACAGTCACGTAAGTGGATTTAATTTATTTGAAATTTCAATGTTTCATTTGCATGAGGCAAGTCAATTGGCATGGAGTGTCTCCATCCTGTATGTTCCCACAGCCAATTCTTAGGGTCAGATCCTCAGTTGGAGTATTAGCCTAACCTCATTGAAATCCTTTATATTACATTCCGTTTTCCTTTAATTGTATTAACAATCAGTTCTGTTTCAGTGCTGAATTTTATGATACTGGATTTATAGGAGGGTAAATTCTCAGGAAAGAGGCAAAGTCAATGAAGAAATAACCTCACACATTTTATTAAGGAAACAATGAAAAAAAGCAGTGTCAAATGGGCATTGAGTAGGTACAGTAGAACCTTAGAGTTACATATACCTCGGGAATGGAGGTTGTTCATAACTCCAAACTATCTGTAATTCTGAACAAAACGTTATAGTTGTTCTTTCAAAAGTTTACAACTGAACATTGACTGAATACAGATTTGAAACTTGACTATGCAGAAGAAAAATGCTGTTTTTAATCATCTTAATTTAAATGAAATAAACAAAAAAACAGTTTCCTTATCATATCTTTTTTTCTACCTTCCATTACTTTTTTTAGTAGTTTACGTTTAACACTGTACTTTACTGGATTTGCTAACTTTTCTGTGGGCACCTGACTGCGTACTTCTGCTTCCAAATGAGATCTGTGGTTGACTGGTCAGTTCATAACTCTGGTGTTTGTAACTCTGAGGTTGTACTGTACCTTAAAATACCAAGGGTTAAAGAACTACTGCACATATGCATTCAGTCCACCACACTTCAGTATTGCACATAAAAAAGCTACTTTATTAGGAACTTTGGATACAGCTTTAACTGATCTACTCCAAATACTAATGTGGCCCAGCAGAATGTGCCCAGGAAGTGAAGCTAGGAGACACTCAGGCCTGGTCTACACTGCTGATGAAATTTAGTGTCAGGCAGCAGTCGAAACAGGGTACTTACTCTGTGTGGCTTGCATAACTCCCGTTGACTTTGTAACTTCCATTTAGTGCTGTTCGGATGGAAAATGAGTACCCATTGATGCAGTGCTACGCTGTTTGGGGAGGTGGTTTTATTAGATCAACTTCCGGAACGATTGAGTATGTTTTCACTGCTGCTCAATCGGACCAGATAACTCAATCTGACGGCAGCAAATTTGCCACCGTCACTGTAGACATAGCCTCAGAGAGCTAATCCTAGAACCGCTGCTGACTTTCTTTGCAGCTTTGAGGAATGCCATTTAACGATTGTGTTGACAAGTGCATGGATGGTGTAAGCAGGCACAACTGTATTACACTATGGCCTGATTCGGCGACAGTCGACGGGAGATGTAAATCACTTGCGTATCTCCCGTCGACTTCGCTGCGTCTCCTCCGCGTGCCGTCCACACTGCGCTGCGCTGACAGGAGCAGCGTTCCCTTCGACGCAGCGCTACGCCACTTACCGGGGTGGTTTTTCTGCATTGCTCGCTGGATCTACACAGACCGTTCCATTGATCCAGAGCAATCGACCTGATGGCGGCAAATTTGACTGAGCGAATTTAGCCATGTGCTTCAGTTACCTGTACAATAGGAATATTTATTTTTCCAGTTCAGCGAGGTGTTGCGAGGGTTAATCAATTAATGTTAGTACATTGCTATGAAGACGTGAGGGGGTAAGTATTATATTTACACTCTATTAATTCCTTTGTTTCCCAGCAATACTAATGAAATGAGGTTGTCCAGAGTCATCCATCATTTAACCCCTTTGGTAGAGTAGGGATATAAAATGCAACCAGGAAACAATTTACTTAAATCCCAAACATTTCCTCACATCAGCCAGACCCTGTGGGGAAATGGCAGATCACACTGTGTTCATGTTAAAGATGACAGACGTCAGCAGAAGAGGCAGAGAAATCCACCAGTTTTATTCGCACTCTCTTTCAATGAACTGTTTTGATAACTTAGCAAATGTTACCAATTTACTTGCATTTAAGAAGAGAACCTGTACTTTGCTTGTTTGGCCCCCATTACCATAGCATCCAAGCACCTCATAATCTTTAGTGTTTTTATCCTAAAAGCACCTTGGAAGGTAGGTAGGGTGGTGCTATTAGCCTTCTTTTCTGGATGGGGAATGGAGGCTCAGAGTGACAATGTGACATAGGATGGTTGTGGTGAAGCAGGGAACTGAACAGAGGTCTTCCAAGTCCTAGGCTATCCTTTATTCATACAATAAGGAAAACAAAATTTCATTACCTCTGCATCAAGACTAAAGGGGATCTTCATTCAAACCAGCTGAAATTGATCACTTTGGCAGAGTAGGCAGGTCCGCTGATCACCTAAGCAAAGCAGATATGTGTCTGCAAATATGGTTTGCTTCGGAAGTCTTTTCTCCCAGTTCATCAACAGATGGCAGGGGGGAACTCATTCAGACCCCTGCTTACATCAGTTTGGGATCCACCAACTGCATCCTTCTTGAATACCACATAGCAGCTGACCTCAGAACAGTACTAAAGCCCAGGAGGAGGCTAGCTATTCTATCAGCCACAATGCTGGTGTGCAGCTGCTGCTGTGAGAAGGTGGAGATTATGAAAATAGGAAAAAACAAAAAAGGTGGCACATGATCTGATATTCCAAGATCCATCCTTAGGAAGGTAAAGGAGGCTTCTTTGAATATGGCTTCACCTAAGAGGTGGGGAAGAGAAATGGCCAAAAATAGAAACGACAAATAAAAAGAAATCTGTTGAGGAGACAGTGCAGAATGGAAGTCTGTGTATTTGTTATTAAAAATTAAAACAACAACAACAAATAGGACTCTTGTTGCTATCACATCATGACAAATCACAATGCCATGTAGAGACTTAAAAATTTAAAAGCAGCAAGATCTGTTGAGTGGATGTGCTCTATCCATAGCCAGTAGAAAAAATACAAGCTGGAAAACTAAGCAGATCAGGTATTACATGAAGTGTTCGGGATTTGAGTTCATGAGTACAGTGTTCTCCCAGATGTTCCATCATTGTTCCAGACTGGGAAGAAAGCTGGATGCAGACCCAATCAGAATTTTATATTCCTCTAAGATAGTGCCAGAAACTAAGATTTCATCAATATAATATCTGAGGCACAGAGACAACGCATCATGGTTGGATACTACTATATTCAATCCATTTTGCTGAAGATAGAACAAATAAACTAAGAATCAGAGCATTCAATGACTCATAACAAAGATATAAACTGAAAGTCAGCACTTGTACTGCATGTTCTCCAGCTGAAGAAATTATAGTTTGGAATTTCCCACATTAAACCCTGCTGCTGCTGCTTGCAGATATACTAAATGCTAACTTTAAGCACTGCTGGTTCTTTCAAGTTGAGTTTTTTATTCTCTTTATAATATCCTTGGGATGCACATCCTTCTCCAGAAGTTTAGAAGAGAAATTAATCATTTAAATGCCTCTTTTGCTTCAAAAAATCATGCCATTTAGCTTTTCCTAACCAAGGGTTGTTTTTTTTAAATGGATTGTCCTTTTCCATAATGATCTTTGAGCAATGTTGATGAGTGCCCTAAGAAATCATTTCTAAGAAGTATCCTTTCAAATAGTCCTAGGGTTAGGGCAGGAAAAGCAAAAACACTTGTTACTTGCTAGAGGCAACAAGGGTCAGCATAGCAGTCTACTAATATTGGAGAGGTAATAATAGAAGGTACAGGACTGAGAGAAGCATAACAAGGAGAAATAACTCAAATCTTAAAAGTGAAAACAAGATTAGGATACACTTCAGAAAAAATAAAATTCCTAATTCTGCAAATGACTGTGTCGGCTGAGCCTTTCAGAGCTCCATCAACGTCAATGGCAGTCAGTCCTCATGGAGTCTGAGGCAGGAATATGACCTAACACTGGACTAGATGAATTCGAATTCTGTTCAGTTATCCGTAGCACCCCGCATTCTATTCTCCAGCTAAATCTGTCCGCATAGTTTACAGGTTTGTGTGTGTGTGTACAGATTACACAGATTTTTTTATATATATATATAAAGTGTGGCAAGGTTGGGGCGGGGGGGGGGTAAGGTACTCCGCCCTCGTGGGTCTTGCGCTCTGCCGGCCTGGCAGGTGGTGCAGCTGGGGAAGGATCGGGGGGGGGGGGTAGCCGGGGTCCACTCTGCCCCTGGGTACTGCTACCTTCCCTCTGGGGTAGTCCGTGGACCGCTCCCTGCGTCTCCAGCCAGGTGCTCTGCCCTTTGGGGCTGCGGTAGCAACTGTGGAAGCTGCAAGCCTCTGTAGGCTGCAGGCCGCAGGCTGCAGCCTGCCAGCTCCAAGCCGCCAACTCCCACTGCAGGCTTTCAAGCTGCAAACCTCCAAAGTTGTAACTGTAACTGTCTCCAAATTATAACTAACTCCAACCTCCGTCCTCCACACCTCCTCTCTCCAAACTCCACCACTGCCTGCCTGCCCTGCAGGCTTTTAAGTGTTTGGGGCGGGGCTTCCTGATTGGACCCAGCTGGCCTGATTGGTTAAGCAGCCCCAGGTGGCCTAACTGCCTAATCAGCCCCCAGCTGAGTCACCCAGGGAACAGGGCTTTGTTGAGCCTGGGGCTGATATATCTGCCTTCCCACTCTGGCAAAGCCGTCAGGCCTGGCCCTGTCACAAAAGATATTAATTAGCTATAAATACATGCACACATACTGTATTTGGGGCCTGTAAAAGTAGAGGCTGCTTTTAGCCAATGTTCTGGAGGTTATGTTTGGGACTAGCCTTGTTAGCAAACTGACCATCAAAGTGAATAGATCAAAACAAGTTGGTTTTCAGTGTGGAAGTCTGCCTGATATTGTTTTCTGCCTACAGGATGCAGGCTCTTTCAGTGATACAGAGCTTTTACATACCTTTTGTCACTGACTGGGTTGTGAGCTGTCACACCTAGTGGTCAGAGCTGGAGTCAGCAGCCAGGAACACCACCAAAGGTGAGAGCTGGAGTCAGGAATCAGGACTCAGAGCTCAGGTGAGAGCTGGAGTCAAGAACCAAACAGAGGACAGGGGGGGCAGGACAGGATCAAGGCTTAGAAGAAGACAGAATCAGATCAGGCACAAAAAAGGTTGCAGCTGTGTGTGTTGTGCAGGGATGTGTGTTGAGCAGCCAAAGATCAGTTGTTTCTGTTGGGCTTAAGAGCAGGGTTGCTGACTTCCTCAGTCAGTCAGGTGGAGTGACCAATCAGGCAGCCCAGTTGTGTCTCAGCTGTGCTAACAGGCCCAGAGACTAGGCAGGTTGCCAGTCTTCATTTCTGATACTTTGACCTTCCAGAGAGCCTGTGTTGCTTGGAAGTTAGGGTGAAATTCTCTGCTGCACCCTGAAGAAATGTAAGTAGGCCTGAGTGTGCTTAAGCTGAAATTCAGCCAAGACTCATTGTTTACAACATCCTTTCTGATGTGAAAAATGCCACTGGAATCTTTAATGACCATATATAATCATAGACTTCATTTTATGTCCCATCTTAAGTATTGCACCATGACACCTCATCAACAATCTGTGTCACTGGCATGTAAGGAAATGAGTCCTGGGCTTGTTCTTAACCTAAAGGTTAAATATCATTTGTATTAGCCTTAAAAAAAACCCTCTTCAGAATGATGCTTTTTTCAGAAGACTGGGTACTCCAGGAATGTGAGCATTCTTGTTACTTCAGGCCTTATTTGCAGAAATACATTAGCAGGTGATCGATTTGAATCGGAGTCATTCAGGTGAACGAGTTCTTGCCTTTTCACCATAAAGCATATTCTCCTAGTTCTGGATTCATGTTTTGGATTTTCCATCCGGCTCTCTTTCTTTAAAATAATTATTTACAAATTAGAGTTCTAGTGAATAAACTTTTAGAGCAGGAGCACTTCATCCCTTTACCAATATACACAATAGAACTAATTATTTTTCTGTAAAACTACAAACACCCTTCCAAATAATGACACTCATTAGAAAACATTAGGGTCTGTCACTTCAATCTCTGCCAGCCACTGATAACATTTTATTGCTGCAAAGAAGGGTTGATTGAAGCTTGTAATAGATTTAGTGAGGGTGAAAGATTAACAAAAAGGTATTTATGGTAGATATGCTAAAACATAATATGTTCTCAGTAAACACTAAGAAAACCCAGCCCCACAATGTTTATAGGAGAGGTTGCTTAAGATGTCGTTTTTCTCTGCACAATGAAACCGATAACAGGTTTCAGCATGTTGCAAAAAAGGACATAAGCATTTTCCCTTAGGAATCATATGACAGAGCAAACCAGAAAGTATGCTACACACACACACACACACACACGCGCGCGCGCGCGCACACAACCTAGTACCTATGAAAAGGTTCCTGTGCATGCTCTGATAGCTCTAACACTTGGGAACCTCGGCCAGAGGCCCAGTCCAAATAAATGCAATAGAAAAGTAAAGCAAAGGCTAAAGCATGAGAGAATAGGGAGCGAAGTGTTCTTGGGCTGCCCCTGAAATAGACCAGGAAGGACCTTCCTGGTTTCTATGCTGTTCCCTGGAGAGAGTAAACTGTGGTGGGCCTAGACCTTGCCCAGCATACACTATTCAAAGCACTGACACAGGGACACCACTCTATGCATTGAGCAGCGAGTTCAGAGCCTTGGTCTTCCTCATTTCCCAACCTGTGCTGGGAGGCCAGCAGCAAAGCAGCAGCTCCACAGAGCCCATGATGCAAATACTCACAAGAGAATAAGGAGGCCATAGCCACCCGACAGTTTGTCCCTAAAACACATTTATTTTCAACCTAATATTATGGACCATTCACAGGAATAAATTTAACAGCATGTGGCTTCCATATTCTTAAGGAAAGCTAAATGTTAGGGCACTTTGTTCCCTTGTACAAAATGGTTGAGCATCTAGCAGCTTCCACTGAGGTCACTAGGAGAGGCTGAACGTTCAGCACTGCTAAAAATAAGGTGGTTTATTTAGGTACCTAAAAGCAATGAAATTCGTAGGCATCTATTTTTGAAAATCTTGGACAATATTTCTTGTAGCAGGCTTCTGACAGCACTCCCCAAAACAGTAGGGCCGAGGCCAGGAAAACTGCTTATCAGGAAAATGCAATCAGCTTCTTCGTTGCAAAAGAACAACCAAGTGTGAAAATAAACTCAACAGTACGTGTTTGTCAACAGATACCCACTTACACAGTCCATAAACACTTTTTAATGTGTGCATCATCAGAGAGGTCAAACTGTGGTGAAGCAGAACTAGGCTGTGGTTAAGCCAAGCAGAGAACCACCAGCTGCATTCTGTGAACATGTCTGTAAGCTGAAGCGCTGTGAAGTGGATGACAGATTTCAGAACTGGTGAATGAGAGTCAGCCTGCCTCGCACCGTTCCTCAAATGCATTACGTGGGTGACACTCACTTTGAAGATGACTAATGGCTTCATGGCAAAAAGTGGATTTTTTTTTTAAACGTCAAGCAATGGTCATTCAGAGAGCGAGGATTTAGAAACTAAGGTTGTTGTTTACACCAAACAGACTGAAACCCTGTTCTCTCTTGGGTTGAACCATAATATATCGTGTCACATCCATTACGTGAGGCCAGTCCCATCTTCCAAGGTGAAACTTTACAGTGGTTTCTCTCTTTCCCGCCGTCTTTCATACTAGCAAAATTAACAAAGCGTGGAAAAAAAATCAAAATACTTCCAGACTGTTTAAAGACACACAAAACAGAACAAATGTAAACAAAAGCTTCATATTTATGTGCTGCTGTAGTGAGTCAGAATAAACAAAACAGCTTTACCTGAGAAGCTGGCATCTGAAAACAAACACTGGGTGTTTGACAACAGGCAGAGCGGGTTTTTAAAATGAGAAATACAGGATCGAGAATCAGCACAACAAAATGACCCTACAACCTTTCTTCACACAAGTAAGCTTTACTTACGCAAGTAGTGGCATTAAAGTCAAGAAAAGGGGGAGAGAGTTGATGCAAGTTGCTGCTGCACATACCCCACTGAGCTTCCCGCCCAATCCTGCTCCTACAACAGCTAAACACCCTCTAACAGCAATAGTTTACTTGGAAACAATAACAAATTAGAAGTTCAGCAAATGTCGGCATAATGGTCTAAACCAGAAAAGCAAACATGGGGTGAGAAAAAGACTGGGGCAGACATGGATCTATTCCGATCTAGTTCCAATATCCCAGCCATCACCATGGTATCTGAGCATCTTGAGTGAGATCCAAGATGAGGATTTTTACAGCAGAGATGATCAAAGAGCTCCTGAAAGAAGCTACCAAGAACCTTACTGTTATTATGGAATCCAAATCACCCAACAGCAGGCCATGGACAAGTTTTTTTCTGAGTGGGTACTTTCACACAACGGCTATGGGAAGCCAAGCAGCAATCTCAGCTGCAGAAGAGATCAAAAGCGTATTGAAAAATAGACGGCATCTCCGAGAAACCAGTTATTCTGAAGGACAGAGGAATGCAGCAAGGAATGAGCTGCACCTCAATAACCTCTACACTGTACATCTCCTACAAAAATCAAAAATCCTGACTGCCCCTTTTTCAACCTGAGTCTTGCAGCCATCACAACTGTGAAAATTAGAGTGCCAGGAAAATCTGGCTATAACAAAGTCAATGTGAGGTTTGCCATTCCCTTCCAAAGGGCCAGGATCTCCCCCTATGCCTTTTAAATTAGAAGCTACCACAGCACAGGCACCAGGCCACAAGCAGGGATTACATCCATATCAACTGGATTCATCTGAACAGATTATGAGACAAGGATTCCCTTCATCTGCTGCAATTAAAATAAAAAATAAAACAACGACTTTAGATCAAAACTTCACTCCTGAGTTTAATAGTAGCTTTTCCATCTTGGAAACTGCAGTATGGTAAGAACTGTGGTAATGCAACTTTATTCCAGCCATCTTCATAGTAGAGCAAGAAATGGCAATCCCAGTTTAAAAGAAAAAAATCTAGAAGCTGCAGTGAAGAATCTCACTGCTAAAACAAATAGATCTGATCAGCAGCAGAACAATAGCCCTGAACAAAACCTAAGGAGACTCCCTAACTTTTGTTTCCTCTCGCTCAAGTCTTGCAACTGTTCTTATACCTCATGGCATCAGAGGTTCTCCACTTGTGTATTTTGGGGTTGGGGATGTAAGGAAAACAAAACAGGATCCCTCTGTATTCATTAGAACCTGATACAGATTTCTTTTTTTAAAGATTTGGGGTGAAATCTTGGCTCCCTAGATGACAATGGCAAAATTCTATTGATTTCAACTGAGACAGGTTTTCACAATTTCACCTTTTAGGCCTGATCCAGCATCCACAGAAGGCAATGGGAGTCTTTCCACAAGGCTCTGGAGCAAGCCCTGAGTCAGGCAATAATTACTCTTGCTACATAATCAGGACTTTCACAGTTTTCTCTAGAAACCAGCAGACCTCAGGCGAGTTTTCTTTTCTTATTTATCAGTTTGGTATTCTACAGAGTGATATCCAGGCCATGTGGCATGTAACCAAATCAGTAACACAATATTTTTTGTTGGAGGCAAAGGATCATTTTACAACAGAATTTTTAACTTGAGAGAAATTACTGATTGGCATCTTTTAACCACTGATCAGGGTCTATATACTCTAGGAAAAGTGGTAGGCTTGGGTAACCTTTACACCTCACTAGCTTGCAAGAAGAAGCAAATATCTTACAGGGAGTTGTTAGTAGTGGGGTTTTAGTATCGCTAGCCTCAAGAGAGAAAAAATCATGATCGCCACCTGTGTGTGTGTGTGTGTGCGTGCGTGCGTGCGTGCGTGCGTGCGTGCGTGTGTAAGAGAGAGAGAGAAATGAGTTCAATGTCCCATTAGTTCGGCCGCCTTCATCCATTAGTTCAGTTCCCCTCAGTTCATTCTCCTAGCCCCCAACCCGTTTGTTTTCAGTGTATCCAACATTATATGCCTAGACTTCAGCAAGGCTCTTGACACAGTCCCACATGACATTCTGATAAGTAAGCTGGAGAAATGGGGGCTCCTCAGAACTACCATTAAGTGAATATATAATTGGTTAAACAACCACAAACGAAGACTAACTATTAATGGAATGATGTCAGACTGGAGGGAGTTCTCAAGAGGGGGCTCCACAAGAATCTGTTCTGGGACTAGTGTTGCTTAACATCTTTATTTATGACTTAGATATAGGTTTAGAGAGCGTAATGAGCAAGTCTGCGGATGACACAATGCTGGGAGGGCGTTTGCCAATACTTTGGAGGATAGAGCTAAAATTCAGAGGGATCCTGATAAATTGGAGAACTGGGCGATAGCCACAAAATAAAATTCAGCAAAGACAAATGTAAGGTGCTACACTTAGGAAAGAAAAACCAAATGCACAAATACAGAATGGAGGGAAACTGGCTTGGCAGAGGCATTGCTGAGAAGAATTTGGGAGTTGTGATGGATCACAAGCTCAATAAGTCAGCAACAAAATGCCATTGCAAAAAAAAAAGCAAATGCAATTTTAGGTTGCATTCACAAAAGCATGGGAGGTGATGGTATTGCTCTAATCGACACTGCTTAGGCCTCAGCTGGAGAGCTGTGTCACCAATGTATAGAAAGGATGTAGAAAAACTGGACAGGATCCAGATGAAAGGGACAAAGATGATCAAGGGATGGAATGCAAGCCATATGAGCAGAGGCTGAAGGAAATGAGAATGTTTAGTTTGGAAAAGAGCAGGTTAAGGGGAGATATGATAGTCTTCAGATACTTGAAAGGCTGCCATAAAAAAGATGGAGAAAAGTTGTTCTCTTTTGCTACAGAGGGCAGGACAGGAGACAATGGATTCAAACTACAGCACAGCAGAGTTAGATTAAATCTCAGGAAAAACGTCCTAACTGTAAGAACAGTAGGACAATGGAACAGACTGCCTTGGAAGGTCATGGAAGCTCCTTCATTGGAGGCTTTCAAAAGGATGTTGGCTGGCCATCTGTTTTGGACTAATCCTGCATCTTGGCAGGGGGTTAGATTAGATGACCCTTGCAGTCCCTTCTAACCCTATGGTTCTATGATGAAGAGCAAGCAGGAGGGATACAAAATATACATAACCAAGGTGTTATCTGGCCACATTATGTACTATAATCTTTTAAAAACAGAAGAAGCCCATGGATGACAATGGAGATTACACAAAAGTCCATGAAGGCCTCAAGTGAAGATGATGAGAACATAATTTAAAAGCAGTTGGGTTACACAGGTCTTGCTGAGGATCTAATATGGTTGTTCAACTCTTTATGGCTGGTGATAATGTGTGAGAAGGAAGATTCCAGCTGGACTCTCAGAGTTTGCTGGAGTGACCTGTCTTTACCTGCCAGCTGAGCACATCCAAGATGGAATCAGTGAGACTCAATAATTATGGAAATCCCAATTTCATTGGGATTTCTGAGACATGCTGAACTTTAATCTTCTAGAACCCCTGCTTCAGAGTTTAAAATCTGACATACATTCACACATATTATCTTTAGTGAGAAGACAGAATTTAGTTAAAATTAACATTTTACCTTGATTACTATATTTTCTCCAGGTCTTTCCCATTCCATTACACAGCTGGTGCAAGAAGGAAATAGACTGAAGAATCTGAGGTTTTTCTCTGACAGTAAAGGAAACTCCTTATTACCCTTCTGCAAATCATAAGCTCAAAGGTCTTAATCTCACCATTTGGAAATTCTACAAATGGGTAGCTCCGGTGTGATATGTCTGGGACTAGGTACGTTTCAAAGTGAACAGCAGAAACAACTTCACCGGGGAAGCACTAGAAGTATCCATGTGTGCATTTTGGAAGTTATTTCATATGATCTATACTTGGCAACTCCCTTACTCCTTTCAATACGGAACAGTCTAATAATCAGGAGAACCATGAAAGTAAAGGGGAAAGAGACAACCTACCTTCAAACTAAAAAAAAATTACATGATGTACTATGCCCACCTAAGAGAACATCTGGGAATCAAGTGAGGGTGAGGAAAATCTCAGTTATAAGATGTGGGAGAACAGAGGTTTCATCTCTCTGACATGCTTTATCCCATAGAAATCTATGACAACTTTTGCAGAAAACTGAAACATTCTATTTAGGGACTTCTGCATTATATTTACAAACCTAACACTTTATTGCTACTAAAATTAGGGGAAAGTAATTGAGCTACAAGAAAGTCTAAGATGAAGAGTCTCTGTTAAGACTGACTAAACCCAAGACACTTTTTAAAATATGCCACTTGACTGTCAGATATCCTGCTAACTTAGACACCGCCTATAAAATGCATCTTCTAGATGAAGTTGAATGACGATAATTGGCAGGTGCATTCATATAAAAAAGAAACTCCACTTTGTTATACCCGCAAACAGCTTCAACTCTTTCACCTGCATGGCTCACATCACTCACTTCTCGTGATCAGTCATCTGAAACCAGATACCTCACTGAACTGTGTTAAAAGTGGAACTGCCAACGCTGACTCACTGTATTTGGGGCTGCCCCCAGGTACAAAAACACTTTGGTTATTGATCTAAAGACTCATGAGTCAGAGGCTAAATATAGCCCAAAGCTTAAATCCTGCTTGCTTTGTTCTTAGAATTGACACAGGGGTTCTCCACCAGGGCAGCTGCACTCTTCTTTGGCCAGATTTTTCAGACTGGGTTTCAGAGGCAGTCAGAGGAGTGGACTGTCTTGCTCTTCCTCCCTCTCTCCCCCTGGTACTCAAGTCAACCAAGGAAGCTGATCCATGAACACCATGTCCTGGAGATCTGTCTCCTTCCCCCTTCCCCCCCCCACACACCAGACATGAACTCCACATGTGAAAGCAGCATACTTCCAGAAGAAACCTAGGAAAGGCTCCAGCACACAAAAAAAGAAGTTTCCAATAGCAGCCAGCCAAGGAAGATGGGCCTTCCCAGTCTCTCATCTTTGTCGCTCGACCTCTGACATTATCCGCTGACAGGACCAAGACTCAGGGATAGCTAGGACTCTCACATCTGCTGCTGGGAGATTTATAAAAAAAATCCTCCCTCAGCAACCTGCAATTTTTTACCAGTGAGGGTAATTAATCATTGGAACAATTTAGGAATGTGGTGAATTCTTCATAATGTACTCTTTAAATCAAGATTGGATGTCTTTCTAAAAGGTATGATATAGCTCAGAGAGAAGTTATCAGTTTGTAGAGGAATTACTAGGCCATGTTCGGTAACCTGTGTTACAGGAAGTCAGACTAGGTAATCATAAGGGTCCCATCTAGTCTTAGAATCTTAGCCACCCAAGGACTCTGGAGGAATACCTGATGAGTGGACTTACCCAACTTACCTTGCTTGGACCAACAGGAAGATTTGAACCCAAAAACTTCAGTCCTAAAATCACACCTGACCTACTACAGCTAGAGAACTAACTCCCTTAGCTCACACCTATAATAGCATCACTGACCTTTTATGTGGACCAGTCATTAAGAGTGAACAAAGGCCCATACTCTCCTAGTGTAGGTTACAAGCTTCTTTTGCCTGCAGAAGCTCATTCAATGTCTGAGGCCTTTCCTGAGTTCAGCCCACATGTTGGACACCACTTTTGTAACCAACTCCCCTTGGTTCAACAGGGAGTGAAGCACCTACATGCTTCTTCTGTGAGTTATACTTGCACCAGGAATGAAGCTGGCTCAATAGGCTATAAAAGAGTATGCACATCATAATGCATGTACCCTTTTCAAATAAAAATTAAGTACATAATCACAATGTGCAAAAAATTCCTCAGATTACATACACACTGAAATTAAATTCACACATACAGCCCTATTTAAATAGCGATGTATTCCATAACTTCTGACAAAAAAGGATGAAGTTAAAATAATTGTCACTTTCCATTTTATATAATTTAACAGATAAAAATGAGAGCTTTGCCATTAACTAGGATTGACAATACGCATACAGTACACATATTTGTCAATTTCATTAACCTTCCAAATTAGGTATTCATAGTGTGCTAATGGCAGCATAACACATCATTACAATATTCAATGCAATTTCATGGATATTATGTATAGGGAGAAATTTTAGACTCTCTTGTCCTTACAGCTGTTAGAAAACATTATACTTTGCAAATATCCCATTAGGGATAGGCAAATGCTAAATAGCTGAATCTGAATAGCATGAATTATGGACCCCCATTCACTCCTGCACCCCACAACCCACCCCCAGATAGGAACAGGTTGTTATTATGCTTTAATTTATGTCATATTATTTGGCTATATGGAAGGAGTACAAATAATTTGCATTGAACCCCAAAGCCAACTATAATACTCTACACAGAGTTTCTTCACGGGGAACAGGTAATCTAGTAGCTTGGCTGCTGGATTAGGACTCAGGAGACCTACGTTTGATTCTTGTCTTGGCCACAAATTCCTCTTATGATCTTGGGCAAGTCCCTTAATTTCTCAGGTCCCCACAATACTTCCCTAGCTCACAGGACCATTGGGAGGATAAAATTCATTAATGATTGTGAGATCCTCAGACACTGCAATGATTTAGTGCCCATGTCCATGAAAGATCCCCAAATCTCCATTCTTCTCTATATCTCCTACCAACTACTACCTGGGCTGCGTCCATTATGTTTTGGCTACCATTGCTGTCTACACTGGCTTCCCATACAACCTGGGATCAAGTTCAAGGTCTCACTCCTTATCTTCAGAGTATCCCATGGCCTGACCCCAGGTATCTAAAAGATCATCTAAAGCTCCAGGATGAAGACTGTGATTGATAAAGATGCTCTTCTGGCACAATGGAGCTCTCAACAATAATAATCAAGTTCATCTGTGCAAGAGACAGCACTTTCTTGGGGGGTGTGAAGGAGCCTGAGATCTATGGAATGAACTCCCCCAAGAACTCAGGACCATTGCAAACCTTGCCACCTTCCACTCCAAGTGCAAGGCACATTTCTTTGATCTTGCCTTCTCCAACATAAGCACATAGCAACGGGAATATTTATTTAAAACAGAACATTACCACCACACGCTACTCAACCAGGACACTCCAGTGCACATGCTTCTTGATTGGGAAAAGGATGAAAGAGCAAATAACATAAGACAAATGTGCTAGTCACATGGCTCAATTCACTACTGGAAGGCTCTCAGATGTTAATATGAGGAGTGCAGTATAAAAACCTGAATAGACAAAAAAGGAATAAGAATTCTTGGTGTCTTCCCTCCTTCCCCCAAGTCTTAGGGTTGGAAGGGTGCCACTCGCTTCTGGGTGAAGATCAACTATTACTTTAGACAACTGCTACTGCAATACCTCCCACAGTTTGCTTAACAGAGAAAACAATGATTTCTGTAGGTGGTATAACAGCTAGCACTGTTAGCTGCTTCTCTTTATTTTTTTTTAAACAGTTGTATGTGTAACACCTTATGGAATTCTAGGCTTTCTAGGCATTGTACATGCTTTGGATGGTCCAGCTACACAGCCATCAGTTTGTGGTAATTTTAATCACTTTACTTTGCTCTTCTCACTGTTGCTTTCACTGCCAATGTCTGTCAAAACACATTGTCCTGCTTTCAGAGCACAGCCACATACTGTGTCATGGAGAGATACAAAATGCAGCTGATCAAATTACATAGAAGAGTTCAGTTGTCTTCCTAACCTAGGAATTTAGAATGTATTCACTAATACAGTGAAAGCCAAGTTATCAATGTCCAATGTTCAGTGTAAGTGCCTGGTATCAGAGCTGGACTACTCTTTGTGCATATTTTGAATTGAAGCAGTTTTTATATTAAGTTAATTTGTTTTTTTCCCTTTTTTATGTAGCATCTGCCTCACTTTTGCCAGTTAGTTTTAGTTCTTCCAATCATTATTTCTTTCCCATTTGTATACTTAATATCATAATACAAGAAGATTGATCTTTTAGTGATCTCCCTTTAGGATCCATTGAGCTATCCAAGTGCTTTGCAAAAATCTGACTTTTCTTTTTGGTAAGATATAAAGACGATAGCAATCAAAAACTACATATAAAGCTGTCAGTCTTTCTGTCATGACATAAAGATGTATTAAAAATGAATGACTGTGCATCTCAAACAATTGGTGGTGAAAACTGATGTAATATTCCAAACTGTTCAACTCTGGCCAACTCGGAACTACTTCATAACCCAATGTAAAATAAATAAACCCAATGTAAAATAAATTTTAAAATAATTTACTTGCTATGGCTGCATCTCACTTGCACATCACCAAAAGAAAAATAATAATCTTTGACACAGGATGAATGAAATATTTTTAATACAGTATTGTGCCAATTTGGCTTATTCTCATACAAAAAGAATCTTCGTATCGTTTGGAAAAAAATTTAACTCTGACAACAAGTGCCAGCATATGTTATAAAGCAGTGGATACTGGGTGGGTGGTGTTAAAATGTTTCATAACCGCTAACAGCAACCTTGTGAACCAAAGAGCAGTGAGCAAAACACAGGTGTGCTCACATAACAAGAGCTATTCATGCCTTCCCACAGTGCGTTGGCCAGGTTTTAAGAGCCACAGCTGACCACATAAAGCATCAGAGATGGAAAGGGCTGCTAGTGAAATGTCCATTAGAAGTGTAAACATCGGACACCACACAGACACACATTTTTCACACAGTCTCCTCAATGCTGCAATTGAAAAGAAAAGAAAAGAAAAGTTCTATTGTGCCAAGCACAGAATATTATATTTACAATGTTCCTTAGCTTGAAGCATTAAGAAAAAAAGATTCCTTGCATGCAAAAAGTATGGTGAAATATGACACAGCTCAAACATTCTGTGTTTATGTATAGTTTTTATTGATCCTTTCCTTTTCTATCCAAGACCATTGTAATTTAAGGAAATTAAAAACAAATGTCTGAATCAGATGTGACACTGGCAGACCTAGTCCCCAATTGTCAACTGAACACTGAAAAATACATAGCTGGAATCAGTCTGACTCATCTCTGTTTTGGTAGTGTTAAAAATAGGCATTCAAATTATAAGACTGTGTTTAGAGTTTACACTTTATTGAATGTGAGCTGCTGCAGGCATTAATTTCATTTATAACATCTGTGTCCAATACAGGCAATAATTGAGCTGTTGTATTGTGAGCTTCTAAGACATTAATTAGTGCAAAGTGCTCATCATCAACAGAAGATGTTAGGTCCTTCCCAGCAGACAAGGTCCATCAACCCCAGATGACTATTGTGGGTCGTTAAAGAGGACAAATAATATTTATTGTTCTGCTCTTCCCACATCCCTATGAAGATGAATCATGCAAGTGGTTTCTTCCCATCAGCTGAGCTGATTGAGTTTGCAGCTCAAAGCACGTGGCAAGAGGGGCTTAAAACCCCCTAACAAGAAGGAACTGATAGCTATATGCTGGTTGAACTCTGGAGGCAAAGTGTTTCTAGGCATAAGCAAGAAATCCCCAGCTGTGTAGCTTGTGTAGTCCTAAAAGACATACAGAGCTAGCTAAGAAGCTTCTATTGCCTTTTGAAACTGAAGCATATATACACGAATGAGTTACAATCTTATCTGTTTTAACCTTGTAAATACCTCTTGGGTTTCCTTTTCCTATTTAATAAATCTCTCTCTATATATGTAGTTAATTATAGGATTGACTACCAGCATTGTCTTTGATGTGAGATCTAATGTGCAACTGTGATAAATGACTGGTCCTTGGGAACTGGGAGTAAAGGTGTAAAGGAACATCTATTGCAAAAGGTATGCTCAGCTGCATGGCACGACAGAACAGAGTACCCAAAGGGATGTCCATGACTCCATGTTAATGCTGTTACAGTGCCTGAGGAGTTTACGCTTGATAATTGATTGGTGAAATCTAAATATAGAATTCACCACCAGTTTGGTGGACTGCTTCCCAACAGTCTGTCCTGAGGTTGGTACTCTTGAGTCACTGAAGGCAGCATTACATAAGACATGCTGAAGGATAACAGATTCTTGCTCTTCATGAGAAATTTCCCAGATAATAAATGAGACATATTTCAATAAAGTATGGTTAAAATTAAATGAGTTATCTTTAATATACTCTATATTAAGTGCCTCTCTTTTTCAGCAAACATTGGTGCAGCAAAATTGTTTTAAAAAGCTGACTTAAAGGGTAATTCAATTAAAGCAATCTGAGAAAGGAATTGGAGACAAGAAGCCCAGAGTTCCAATCCTGACTCTGGAAATCTTATTTGAGATATTTAAAACTGAACTCACTAAAATACTGATGCATGTACTGCAGGAAAGAACTATCTGTTATTGGAAAAGGACTAGATGGCCTAGCAGAGCTTTTCCAGCTATAATTTCTAATATAAAAAAGCCAGTTATTCATTTTAAAAGTGTCCTTACATATTATCTTTAATACCCAGGGGATTCAGACTGATACACATCAGAAATGATTATTAAAGTTTAAATTAGTAGAAATTTAAAGGCAAGCTTTTATAAAAGAAAAAAATAGTAATGAAAAATTAAACATATGGTAATCCTGATACTGACCAATAGCTCAACATTTACAATCCCACAGATTATTAAAAGATGAAATCTCACATGACTCTAGCTTTGACATACTGAAGCTCTGACTGACTCCTATAAATTTTGGTATCCCTTGTATTCATTTCCGCTTTTAAGACACAGTACAGAGCCTTCATAAATGAAAATAGTGAAGCATTAAGCTATTGTGTTATTAGTGAAACTACTGATAAAATTATTCTTAACAGATAGGCGATCTTGCATTTCTTTAAAGACGGTTAGCGAAAACAAAGTTGAGAATCCTCTTTTTCTGAACACCCAATTTCAAAGGTATTTAAATATCGAACCACAGAACTGCAGCACTTTGTTGTCAGCAGATGTAGGGCCCCAATAAAAACCAGTTACTAATGTTAAACAGCAGCGATAAAGACAATTCAATGAGTTACTGCATACATTCTTTGCTCCATGCAGTGGAGTCCTAGATGTATATCTGTCCAACGTTCTGAGTGTGGCTGTTCCACTCCTATCAGCAAACAGCTAGTGGTCAGCATCACCGAACCACACATAAGAAAATATCACGCAAAGGTCTTGCTGTTTTTGCATTATGGCTACTATCTGGGTCAAACTGAACATCCTCATCTTCCCACTCTACAAAAATAGAGTAGATTCTTTCATCGCTGTTATCACTCTTCACTAAGACAGCCTCAGCTGTCACAACAAAAAACAGCTCCAAGATCAACAATTTACGTTTGTATTTTGATGTAGCTTATTCAAGTAAAATCCAAGCTTTCTTGAATTTAACGCAGAAAGTTCTCTGTACATCCACAGAATACAATAGTGCGAGGGTGGAAGCTTCTACATGTAATCCCATCAACATGCCATCACCCTGATCTGGAGGAACGATCGTTGGAGACGGGTGGACAGATCAGCCACCATATCCATTCACTCCTTGGCCTCTTTCCTGAAATTCCCAACAATTAATTGCCAGTTAGTGCCAGCTGTTACAATTTGGACTGAGGTCTCCAACCCATTGCACATAGTCCAACACACAGCCATCTCATATAAAGTCATTCTCACCAAATAAAATTCTCCAGTAGGAAAATATTAGAGTTAATTTTGTTTTACCTAGCTGCTAATTCGTCTGGTCCAGTCAAAGGTATTTGTTTAATGGCACTCTCTTGTTTCATTAAGTAGATTTTAATTTAATCATCAGCAATTCAAGACATACTCAAGCAAAATCAGGGTATAAATGATTAACAGTTTATCATTAAGAGTGTCTTCCTTGTCACAACCTAATGAATTAAAGGTGTATTACAACTGCTTCAAAACTCCAAGAATCCTGGAGCAAATTCCTGTGTAACTCACTAATTTCCTTACAGGAACTCCCTCTATCAGACAAACCTCCCTGCTTTCCAACCAGGACCTCAATATCCGATTCCTTAATTAGCTTTCTAAAAGAAAATCTCCCCTCCTCCTTCTGCCTTGCAACAATCCTTTAGCATCTGAATTATAGCCGTGTGGCCCCGTCTAATATCTTGCGTTCTTTAAGGGGGATCACCTGGTGGCATGGCAATTTGAGTGAAAATAATCCTGAAATGATAGATTTCAGGATTCTAAAGAAATGAAGGAGTGAGAGCAACAGAATAAGAGCAACAGATTTCAAAGAACAGATTTTAACAAACTCAGAGAACTGCTAGGTAAATTCCTATGGGAAGAAAAATGAGGGGATGAAGGAGTTCTGGTGTCTGGAAGTTTGTCAAAGAGGCAATACTAAGAACACTACAGCAAGTTATCCGGATGTGAAGGAAAGATAGGAAGAATATTAAGAGGCCAATATGGCCATCAGGACTCCATGAGGAGTTTTTTAATGACCTGAAAATCAAAAAGGAATCCTACAAAAAGTAGAAATATGGACAAACTGCTAAAATAAATTTAAAAATAGCAGAAGTGTGTAGGAATAAAATCCAAAAGCCTATGGCACAAAATGAGTTACACCAAGTAAGGGACATAAAAGGCAACAGGAAGAGGTTTTGTAAATACATTGAGACATGAGACAGATGAAGGAAAGTGCAGGGAAGGAAAAGAGAGCTAATAGCAAAAAACATCAAGAAGGCTGAAGTGTTTAATGCCTATTTTGCTTTAGTCTTCACTAAAAAAAGTTAATTGTGAGCAAATGCTTAACATAATTAATATTAATAGGAAGGAAGGAACACAAGCCAGAACAGAAAAAGAACAGGTTAAAGAATATTTAATAAGTTACATGTACTCAAGTCAGCAGGGCCTGACAAAGTTCACCCTAGGGTACTGAAGGAGCTAGCTGAAGCAATCTGAGAACTGTTAGCAATTTTCTTTGAGAACTCATGGAGGGCTGGAGAAGGGCAAACATAGTACCTATCTTTAAAAAAAAGGAACAAAGAGGACCTGGGGAATTATAGACCAGTCAGCATACCTGGAAAGGTACTGGAACAAATTATTAAACAATCACCTTATGAGCACCTAGAGCATAATAAGGTAATAAGTAATAGCCTACATGGATTTGTCGAGAACAAATCATTCCAAACGAACCTCATTTCCTTTTTGACAGGGTTTCTGGTCTAGTGGGTGAGGGAAGCAGTAGAGAGGATATATCTTGAGTTTAGTAAGGTTTTTGACACAATCCCAAATGACATTCTCATAAGCAAATTGGGGAAATGTAGTCTAGATGAAGTTACCATAAGGTGGGTCAATAGCTGGTTGAAACACAGTACTCAGAATAATTATAAATAGCTCACTCCCAAACTGGGAGATTGTATATAGTGGTGTCACACAGAGGTCAGTCCTGGGTCTCGTGCTATTCAACATTTTCCTTAATAACCTGTATAATGGAATGAAGAGTAAGTTTATAAAATTTGTGGATGACACCAACTGGGGAAGGACGGGGTTGCAAAGACTTTGGAATACAGGATTAGATTTCACAATGACCTTGACAAACTGGAGAACTGGTTTTTTTTTAAACAAACAAGATGAAATTCAATAAAGACAAATGCAAAACACTACACAAAAGAAAAAAATCAAAGGCACAACTACACAATGGGCAAGAACTGGCTGACACGGGTGTGGAGGTTATAGTGGATCACAAATTTGGATATGAGTGAACACTGTGATGCAATTGTGACAAAAGTTAATATTCTGAGGTGTCTGAACAGGAGTGTTGTTAGTAAAACATGGGATGTGATTGACTCACTCTACTCTGCCCTGGTGGGGCCTCAGCTGGAGTACTTATCCAGTTTTGGGCAAAGCACTTTAAGATGTGGACAAATTTAAGAGACTCCAGAGGAGAGCAACAAAAATGATAAAAAGTTTAGAAAACCTGACCTATGAGGAAATGTTTAAGAATTGGGCCTGTTTAGTCTTGAGAAAAGACGACTAAGGTGGACCTGATAATAGCCTTTAAATATATCAGGGGCAGTTACAGAGGGGACAATGATCAGTAGTTCTCCATGTTCACTGAAGGTCGGACAAGAAGCAACCCTCTTAATTTGCTGCAAGGGAGATTTAGATTAGATATTAGGGAAAAACTTTCTAACTATAAGTGTAGTTACGTGCTAGAACAGGTTCCCAAGGAAGGTTGTATAGCCCCATCATTGGAGGTTTTTAAGAACAGATTGGACCATCAGGGATGGTCTAGGTGTACTTGGTCCTACCACAACATGGGGGCTGAACTAGATAATCTCCCAAGGTCCCTTCCAGTCCTATATTGCTATGATTCTATGATGCACAGCCCATTTACCCAATACCATATTCCTGAAAAGCTCTTCTGGGGGCTGCCAAGCCAATCTTGTGTCAAGGAACAGGAAGGGTTTCTATTCTCACTTATGTCTCCTCTTCACTGAGGACTGAAACATCCCAGACTGTGCAACCAGTATGCAGGGAATGTAAGGTAAATGCTCAGTTGCACCCTATACAGATGTTGATACCTAGATTTTTGTTTGCCCTTTGTGTAAGTAACTTATCCAAAACATACACATCCACTCATGTAGACATAGCAGATCATTACCTCATATAAATTGGTACAGCTCAGTTGAAATCGGTGAAGCACTTCCTGTTTACCCAGCTGAAGATCTGACCCAAAATGTTTGTGAATAGATCTGTTAAAACACTGGACCAGATTTTCCCTATATACTAATGTTGTAGTTTTAGTCAAGTTACACTGACAGAAAACTGGTGTAAATGGAGTGGACAATCAGGCCCAAAAGCTCATGTACCTTTAGGTACAAACTTTAACACTAACCTTCTGATCTTTAATCTTCCAATCGGTCTTTCAGAAACCCTATTTTTGTGCTTTTTCATGTGGAAATGAATGACTTGCTGTTCTTTTGTGTGATAATTTAGCTAAGCAACAATTATTACTTTGTGTCCTCAGCTGTGGAAAGAGTAGAGTTGAGTTACTTCAGTTCATTCCTTTGTTCCTCATTTCTGATTTATAAATTAGATATTTTTATCCTTATAAAGTGAGTGAAAAAGAAATTATATGATCATTAGCTTCATCTAAACAATAATGTATAAATTCAGTACCAATCTCTAGCAAAGATAAAAACTTGCCACTATTATTATTCCTTCAAAATGGTTAGGCTCTTTCCTGGTTTTGTATCACAGCCAAATTCTACCTTTCAACTTTTCCATATGTCAGTAGAATATGCATACGTGTATGAAGCATAGAAAATGAACATAGCGACTACGCCAACAGAAGGAACGATGACATTGCATTGAAAGAGAAATCTCCAGTCGACAGACACAATTTCTTTTTATTCCAGAACTGTAATTTTAAGAGTTCTTTAGAGAATTCCTTCAAGTAGACTAGACCAGACCATAGATTAATATTAATCATATGGAAGCCAGTTTATTATTATTACACAACAAAGTAGTATGTTAATAGGCTTCATATACTACACTTCCATAAATTATGGTCAGCTCCATAGCAAAAAGATAGCTCATCCTACTGCAAAAAAATTAAATGCCCAGTTAACACTAACATGAACAGTCATGTAAATTGTTTCTTAGATGGGGATTAGCTTCAAATGAGAACCTGTGAAGGAATAACTCCAACTGTAGAAAACAAAAACAGTTGTTTAAAGTAAATTGTATACAGTGATATTGCCAAGATTCTGTAGGGCCTTCATCTCATCACAATGAGAGGAGAATGGCTGCTGTACTTTAACCTGAGCAATTCGCTTGTCAGATTCTTTTCTCGCTGCCCACGTGTTCAGTTTTACTCAACAGCAAGCCCTGTTGTACCTTATCTTCCTTCTGAAGCAAAGCCCATGTTGGTGAGAACAATCATTGAGGTGACATTAGAAAAAAGCAACATGATTTGAACAGCTGTACACAGTCAGTTATTTATCAGAAGTTTTAACAAAGGCCAAAGAAAAAAGTGGCAGTTCAATAAAGAACTAGATAGCAAGTACTGCCCTAGCACAGCTGTTACACAAGATGAGAGAATTTTCCTCCAGGGCGGATTGGCAGAGGCCCCGGAGGTTTTTCGCCTTCCTCCGCAGCGTGGGGCATGGGTCGCTTGCTGATCGATTCCCTGCAGCTTGAGGTCTTCAAATCTCACTTTTGAGGATTTCAATAACTCAGTCATGGGTTCGGGGTTGTTATAAATGTGTATGGGTAGGGTTTTGTGGCCTGCCTTGTGCAGGAGGTCTGACTAGATGATCATATTGGTCCCTTCTGACCTATGAGTCTATGAGTCTATGAGAACGTAAACACTCCATTGTATTATTGCAAAAGAGGATGAGAAGATGCTTTTTTCCCTGAACCCCTGAAAGTGGCAAACTCAGCTCCAATTAAATACAAAAAATAAATCAGCTTTGAAACAATGTTGCAATTATGAATCTAAATATACAAGTTCACCTTCTCAATGTGCCATTAACTTGCCCAGAGTGTACAGACCGTGTAAAGTTATACATATTTCACCCAATCCTCAGTTAATGTAGGTAAGCATTGCTCCATTGACTTCAAAATTACGGGTGGAGTTTCATTGTCAGGATGCTCAGGACAGCCCCAAAGTTGACACAGGACTTCTGCAAAGAAGTTCCTGTCCTCTCAGTGATTTACAAATTTGGGAAAAATCATGCAACGAAATTCTTCGTCAGACAGATTTGGAGAAAACTTAGAATCATAGAATATTAGAGTTCGAAGGGACCTTAGGAGGTCATCTAGTTCAACCCCCTGCTCAAAGCAGGACTAACCTCAGCTAAATCATTCCACTGAGTGTTTTGTCAAGCCGCAGCTTAAAAACCTCTAAAGATGGAGATGCCACCACCTTCCTAGGTAACCCATTCCAGTGCTTCACCACCCTCCTAGTGAAAAACTTTTTCCTAATGTCCAACCTAAACCTTCCCCACTGCAACTTGAGACTATTGCCTCCTTGTTCTGTCACATGCCACCACTGAAAACAGCCTAGTTCCATCCCCCCTGGAACCTCCTTTCAGGCAGTTAAAGGCTGCTATCAAATCCTCCCTCATTCTTCTCTTCTGCAGACTAAACTTGCAAGGGAATCCTCATGGGGTGTTTCTAGTCACCCCTCTTGATCCCATACTATGAGGATTTCTGCAAAAAGAACCCTTTGTTATTCAGTAAGCAACAATTTACCATAGTCAGTTGAATAGTCTATATCATATCTCTGAGATCCAAAGCAGAGGCCCACAGGAATAAACACACAAATTCATATGGTGGATGCGTTTCTAAGCTTTTACTAATAATATCATGTGCCATAAAATAAATCCATAATTCTAGCTGCTAATACAAAATGTATAAACTATTGTAGGAGGAACTTTTAATAATTTCCTTCCTACATTCATCTTTTCTTTAAAAAAAAAATCACATTTCTAAGAATCACAGAGTGCTGTAGGTATAAAACGGAAGCTTCTTTTTTGCTGCATCTAGTAAAAAAATCAGCAAAACATGATGCAGTAACCAACCAAAAAAATGGCTTGAAGTTCTGTTTGTGAAGACAAAATATAGCGTAACTGGAAACTAGTTTTGAAATTCAGCTATCAATAGCTCCCCTTCTCACTGGGGCCTCTCAGCATGTGAACAAATACCTAAATAAATACAAAATGTATATATTAAATTTTAGTATAAATCCAACAAGTTTTCAGCAAATTTGATTAGAAATGACCCTTCAAAAACTGATCTCCAAAACTCCAGGCTGCTGTTTTTGCCACAGATTTGTATATATATTATTTTATGTTTCATTTCAATTCCACTATAAACCCTTTTCTCATTAAGAGAGAGGAATTAGCATATATGATGTGGCCAGGTGGTTACAGAATTTCACTGTATGAAATGTGATAGGCTAAATCCCATTTACACTAATTATATCCACAGCAGCCCTGGCACATACAACTTCACGTGTGTTTTAGCTCAGAGGTTTAAAACACATTAGCTTAATGTTAACTTAGGACATCAATGTCTTTATCTGGAATAAGCCAAAGCACTTTTTTTCCCAAGCTACTTGTCCTTTCCATCAGCAGCTCATTAGAGACACCAACATGTGTTTTCATGTGCAAAGCTAATGCCAGCTGACAAATTTAGGCTGCAAAACAGAAGAGAGATAAAGATATCAAAGGTCCGATTATTGTTCAAACAACATAAACCATTATATAATACAATTTGCAAGTAATTATTTGACTCCCAAATATTTCAAAGCTCTTCAATACATTTGGTTATGTCGTTAGTGTTAAAATTAATTCCAGTTATTTGGAAGAACTGTGTTTTTCTACTATAGTGGCTTCTGAGCAGTCTTTCAGGGGCCTTATTGCTCGGTGGACAGTTCTACCATATTTTTATGTTCATATTCCTGCCATCACAGAAAAGCATTTTGAGTTAAACTATTCACCCTCATAAAAATACTGAGCAAGTCCTTGGACATTGTTATTATTGCTTATTATCTGATAGGGCCCAAAAGCAGAAACAGTGCCTCCCCATAAGAGCTACCAAACCTACATTTTAAGCATGACAGAAGTAGAGGTGACAAAGAGTAAGAAGGATAGTGAGGCACACACAAAAAAAGACCAGGGTTATAGCAATACCATTATGTGGCAGTTCAGCAGAAGTACAAAAATATAATGGTTGCTCAGCTGAAATGTTTTAATTAAATGTATTAAAAATTAAGAAAAATGAGACCTCAAGCAAATCCCACTGAGCGCAATGCAAAAATTCCAGTTAATTACAATAAGTTTTGGCTCAAACCCATGGTTCATATTCCTGGCTCACTTACACCCTAATTCACAAAGCACTTAAACCCAAGTTTCAATCCCATTGAAGTCAACAGGACTTAAACGTCTGTTCAAGTGCCCTACTAAATTAGGCCTTAATATTGACATCATGGAGAAATTAATTTTTGGGAGGTACATAGATAGACAATTTGAACACTGGAAAACACTTACTGCAATAGTGGAAGACACATTCTTTCTTGGGTGGCATTTATTAACATTCTGAAAATAAATATTTTACCAAAACTCTATCTCCCCTCAGCCCCTGCCACCAACTACAGTATTATCTGTCACCACCAAAGATATTATTTTGGAAATTTTTGAAAAAATCTCCACCAAATTAAGACAGGAGTCATATGATCAACTATGTCTGACTGCAATAAAGAAAGAAAGCAAATGGCTTAGCCCTTGACCATTTCTATTATCATTATCTTGCAGCCCAATTTTGATCTTAGAAGTAAGTTATTTTACCTGTCTAGGGAGTGAGATGTGCAATGTTGGCACCACCATGCCAGTTGTCAAGCAACAAATATCAAAAGGAGTAAACAACTTTCACAATCTTCGAAGATTTGAAAGAATAGCATGATTGGCATGGACACAAAAATGTAAATTTTTAACACCAGCATCATGTCTGTCTTCCTTTATGGAGCAGAGTCTTAGAAATCTACCAAAAAAAAAAATATCAATTCATTCCAAAATAAATGCCCACGGAAGATCTTCAGAATCCACTGTAAATAATTTCTGATGTTACAAGGGACTCTAAGTAGACCAACACAATCTAAAGTATTAAATATGGTAAGAAACGGACAGCGAACATGTTGAGGATACGCTTTAAGGATGCCACCACATGATTTCCATGGCAATGATAAAATGGACACCACTTGGAAAGAGGAAATAGAGGGCCACCTAGAGAAACATTACACAGAACAATAGAAAAAGAAATTAGATACATCATCATGACACTCAGAAGCCTGAGCAGACCAGCACACACACACACCTGTCAAGTCTCTCTAATTGAGTGTGAGACTCACTCATTAGCATGCTGTCTCACTGTCACACACATTCCTAAGCTTATCTCACTCATTCTGAGTAAATATATAAAGATTTAAAATACTTTTACTCAGGCACCAAAAGAGACAACAATACATCGTGGGTCACAGGCATGGCGCTTAGAGCTTTCCAAGCTTGTGTACTGTAGTAACCATGGAGACTACAGGACCATGTGCATGAGAGGAGGCTACACAGGGATATTTTTGTGTGTGTGAATACTTGCCAATCAAAAACATATAAGTTTGCTCAAAAAACAGCAGGACTTGATTGCAGATTCTGTAAACTAAAGTTCAAAATTTAAACCACACTGGACAAATTCATGTCCACAGGGATCTCCAACCATCCCAGCTTTCATTCCAATCAGCAAATAATTGGGTATTTTATTAAAATCCACTGCTTTGCATTGCATATAGAATTCTCATGTGTCCTAAACTTTAGTATGAATTAGGACATTTAAGTGTTTCATATTGAATATTAAGCAGTGTACATTTTAAAACAAACTATTAAGTGCTGGTTGAATTAAAAACCTGACCTATTGGATGTCGCCAAGGCCCAAAGATAAGCGTCCTTGTCTTAAGCAATGACCTAATCCACCACCTGGAAAGTCTCACTCTTTGGCCTTGAATCTCACTCTTTGGGACTGTAAATCTCGTTCTTTGGGACAGCCAACCCTTGGCATCTCTGCACAAGACCGAAATAAATGGTGGAAACTGATGAACACCCTATTCCCTTGAGAGTGTGGGAGGATAAAAAAGAATGTTGCTCTTCACCTGCCTAGTACTTTGGCATAACATCTCACAGAAGTGCTGGCTGAAGATTAAACAGTCCTTCCTGATTGCCTCAGGTACCTATCATACTGCCATTGAAGTCATCTGGAGGATTGCAATTGTTCTCAGTGGAAGAAGGACCAAATCCTCTATTTCTTCTTTAAAAGAATATTGAGCCTGATCCAACTCCTATGAAAAGATCAGGCTCATTCTGATTTCTTTGTCTAAAAATCTATTTGTGACGAATTTGCAAAAAAGAATAAGCTATAAGATGCTGTAGTGGTCTATTACCTTTGACCCAGATTTTTAGATCCTCTTCTTTACACTGAAAAATAAATTCCATACAGAAGAATAAAATATTTAATTAAAAATATTGTCATTGGGAAAAAATCATGACTAAATTCAACTTAGCACCCGCACAGTATCTCAGAACCAATATTTATCTATGAGCCAATATTTACAGTTAAACATTTTATACTGCAAAACAGATGCAATAATTCAACTGCATCATGATTAGAATTCAGATGCCTAATACTGAAACCTCTTATAAATATGAAAGACTTATTCACTCAAATACTCCCTTAAATTCTATGGGCCTACTGACAATAGTACGGATAATTATATAGATGCATATTGTCTCTATAAAAATACCTTCATAGAATCTTAGCAAAATATTTTTAAAGGGGTACGTGGCATTATTTTTAAATAACCAGATACAGAAAACTGATGGCTTTTTGTTCCATAACAATATTACTCATATTTCAGTATCTGTTTGGAACATTCCAATACATTGTTAGATCCTACATAAGATCCTGTCTTACTCCAAGCAGCTTGCATTAAAAGGGAACATCACATATGCTCTAATTAAAAAAAGAATAATTTTGAGGAAATTCTATGGCCTGAACTATGGAGATCAGAGTAGATGATCAACATTGTCAACTTCTGGCCTTGGAATATATGATTCTTTGCTAGACAGTGGAGAGAATGTGGTTCCACTGCTACTTTTATTCAGATTTGGTGGCGTTGTTCGGGAATTCTGGTGATTAGTAACTAAGCAGTGCGAATGATGAACATATTTGAATTGTTAAATTGGATTAGGGCATTGTTAGTCGAGGGCAGCAGTTCTCAACCAGGGGTGCTGAAGCCCGGCTCCCCGGCACCCCCACAGGGTGGAAGCCGAGAGCAGAGCCTCAGAGCTGAAGCCCAGAGCCCTCAGCCCTGGTGCCCCCATGGGACAGAAGTCCCGAGCCCCACCCCACTTGGTGGCTGAAGTCCAGAGTCCCAAGCAACCTACCACCACCACCACAACCATTGAAGTCCTGAGCCCTGCAGGTCTAAAGCCCTGAGGGCTCACACACACTCGATGGCTGATGCTAGGAGCCTCGAGCCTTCCGCTCTTGGGCCCTGGAGTTTTTATAGTATGTTGGGGAGGCACCAGAAAGAAAAAGGTTGAGAACCCCACTCTAGGAGAGCAACTGCTCCCAAAAGACACACACTTTACTCTCATTCCTTCTCCAAGCACTCGTGTCATCGTTCCAGGCTGGCCTGCAGCAACCCCTCCAGATGGGCATTGTGTTGCAGGGATGCCCCTGACTTCATTTTTCTTTCACTTAAGGTATCAGCAAGCCCAGACAGACCATTAGATACTAAAAAGCATCCCCTTTTTCAGGGTCTCATTTATTAGCAGAATAGCCAACGCAGAACATAAACAACGTTTTCACCAGGATATCTTAGCTGGGTGACCTGGCTTCTTTCCAGGCTCTCTCCTAGGGGTTTCTCTCAGTTCTGGTCTGCGCCCTGGCATAAGGTCTAATGTCTCTACTGGAGTAAGATTCTTCTCTGGAGTCGGGGGAGTGCATCCACTGCAACTCCCCTCCAGAGACAGCAGGTGATCCTTGCCATGCCAGATTTACAGCCTATATCTGCAAAAAAAAAAACAGGCTAAGACTGCAGCCTTCCATCTAGCAGGCTCCCTTCTCTATGAGCACCCCATTCTCTATTCCAGTGGGTTCCCTAGAGAGCTCACTCTCTAGAATTCCTGCTCAGACCTTGGGCTCAGACCGTTCTTGGGAAAGACCTTTCCACAGAGCCTTCTATCTACCTTGGGTATTTTCCCAATTTCTCACCATGGAGTTAAGAGTTAAAGAATAATCCCCTCCCTGCAAAATATGCCTATCCTGGCTGCTGGTTGTGTGTTGTTTCTTAAATACTATTATTGATGGTTTATAATATTTTGGTAGAGAACAGGTAAAACCAAAAAATTTGGATCTGGATCCAAATCTTAATTTTGAATACTCCAAAGTTCAGATATGTTTGGATATAAGATCTGCACTGTAGTGACATCAGAAGAAGGAAACAATATTTTTAAAAAATATAATGTGTCTTTAAAAATCATTTTAATCTACTCTTGAACCACAAACACTATATGCCTTAATCACAATCATACGTTATTGCATAGGATTTCTGCAGGGGAGAGTTCAGTTGTTTGGATGTCTTAACTGCATTTCTTTTAAGTGTAACGTTAGCTCTGAATTTCCAGGTCTTGTAAAAATTGGTTTGGGGATAACAGCAGTGTACTTGTAATGTATTTTACACTTGGGTTACCTGGGCCAGTGGTTCTCAACCTGTGGGTACATAGAGGTCTTCCAGTGGGTACATCAACTCAGCTAGGTATTTGCCTACTTTTACTATTGGCTACAAAACAAGCACTAGCGAAGTCAGTACAAACTAAAATTTCGTACAGAAAATGACTTGTTTATACTGTTCTATGTACTATACACAGAAATGTAAGTGCAAATTTACATTACAATTGATTTATTTTATAACTATATGATAAAAATGAGAAAGAAAGCAATTTTTCAGGACTAGTGTGCTGTGACACTCTTGGGGTTTTTTATGTCTGATTTTGTAAGGAAGTCATTTTTAGTGAGGAGAAACTTGGGGGTATGCAAGACAAATCAAACTCCTGAAAGGAGTATATAGTCTGGAAAGGTTGAGAACCACTGACCTTGGATACTATTCTTCTCTGGGCCTCCTTAGGCAGCCTAATGTTTAACTTGGCAGGCCTCAAGATTTGTGTGTGCCACCAACAAACAAAAATACCCAAATATCAAAGTCATTTGGGCATGGGCACTCTCCACTTTAACTCCGTCTGCATGCAGTGCTTGCTGTATAATATACATATTGAGACACACTCATCCGTGTGACTTTTGACAGCTGGGGCAAAGGTTGGCTCTGGTGTGGCAACTACTGTTATATGCCCATTGTTAACACAGAACCATCACAGTTCTAATTATTTGTCCTAAAATGGGAAAGTAAAGGTTATTTGGGTTACAGAACAAAGCCTGGGATACTTAACTTTCTTTGCTATATTTCTCTGACTTCACTTTTCACCACAACCTCATTTTCTAAGACCTACCATAATAAAGCAACAGTCGTATAACTGATGCTTCTAAGAAACATGCTGTTGAGAGCAACCCATTTTACAAATTGCCAATTAGTCATATCTGAGTAGCTACCACTACAAATTAGCTGGAGTAAAAAACAAAATGTAACAGCTTTGATTTGTTCATTTTTAAATCTTTAGGAACTTGATCCGGAGGAAAATGAGATTTTAAAAATACATTGCATACTGATTTTAAATATGGAATATGGAAGCTGCCCAAAAAATTACATTCTTGTAATAAGACAGGATGGTCACATTTGTTTGTGCGAAGTTTAGATGGCCAGGCTTTAAACACACAAGTGCTGAGAGAGTCTCACACTGAAATGGCTGTAAAGGTCACATGCATACTCTGCCACAGCTGAACCCCAAGGGGTACTGCAGCTAAGCACACAAGTTTTTCAGACACTACAATTAGGTTTAAATGGACATATGGCAGAAGAAATCTGTTCACATGGTAGGCAGAGTGGAGGGGTGGGGGGGGAAGGAGAAGTTCTATCACAGGCAAAATTAAGAAAAATCAGGATGGCAGGTTATTACTAAACTAATAGAAAGGACGATACAAATGGAAGGAGAATGAGCTTGGGGAAGCATTTGGATGGAACATGTAAACTTGGAGAATATGGCCATGCTCTAGAGAGAGGGGTACAATGCAGATTTGACACTCAGCTGGAGATGAAATGCCATTGTCTTAGGATCACTTACTCTTTGGCATTTTCCACATTCCATGCAATGTTTTAGGTACAAGGCTGCTCACATTTCCGTAAAACTGTGCCGGTTACATTGGCCCCTGTTACATTTCTATAGGATTTTTCCATATGGGCACTTGTATGATAGGCATGATGAATTCTGTGAGAGGCCTGCTTTCAAGCTCTGCCTCCTCATTCAGGGAGCACACATACAGGAGTGCTTCTGTGAAGGCTTTAAGCTATCAGAGCCAAATCCAATTGAAGTCAATGGGCGTCTTTCTATTGACTTATGGGCTTTGGATCACGCCCTTTATCCTGATTTCAAATATTTGTGGGTTGGTTATTTTTTTAAACTGTGCATTCTAATAATGTCATTTTAATTCAAGAGAAACGTACTTACAACCTTAACTGCATCTTAAAGGTTTTTGTTTGGGATTTATAAAGTATAATTTAGAGTTAACATATATAATTACCAAAGGAAACATCATAGAATCCATATTGTTAAAGTTTAAACAACAAACAGCAATTCCAGTTAACATGGGGGGACTAATACAAGAATTTACAGTTCCAGAGATACAGCAAGAACCATTTTCTTATTATAATATCTACTGTTCACTTTATGCTATGGTAGTTCTTTTGCACAGCTGAGAAGCATTTGCACATTCCACATATGATTCTTATTCCAGAAATATTGCCATTCAAGGCTTTTATATACAAGGGGTAGAAGTTTCAAAAGCACCTAGATGATTTAGGAGCCTAAGTCTGATTGAACATAACTTAGGGACTTTTGAAAATTTTACCCTAGAGAAGTTAGGTGTTGCAATATCTGTTACAATCCTCTAATACTCCTATAAAATGTTTCACCATCCACTCAGAAAAATTCTTCCCACAGATACACAGGGATGTATACCACTGTTTTCATTGCACCTGTTCTGAGCAGGACTAAGCATCCACCATGATGTTATCTGCATCATTGTAATGGGAGGCTGCATTCAAAAGCTTTGTGTACACAGATTTTTTTTCCTTCAAATTACCCATTGTCAGGGTTGTGCACAAGGGGGAACTAGCAGGGGAATGGGCCCCCTCAATAATTGGCAGGGGTGCAGAGCTCCTCCAGCCCTGGGACCGGAGGAGGTCTCTCTCTTCCCATCGTAGCACTGGCAACAGAAAGCGCACTTTCACTATCCACCACATCCCCAGGGCCAAATGAATTCTGTCCCCCCACCTCAGCCAAATACTTGTGGATACATTTATTCAGATGGCTTCATGACACATGGATTTTCTTTGCATATGGTGTGTGTGTGTGTGTGTGTGTGTGTTGACATGGTCTAAGGTGTACAATATGTGTCTGTTTAGCATACCCCTCCAAAAGCGGTCAAATTTAAATTCCTGTGTATGCCTCTGCCCACTATTACTACCACCGGTCAATGAGCTGGTGCACACAGTCTGCCAGCATTTTAACCACCATGTAATTTAAAACTGGCCCTGAACATGGTTAGCCAAAATGGTTAAAAGTAGACACACATATTCCACTGAAAGATTTTTCCAGACAGAAACTGACAATTTTGTTGAATACAGTCTTTCTTCAGGAAATGTCAGGTCTTTGGCACCATTATTCCCAATTGCCTTCTATAAAGAGGCTCTGTGAATACAGGGAAAATGGTGGACATGATATACCGTGACTTTGGCAAAGTTTTTGATACGGTCTACCACAGTATTCTTATCAGCAAGTTAAAGAAGGATGGGTTGGATGAATGGACTATAAAATGGATAGAGAGCTAGTTAGATCGTCAGGCTCAACGGGTAGTGGTCAATGGCTTGATGTCTAGCTGGCAGCCGGTAACAAGCGGAATGCCCCAGAGGTTGGTGCTTGGGCCAGTTTTGTTCAACGTCTTCATTAATGATCTGGAGGATGGGGTAGCTTGCATCCTCAGCAAGTTTGCATATGACACTAACCTAGTGGGAGTGGTAGATACCCTGGAAGGGAGGGATAGGATACAGAGTGACATAGACAAATTGAAGGATTGGGCCAAAAGAAATCTGAGGAGGTTCAACAAGGACAAGTACAGAGTTCTTCACTTAGGGAGGAGGAATCCCATGTACTGCTATAGACTGGGGACCGATGGGCTAGGCAGCAGTTCTGCTGAAAAGGATCTGGGGGTTACATTGGATAAGAAGCTGGGTATGAGCCAGCAGTGTGGCCTGGTTACCAAGAAGGCTAATGGTATATTGGGCTGCATTAGTAGGAGCATTGCCAGCAGATTGAGGGAAGTGATTATTCCCCTCTATTTGGCATTGGTGAGGCCGCATTTGGTGTATTGTGTCCAGCTTTGGGTCCCCCACTACAAAAAGGGTGTGGACAAGTTGGAGAGAGTCCAGCGGAGGACAACAAAAATGACTAGGGGGCTGGATCAGAAGACTTATGAGGAGAGGCTGAGGGAACTAGGCTTGTTCTCTGCAAAAGAGAAGAATGAGGGTGGATTTGATAGCAGCCTTTAACTACTTGAAAGGGAGTTCCAGGGAGGATGAAGTTAGGCTGTTCTCGGGGGTAGAGATGACAGAACAAGGAGCAATGGTCTCAAGTTGCAGTGGGGGAGGTTTAGGTTGGACATTAGGAAAACGTTTTTCACTAGGAGGGTGGTGAAGTACTGAAATGGGTTACCTAGGGAGGTGGTGGAATCTCCATCTTTAGAGGTTTTTAAGCTGTGGCTTGACAAAACCCTTAGTGGGAT
>ML675605.1:6520720-6535401 GCA_007922155.1 Mesoclemmys tuberculata
ACCTGTTCCAGTTTGAATTCATCCTTCTTAAACATGGGACACCAGAAATTTTTGTTGGATTGAGGTACTTCTAAAAGGGTATATTTGAAACATGGATATCAATGTTAAAAAAAAACCCAATGTTTGAAATTCAAGGGCCATCCACCTATCTTATGGATGGGGTATCTGCGTCACATCTGGAAGTTACAATTTGTGAGACATTCCCCTCCATGCATATTTTGGAGAATAGATATGGTATATTGGGTTCTTCAGCATACACTAGCTATGAGATGGTGCCATTCCAGGGATGTAAGCTTTCACTTCAACATTAACTCTGAATTTTCAAGTTTCCAAATATTGGCTTTTGTTAATAACTCCACTAACTGAAATGGTTTCAGTTTAATTTATATCTACTTATAACCGTAATGGTAGCTTAACAAAGCTCCCTAAAATCTCCTGCTACCTATTTTATCTATTTATTATTAGTAGTAGTTTCCAGTAATGCCCACTATGTGCCAGACCTTTTCCTAATACAGATGAAGACATACTGCACTGTGATTCACACTGATTGCAGTCAGACTGATGCACAGCCCACATGGAGCCCCACTGATTTGGGCCCCACTTCCAGAAAGCACATAAACACATGCTTAACTTTAATTCCCATTGCTGTGGGACTGAAGCACATGCTTATAGAGCAAACCCCTCTTAAAGTGCTCTGCACTGTGCACATACTAATGTATTTTTGCTGAATCAGGGTCCAAAGGCTAACTTAGTAGGAAAGTTAATGCTTAACACAGGAAAATGGTATAAAAATCTTAGACATTTACTTTTTTAGACCAGATTCTAATCGCTGATATGCAGTACACAACACTGCAGCTGACAAAAACTCTGTTAATCTGCACAGTGAACTGGCTTCCATGTATGTGAGCCACTCCCTGCTACCTTACAGAATTTCACATCTGTGCACATGTTGATAGGTTCTACTTAGTAGTTGACCTAGTGAATCTGATCTTGTAGCTTGCTATACGGAGTGTTGTGGCTTTGGAACCAAAGCTCAAGAGTTCTATTTGCTATAGAGCCTATATGGTGTCTATGTATATGTGCTGCCACTGACTATTATCTATTCATAGGCAGAGTAGTAGATATTTTGAAATAGGCTATCCAGCTGATATTAAAATTGTCATTAGTATAAGTATGGGACATTTTCTCCATTAATTACAGAAGACAAGAGACCAAATTCTGCCCCAGTTTGAACCTGCTTTAGTGCAATTACACAGAGGGTAAATCAGAGCAAAATTTGGTTCAAGTTTTGTATTCAGCATTCAACATAGCAGCCCTGAATAGGAAAAATACTTTAGTTTGCAATTCTCCACTATAATCTAGTCTAGCACCCCTCAGGTCACCAAACTGTCTGTATACTGCCTAACATATATATGTACAGTACATACTTTCTCCTCGCCTACATCCTCAATTTGAGGAAGGAAATTACTTCTCATTGCATCACCTGTGTCTGGATGATGAAAGTCATTATTACCTCACTCCTCATACAGCCTTCTCTAAGGTCAGTGTTCAGATTTCTTCTCTCCAAGGTAATACATCAGTCAAAATTATCAGCCCTCAGCATTCAGTTTTTTGTAAATACATTCCAAAAATTATATTTCACCCAAGTGTATTAGAAAAGGTCAATATTTAATGCAATATAAAAATATTATATACACAAAGTGCTCAGACATGCTCACAATCTCTCTCCTCTCCAAACAGGGCATTTGCAGACTTTGAGTATATAGCATTCACTTTTTTTCTAGGCAAAATATTTGTGTCTTTTCTATATAATCAATCAACGGGTCATTAGAGGTATGTAAGGGCTTAGGTAGCTTTCTCTTTTCTTATATTTTTGCACCTCTGCTGTTTTAACATTCTCACATAATTTAAAACTCTTAAGCGAGATCCTCATTCCTGTTCAAGGTTTCCATAAAAGGGCCCTAAAAGCCCTGGTTCTGGACTGGGGGTGGATTCCTCTGGTGGAGGCTCTGTGGAGGAGCCATCAGACTGCTATCTGAGGACACCCTCACAAGTCTTTGCATAGCTGGGGTACCTGGGGTGGAGCTGGAGAGGGAGGGGTGCATCAGAAGCAGGAGTCACAGCATGCAGTGCTATGGAGAGTCTGTACAGTGCTGCAGCCTGGGGAAGTTGCGATAGCTTTAGACAGACCTCTCAGAATTACCAAAATTACCCTTAGGGCTCCAGAGCAGCCTATGACTGGGATGGAGCAAAGGTACCTTAAAGCTGCTAGCTCCTTCCTTAGCGAACTGTGAGTTTTGTGCTGCCATTCTTAAGGGATGTACAAATATTATCTTTATTAGTAAAGGGTTGTTATCCATTTGAAATAAAGTTTGTTTCAAATAATGAACTACATTTGCTACTTTGTCCTCTCATCTGAACTACTGTTCTGTGCCTTTGTCTTATATGTGTCTTATTTAGATTGTAAGCTCCTCTGGGCCAGCAACATGTATTACCTGTTTCTATAATGCCCATTAAATGTATAGCACTATACATGTTTTAGAACAATAGGAACAAATCACTTTCTGACTATACTGTTGGTACTGTTTTCGTACTGGCAATTGATATTAATGCCTTCAGCCTTAGCTGATTTCTATAGTTATGAATGGAGGACTCTGCTGGTTGTCTCTATATCACACAGTCAAAAAGATCCCAAAAATTTTCCTCATATCTTCATGTAACATTTGCATTTTGGAAACTGAAGTCATTCAAGTGTGTGAAATGATAGCATTTTGTGAATGTCCTAAACACTGCAGAAATGAGTGATACTTGGACCCAGAGTTACAGAAAATGTACTCAATTATCCATAAGTAGGTTTGGAAGGATTAGATTATCAGTAAATGTTGACAGATATCAAGTTCACCATACACATACAAACCAATGAAACATGTTTCCCATCAATAATAATTGAAATTTAGAGATAGGCAAAATAAGAATGCTGCTGGATAAATTAGTGTTCAATTTAAAGCTATTTACTTTGTATATGTTGACTTCTGATGTTGTCAATTTGTGTTTTAATAGATGTAAAGCTTTAACTTTTTGAACCTCAACATCAGTCCTTAAATAACAATTTAACACTGTCTGACACCCTGCCTTCATTTCCTGCAACTGAAAATTTAAATCTATAAAAATTGCAAAAAGAATAATCCTTAAGGTTTTTGTGGAAATTTAAAAGAGAATTTTTTTTAAATGCTACAAAATAAACAATGATTTGTCAAAACCAAACCAAAAAAATAATTCTGCCACGCCTATCCATAAGTGTCAGTGACCCTTACAGACAACATTTTGCATTCAACTGGCCAAATCATCACAGGTGTAACTCTGCTAACTGAAGTGAGTGAGATAGCTATAAACATCACATATGCAATTTTGATTTCCAGAGAGTGTTAATTTCATTAAACACCAAAGTAAAACTGCTGTGTCTTATGTGCTATTGGCCCTATTTTGTACTTGGGTCGTACAGAGAAATATTCTTCTCACACAGCAGGACTCATACTATGGAGTCACAGGCATATATTCTGCACTTGTTCCACATAGTGAAGATCAGCACTGCAATGTCTGGCATGCTAGTCAAAAGAGAGGAATTTGCTCTTCATCTGTTACCTTTAATCTCTGGTATTAGATAGTCATATAACATTCTCCATATTTAACTGGAAATGGACAGTGAAAGACTGTGACAGACTTTCCCTTTCCATCTAGAGATCTGTTTTCCTTTTAATGTGCAAAGTATTTCTTTATGCATATGTCCCAATAGTTTTTTAGGGAATGAATTGTTTTATCCACCCATCACCCTTAGATTAGGCTTCTAAATAATTAGGCCAATAAACCTTTATAATTTGAAAAAACCTAGTGATGATAATCCATCCTTGGTGACATACAAGTGCATCTCCATCTATGTAGCAGCCTAGCCAACAAATTCCTGATCATAAGTACAGCAATTCTAAAGATTACCTCATAAAATAAATTCAAAAAAATCATTTATTAAAACATACTTGAGTTGTTAGACTATGGTACCGTGTATAAAAGCTGGTAGCATTCCTTAGATCATATATCAGATATCTATTGTATGAATATACCACTGGTAATCAATCTGATTCTCTAATATTCTTTGGATGCAATGTATTGGATTTTTTTCATCATTCCCTCTGAATGTAAATTGATCTACTGCATTGAAGCAGTACTATTTAAAACAAAAGGGTTTGATTTATAGCCAGTCTCTACCCTCATAAATCACACCTTCAGTGTGGTGCTCTGGGCTCCCTGTGTTCTGCCAGCATTTACCTTTTATAAATGATTTGGGTTTACCTCCCATTGTGATAGAGCCTAATACAATCACATTCTTCTCTCCCAGCATTCATTCTTTCTGTTGCTCATTATTCCCACTGGGAATTCAGACCTAGTTTTTGCAAGCATGTCAGTTTGGGTTTTGTTTTTTTTTTAAAGTAAGAAATGATGAATTAAAATTTGTTTGTATGCTGTAGCTCTTTCTATCTCTAGACATATTATGCTATGGAATTTTTCCTCCCCATTGACTATGCTTACATTAAAGATTCTATTTGCTAAACTAATGATTTGAAACTTAAATGGAACAGCAACTTGAAATGTCCAGGTCATAATGTACTTGTCCTTCAAGGTAACACAGGGATATACATCTCGCAAGGTACATCTCTCTCTCTCATTCTCTCTCTCTCTCTTTTTTTTTAAGGAAGCTGAAATTCTCAACTTTTTTTTAAAAGTCTGGAACTTAAAAAGAACAGATTTTCTAAAATAAGTATTTGACACCTGAAGTCACTAGGTTGGCTTCATTATAGGTTGGTTGATTTTGTAACTAGGATTTTCCTTTTCAACCCTCAATCCAATCTTTTGATATGCCTACAAGGGTTTATGTAACCAAAATGTATTAATTATTGTTATTAAAATGCATATTGCAGTAGTGCCGAGAGGCCTCAGTGAAGTTAGGGCCCTTTTATTCTAGATGCTTTGCAAACACAGAAATAGGCCTTGTCTCAAAGAGCTGACTATGGCCCTGATTCAGGCAAGCATGTCTAATTCAGGGCAGCAACTAACTGACGTCAGCTGGAGTTAAACTCATGCCTCAAGTGAAGAACATGCTTCAGTGCTGTCCTGCATCGGGACCTAAAAGACAAGGTACAATATGTGGATCAGATAAATAAGTGAGTGGGGGATGAAATGAGGCAGCCAAAATAGGCTGTTGGTATACAGTAGCTGTATGTGTCATTCTTAGCTGATCAGTTGCAATAATCTCAATTTGGCACCTGCCAAGGAAATTATAACATTACCAACGATGGGACCAAGGCAGCAAATTAGGAGTCAGACTAGATTTGTCACAAACGTCAATGTTCAGCACTCTTCGGATTCAGTTTTGGAATTCAATCCTGCAAGCTTGCAGGGCTGCACCCTTTGTTTGATCCTTTCTAAAGATGAGGTTTAGAGATCTTGATCCTGTACTCATTTACACCTGTGTAAATCAAGAGTAACACAACTGACGTTATTGAAGGCAAACTGCTGTAGAAACAGTGTAAACAGATCTAAATCAGTCCCCCAGTCACTGGAAGATCGTATCTACAATAATTAATAATGCTGACCTTTCAGACTCAATTAAAATATGTGTTTGTGAAAAGGAAGACCTTAGTGTTAAAATATCAACAGTATTTGACTTCCAATGCAATGAGCAGCTTAATTTTTTGGTATCCATTTTATATCTGCAGTCTCCTGATGTATAGGGTTAGGACAGCAATGAGATGGAACTGGAAGGCAGCATTGCTGTCTAGTGTCAAAATAAGTGCTTCCAAAGAAGAAAGTATGTGAAGTAATCATGTTCCTTCAAAGTAACTTAATTTTCTTTTGGCACCAGTACTGCAAAACCAGACTTTCAGCAGAGCTCAAAACATTCAGAAATCAGGCCCTAATTATTTAGAGACAAACACTGAATTTAAAATTTCAACATTTTGTCTTATTAGTTACAGGTTAGTTGATTTTGTAACTAGGTTCTGATAAAACAAGGGGCAGAGATAATCACTCTGACTATTTTTTTTAACATATTTAAGTGTCAGAGGATGGACTGTGCCCTTTAAGAGGTATCTGAGTCCAGTCCACCTGTGCCTCGTTAACGGCCTTTTGGGGATATAATTGATTAACAAAGTTCAAAATAAATGCAAAGACGTCTTCCACCCAGCCTCAAGTGGGCACAGCCCCACCTGCAGGATGTCTATCTTCAGGATTCCACTCTGGACACCGCTTTTCAGCACTTCCCAGTTTTTGCTCAGTCTTTCATCTCAGCCCATCCTGGGTGCATTTTGGGTCCCACCTTGCTCTCTTCTGAGAAGCCACTCCCAAGCCTTTCTACCTCCAGTCTTCCACTGGCTTCTACGTGCCTGGTGCTCTCCTCTCTGGTCAGCACCTTACTGCTGTGCTTCCTTCCTCTTAAGACCAATTCTGCACTAATGTAATAGGATGGGGCTAATGGAACTGGGTTGACTGGCTCAAGGATTCTGGCTGTTAAGGGGCAGGTCACCCCAGTAAGACGTAGGCACTCAATCTGCAAGGATGCTATGTCCCTGTGTGATTTGCCTTGATGACTGATGAAGACATGGCTGCAAAATACAATTACATGAGTTCCTTCCCTTGTTTCAGTTTTTACTGTTTTACCTACAAGTCCTTATACCACCGGATTTCACTGACTCAGAGTGCAAACTGTGCATGTCCCAGTATACATACATAGGACTAAAAATTGAGAATTCCTGTCTAGCCCTATGTTGCCCCAGAAGCATCCTGGAAGGAATGTGACTCAATGGCCTTTTATAAACCCTATGTGCTGATTTGCTTCATGAAAAACCCTATAGTGAGTCTATCATGAGAAGGGGTCTAGAATTGTTGGTTTTATCCTGAAGTAGTTTCACATACGCAGTGCCCATTGAATTCAAAGGGAGTTTTATTATGGACCTGACCCTGCAGTTATTTCACAAGCCAGTGCATGTGGTACAGCATAGTTCGAACATCATACAGCCTTAGCATAGTTCTAACATCATGCTGCATTTAGGGGCAGGTGACCCAGACAACCGCCCGAAGTGCCGGGCTTCAGCGGCAGCAGGCTTGGGGTGCTGTTTTTGTTGTTATCGACAAAAGGGAAAATAAAATATTTGAAATATATTTTAAATATATTCCTTCTAGCATAGTACCCCAAGAAGACTGAGGGTGACTCGGGTGACAAGGTACTCCAGGGAAAGGGGAGAAGGAAGGAGCCCAGGCAAGCCAGACAACCGTCTGGCTGCATTATGGCCTATAGTTGAGGCAGCATGTTTCAGCTGGAGCCCCGCTGACTCAATGATGGAATACCCCATCAGTGCCGGGGCCCTGGGCTGGGACGCAGTGGAGTTGGATGGGCCTGTGTCCCTCTCCCCCTTCCTACCCCGACCTTAGGGTGATTGCCCCACATAGTGCTAGAGACTCGTGGCCCTGTCTGCCCACCCTGCTTAAGGGCCGGGGCTGTAAACTGTTTGTGTGCCCTGCCAAGGGCTATAGACTACTCCCCTCTGTCTGCCCACTGTACCTGAGGGCTTAGGCTGTGAACTGTTTGTTCGCCCTGCCAAGGGCTATAGACTGCTCCTCCTTTGCCTGCCCTGCCTAAGGGCCTGGGTGGTGCACTGTTTGTCTGCCCTGCAGAAGGCTCGAGACCTCTCCCCTTTGCCTGCCCAGCCCTGCCTAAGGGCCTGGGCTTTGAACCATTTGCTCACCCTCTCGAGGATGAGAGGCTGCCCCATTTTGCCTGTCCGCCCCACGTCAGGGCCTGGGCTTTGAACTGTGTGCTCACCCTGCAAAGGGCTAGAAGCCACCTACCTGGCCTGCCCAGCTGCAACTGTGAGACCAGGCCCCAAACTACTGGATCACCCCTCCTGAAAGTTGGGGGGGCCCAGGATGGTGGAATTGCCCAGCCAGGCTGAAGAGGCCTGGAACTGTTAACTTCCCCCTTTTAGTCTGAACTCCCTGCAGGACACAGGGGCCAGGAGATGTGGCCTCCCTTGGAGATTGACGTTGAGGGAGCGCCACCACCCCCACCCCTGCTGGGGAACGTTTACACTAAGGAATTAGCAAATATACCTGAAGATAAGGAATGGAAAAGTGAGGAAAGTGATGGAGAATCATCCAGTTTTGCTGGTGGGATAAAGGAGAGTAATGATAAAGGTTCACATGGAAAGGAGAGAAGTGATGAAGAATCAGCCTTGCATGATGACAGAAACAGCAGTGAGAAAAATTGCACACCACAGATAGTTACATTAGATCCTGCTTTATGGCTGGCAATCCTAAACTCTGCTGATATTGATTGTTCAATTTTGAACAGGCTGGGGAAAATCGAGGATATGACATTTCCAGTAAAGAGCAGAAGTGACGCTTCTCAAAGTCACACTGCAAAAGAGTGCTCAAGAATGGTGAGAAACTGAATCAACATTGATTGATCTACTTAAATTCAACTGACAAAGTTCTGTTTTTGTTGCAAAATATTTGACAAGAATGCCACACCATTACTGGCATAATTTAAATGACGCTCTGAAGCAACATGAAAAGTCACCAGCCATTTTACGGCCTACTCTAGATGGATGGAGGTCAAGTCCAGGCTCAAGCTGAATAAATGCATACATGCAAAACCAGCGCATTATTAATGTAGAAACCCAGCACTGGAGGAATGCACTCAGGCGTCTGATCTCAATTACCCTCTTCCTTGCAGAGAATAATTTGGCTTTCTGGGGCTCGTCCGATAAGTTGTTCACTGAACATAATAGTAATTTCCTCAGTTTGGTACAGTTCCTTGGGAAATACAACAATGTCATGCATGAACATCTACATCGAGCAGTTTGTAAAGAAGCTATGGATCATTACTGCAGCAAAATGATTCAAAACAAATTGATTGGCCTTCTGGCAAGGAAGGTACCTGATAACCTATTATTGCAGCTTGGCAAAGTGAAGTACTATGCCACAATAATGAACTGCATTCACAACATTTGTCACAGCGAAAAGATGTCATTTACAGTAAGATTTGTTGATGGTGAGGATGGCTGTACCCGAGTAAAGGAACCTTTTATCTGTTTCTGGTCTGTGGACAATTCTACTGAAAATAGCCTAACAAAACAGTTTATGACTGTTTTGAATTAAAATAAAATAAAGCTTCAGGACAACCATAGCCAAGGCTACAACAATGACATGAACATAAAGAGAAGAAACAGTGGCGTCCAGGCAAGGATCCTTGCACTGAATCCAAGAGCTTTCTTCGTGCCTTGTAGCTGCCATTTCCTCAACCTGGTTGTGTCAGATGCATCATCATCTTCTTTAGATTCAGTATCTCTCTTCAGAGTCCTACAAAGGACATACATCCTGTTTTTAGCATTAGCTATCAGGTGGAAGATCCTCTCAGACAATTTAATCAATCTGATCATGAAGCTGCTCAGTGACACTCACTGAGAAAGCTGTATTGACAGTATGAGTCCAGGAAGATACCAAGTGACTGAAGTTTACAACGCCCTGATGCAACTGGTACAGTCAACTAAAGCTGAGGCCAGAATCCGACAAGAGGTTCAAAGCCTGGCAAACCAAATCACTGACTTCAAATTTCTGGTCTCAGTTGTGGTTTGGCGTGATATCCTGTTCCAAGTAAACTTTGTGAGGAAGGCATTACAAATTCAGACAATGGACATCGCAACTGCTACTACTTTGATGAGAAACTGCCTTGATTTCATTGCGGCCTACAGATTTGAAAACGCCATCACTGTTACTAAAGAAATGGTGGGAAACTTAGGTGTTGAACATATGTAATGTAGATATTATTGTCTATTCATATGGAAAACTGACATATCTGATCAATCCTTTATCACAAGATATCCTTTAATATGCTATTATGGCCAAATTTTAAAAACGGACCACTAAACATGCCCTTGTAAAACTGTATACACACATCTTTGCATAGACAAAGCCTGTATTTGCATGCATGAGTTAGGTAGCTGGAATTACAACTAGTTGACTGCACACATGAACTTGAACCTCAATGAAGATGCAAATCTACACCGTGTACTGAAAAATTGGTCCACTGTGGTTTCTTAAATTCTAATATTGTGCCTTGGTTCAACCAGATGTTTTCTGAGTTCAAATCAAAACACCAATGAAGGTTTTTTGCAACCTGCCTTGTCATTATGATCCAAATGCCTGCCAAAGAATGTATTCCCATGTGATATGAATCCTTCAACATTTGTTACTAGCCCTGGATACTTAGAAAGGGAGGACAGAGAAGTTTCTCCAATAGTTCATCCACTCCTGGGAGGAATTAGTAAAGAAATATGATGACCCAAACTTGGGAAAGAAGTATTTGAGAACCATTACACTAAGCAATAATGAACACCGAGGAGGGTAATTCCTGGTAGTTAATGACTACCTGGAGGAATCATTAACTCAAAGAAAATTCCTACCTAGATTGCAATCTGAACCTGCAAATGCTTACTCACACTAACAATCCTTACTCATGCAAATGACTTCAGTGGGACTACTTATGTACGTAAAGCCTATTTGTATGAGAGGTGAGCTCATCTAAGTAACATCTACTTGTGTAAGTAAGGGTTTGCAGACTAAAGACTATTTTTGGTAGTATAAGAAAAGAGAGTTTAACTAGGAGCAATAGAATGGAATTAATATGTTAGCTTGCACAATATCTCCCAAAGTAGGTGGAGGAAGCATGTTTCTAGGCATATTTAAAACTAGATAGGAGGAAATGCTGCTAAAGAGAAATCATGCATTGGCATGTGATGGACTAGTGCTCTAACTACTGTACTCTGTGGCATGAATTCAAACTTAGTGGGTGAAGTTCCACTAAGGTTTTAGGGAATGCCTTTTCTAGCCTAACCTATAAGGCTACCACTCCCCTTCCTTCAAATACTCATCAAAACCTATCTCTGCTGTAAACCCTAAAAGAAATGCACCAACTGTAATGGCTATGTGGAGGACTGTTGGAGAGGGTTGATTATTTTTAAGAACTTTCAGATTAATCAAATTGTACACACAGCTAACCCTATGTCACAGTGGTCCATTTTACTGTCTGTATATTATCCATTCACTTGTGTCTTGATTCAAATTACACTGAAAATTCTTCAGAGCTGGGTCTGTGGATCCTATGTACACACCAGCACAATGATCCTGATTGGGCCTTCAGGACACTACTGCAGTACTACTAATAATCAATGTCAGTAGAGTTTCAGCAACACTAGGAGAGAATCTGGCCCAGTGATTTAATTAAAGTACCTTCTTTGCCCTTCCCAGGCATTAGCGCCCTGACATCTACTTACTTAAGGAAAACCACTCAGACTAGTCTACCAACAAGATTTAGTCCTCCGGAGGCCTAAAAGGGTCTGGAGAAGACACTGACCAATCAGCAGCCAGCAGGCCAGTTAAGAAGGCTTGGCTGCTTCTTCTCGTGGACAGTGCAAGATGAGACTGAGACAGCGGAGATGTTCCCCCAAGGCCAAGTCAGGGCCTTGCCCTCAAGTTCTGCAACTAAACACTGGCCTTTCAGTTTTGTTTGTTTGCTGAAATGTGCAGGAGGCCAAATTCCGAGTTTTATTATCGTTAGTTAACTCTTTGGAGACTCAGGTTGAGCTTACTTGGAGCTGGTGGCCAAAACTGTGGACTAAGGCAGGGACTCGTGAGCCCTGCAAGGGGTGCTACAGGGCAGTCCCCCCGTGGCAGGGACTTATGTTAATGAGCTGGTGCTACATGTCACAAATACTAGGTCAATTTAGAAGCCTTGTTGACAGTTCACTTGACGAGACATGGACTGAACTGTCACACAGACTGACCTAATAGCCTCAACCAGACCTATTGGGAGAAGGTGGGAGCAGTATAAGGGAGTTCGAACCACAGCTTCCATTCAGCGACCACTTGTTTCTTTGAAGTCAAATGCTGTTAACATAGCATTTTTCATAAGCAGCAATTGCACTTTTAAAAAAAAAACCTTTTAAGTTGTTAGTTGTAAAGATGCTCTTTCAAACATCCACAAAGTAAAGATTTTGGCAATAGAACAACACAAAACAACAATTAGAGCAGCTGCTGAGTGGGTTGCGTAGTGGAATTACAACATGTAAAGAAATCTTCCTCCTCTGGATCTCAGCCTACGGAATAAACATGAACACCACCACACAGGGCCCAATTCTCCACAGCTTTGCACCTTGGGTCACCACTGACACCTTTGTAAAGTTGGTCCAAGACACTGTCATTCTGTTTTAGGAGAATGTTACAGCAACTTTGCGCTGGTATGACTGACAACCCAAGGTACAAAGCAGTACAGAGTTAGCCCCCCAATACACCATGCACATCCACCAGCACTATTGTACCACTTGTTCTAAATTTAGAACTAAGGAGAGAAAAATATTTGCACTGTGCCTATCTACTGCCACTCCCATCCCACCACACCCCCAGAAATCTCCATTAGCATGTGCATTATTTCTTTGAGCCCTGGGTACAGCATGAATGAGCATGTTAATATCTCATATCCAGAAGCCTTATTTACATCTGGAAAAAGGGCTCTATAGCTTTAAAATGGATAAAGTGGGAAGGCAGACTGAAGTGGCTTTGTGAAAGTCATTCAAGTTCTTCAGCACAGTTGTTTATTTCTTTTTAACATAGATGTGGCATAACTGAATAGGCTCTCTGGAGACTCCACAGCTATTTTCAGTAGTTCCAAGTGCCCACCACTAAACATAACTTCTAATCTGTTCAGATCTCCTCAAATATTAAGTAGAGCCTTTTCAGTTTAAGTAATCATTCCACTGCTTCAATAAAAAAACCCCAAAAAATCCTACCATAGCTTTGACACCACCTCCAGCATTGCTGTAGCATCTGCCTCCCTTTCTATGGTATGTCAGTTGTACAAGCTGATGATGCAATCCTGCAACCTTTGATTTCAAAGGGAGCAGGACAAGGCCAAATGGATCATCTACTGCCCTCAATCTGGGGCATGCAATTCCAATAAAAGCTACACATTTATATCAAGTGCATTATATGGTATCTAGTTTGAAAGCAACAGTAATGGAGAGATAATAATGGAGAACACGTTATTATAGTTTTTATTACGGATAGAGAACCATCTTCAGGAGGTTACCCCTTCAGAAATGGTAAATTAAAGGACAGTTTAGGCAAGCTGGAAAGTACTGAAGTCCTAAAGAATCAAATGCTAAGGGGAAGAGAGACAGCTGACAGAATAAATTACCAATATATTAACATTCAACCTATAAGAGGGTCAGTTTGGACATCATCAGATAGTTCTTTCTTTTATTTTTACCTATGTCAGTGCAACATCACGATTGAGATTTTACATGAACACAAAGTCAGGAAATGCAAAGTTATTGTTTTCATAATCCATTTGCGCATATGTAGTATTTTGTATTATATTTTATGTCTTAATACATGTTCAGGTGGCCAATTTACGGTTAATGTGAAAACTCTAACTTTGATTTTTCTGACAGTTGTCCATGAATAAGCTCAGCTTGAATGTTGTATCAACACAATAAAGTTTTGGGGTTGTTTCTGTGCGGATTGCATTACATTTTCTTGGCTTGAGAGATTATGCAAAAGAAAAAAGAACAATTCAGGTGCATTGTTTGACAATGATTGCTCATTCAAATAAATGCATCATTAGGTCATATCTTCATCTCAAATTTCATGTGCATGAGTTTACGGAACCCTGGGCCTCATACATGCATGCGAAGTCTGAAATTGGAGCTGTTCTATCCCAGTATTAAAAACAACAACGGACATGGTAGGGCCCTTCTAATGCTATTTTAAGGGCAGGGGCGGATTCAGGGTAATCGTTCATATATTAATGGCTTGCGAGAGTGTGAAGAAACAAGGGCTGTTTACAACTCCCCCGATATATCCACAACCTGACCCCAGTTAGCTCTGCAGCATGGAGCTTCCTACAGCTATCTGCTCCAATGTTAACCTTCAGCTTCAGAGCATAGCTGGAATCCTAAGTGGGTGCTTCCGCTCTCATGAACAGCTGTGTAGTGTCTTTGTGGCTGCCAGGTTATGTACCCTGGGAGGAGCCTGCACATCCACCTTTTGTAAAAGGACAGCTCAGTTCAACAGAAGTAAGTCTACATAGGGCTTCTGGCTGAGAACCTGCTGCATTACAGCATGTAGCTGCATCGTAATAGCATTGAGAGGGAAAACTCCCACTAACTAAAACAGGAAGCAAGGGAGAGGTGGAGCATGGCTCTGTCCATTACCATTCTGGGTAATTCATTGAACTCTGTCATGATCACACTACTACAACTTTGGTGATGATACAGGGAGGGATGGCCCTGAAAGTCTGTCATGAAGAACCTTTAAGGGGGTCACACAGGTCAAACAGCACTGCAAGTGGACAGGCCTGACAGGATCTCTGTCAGGCCCAGGATCTCACATCAGCTTCAAGCACCCTTCAGCAATTCCAAATGTTTCAACCACTCAGCTACTGTGTGGTTTGTACCCACCTCTGCACTGACCTGACCATCCTCAGAAACCAATATGGAGCAACCATAATGACAGGGTCTATATAAGAGAATAGATAGATAGATAGATAGATAGATAGATAGATAGATAGATAGATA
>ML675605.1:6535411-6709722 GCA_007922155.1 Mesoclemmys tuberculata
AGATAGATAGATAGATAGATAGATAGATAGATAGATAGATAGATAGACAGACAGACAATAGGTAGGATAAGGCCCTCACTCCCACATATACTAGGGTCAGCTAAAGGAAATAACATACTGTGCATGCAATTATACAAAAGTCTATAACCAAGCAAAAAGAAGAGAGAATTGAATTAGTCTTCCCACTGGAGGCCTACACGAATGTCCACTGAAGGCAGTGGCAGTCTTTCTACTTACTTTAACTGGCATCATACCAGGACCTACATATAGCAAAGATGCAAGCAAAGAAGTGTTGACCTGTCACATGGGATACCCAGGTATATGGCATATGCTTTTAAACAGTTAGGGTATTATAACGTCAGGCTTTTATTGGCATGAAAGCACTACATTAAGTTTATAGTATTGGAGGTTTATTTTGAGAATCTTAATATCTTTACCTGTGAGAAAAATTGTAATTTTTTTTTTTTTTAGGAAAGGTGAAGGAGCTGCATCAGAAGCTGTATTCCTGGGGGGGAAATTGTTTATCCCTTGGCATTAAATTTGATACGATTATAAATTAAGTATTCTGACATTTGATGAAATATTGGTAAGATGAATATTATAATTATGTAAGCATGTCCATGGGCTCCTTTCCCATATATTGACAAATAGTATAACATCATTCAGCTTAATACCAAGTTTAGTTCATTATCTGTTTAAATCCAAGTGGTAGTAAAATATTATAAATGAGGTCTATAAAAACAAGTTAGAGCAGCATAACAAAAAATTTCTTACCAATAATTTCCATTTTGCTGACATCTCCTACAATTCCAAACATCTTGCTGCTTCCATCCACTTTCAGTGGCGGATTAAAGATTTGGCACCACAAGCCCTGGCCACACCCCTTTTACAGCCAGTTGCTGATTTATTGCAAAACTGTGAAAAAACTTGTGACAATATTATTAACAAATACTCCCAAGTTAATGAAGTAATTATATATAACACACAAAATATCCACATGATAATGGTCCCACTTGGTAGCAGCTGACCTTTGGCTTATGAGCCATCTAAGGTTGGTAGAATTGTGGGAGATGCAGCTAGCAAAAAGGAAATTGTTGGTAAGAAATGTTCTGCTCTGCAGACTAGCATGTCCGCCAATTCTTGATGCCTGACAAGTTGCAAGCAGTGAGCAGATGTAGAGAAGGTTATGAGAGAAGTCAGTAAGAGAAAGAAAATTTGAAAGAGCTCTGCAAAGGGTAATATTATTTTTAGGCCAGGGCCTGTCACACCTTCCTGTCAGTGGAGGCATTTTCAGATGACAGACAGCCCACCTTACAGTGCATAATGAAGGCATTAGCTGTTGACCAAGTAGCTGCTTTACATATTTCTGAAGTGGATGAACTTGCTTGCTTGGCCCACAAGGTTGCTAGGGATCTCAAAGTGCACTTTGATCCCTTCTAGAACAGGGATCGCTGATGTCATGTAAACCTCCACAATGCATAGCCTAATCCATCTAGCAATGAAAGACCTAGAAACTCCGAGTCCTTGGCATTTTGGATGGAAGGACAAGAACAGAACTCCTGACCATATAATGAATGCGATATGTTTGAAGTAGATTTTCAGAGATCCCCTGACATCTAAGGTGTGCCACATCTTTTCAGTCAGATGCTGTGTTCTCAGGCAGAATGAGGGAAGAATAACTTTTTGGGAACTATGGTTAGGAAGAGATCTCCTTATGAAGAAACTATTCTGGAATTCTGAGCATCACCTCGTTTTCTTGGAACAAGCAATAAGGCTCCTGTATAGATAAGGCTGCCAGGTCTTATCCTTGCAAGGTTAACATGATGGAGAATAGAAAGCATGCTTTAATGGACAGGTAGAATTCTGATACTGAAGTCAGAGTTAAAGGAATGATTTGTCAAGGGTCTCCGCATGAGCAATATGTCTCATTTTGGGAAGAGTGGGCTGCCCACACACCTGGCTAGCCACACAGCTCTAAGAAACCTGTTACCTGGGGTTTTCTGCTAGGGAGCTCACAGATTCTGCAAACAGAACACTACTAAGAGCAGACACCCAACACACTATGGTGCCGGGTGAAAGACCTTTGTTGATTCCATCTTGGAGAAAATCCAAAATGGTGGAATTCCTGGATTTCTGGGATCAGCACCATGTTCTTGGCACCAGCTGCTGACTCTGGACCAGACAGAGAAATACATTTTTAGTGTTGATACTCTCCTACATGAAAATAAAGTCCTGCTGACTTTGGAGAACAGGCCCAGCAATAGTACTTCCCTCTCAACAGATAGGTTGTTACTTGAAGCCTCTTTGGGTCCTTATGGAGAAAAGGACCTTGTGAGAGATTGTCCAATCTCCATGAAAACTGAAGCAGAGGCTCCAATTTCAGTTCTACCAGGTCTGAAACTCAAGGTCTCCTTGGCCACTGGGGAGTTAACGGGAGTGGAGTGTATTACTGTGGCCTTCTCTCACTTTATTTTATGGACCGCCTTCCCTAAGAACAGAAAGATGCTGTGGACATCTGTGTGATAAGGCATCTGTCCCCCGGGATTTGGGTTTGTCTCCCTGATGAAGTATTTTGGCTCTTCACGTTCCTATGATTCACGAATTTGTCAACTAAAGGGAGACCAAATGTCTGCACAGTTAGATCAAAGACTTCCTGATTACGCAGCACTCAGAGTTGTTGAGCTTGCACCTGCTGAGCCAATCTACCTTTTGGTTCAAGTCCCCTTTTATGTGGATCGCTCTGAGGGAAAGGAGAAACTGCTCTGCCCACATCATTATTTCCATTGCTTTCATGCGTAGTGCTGGGCTCCTCTTTCCCTTGGAGCTGTTCACTCATACAACTGTCGTCATGTTGTCCAACTGAACCAGGAAGTGGCTCCCCTCTGGACAGGAATGGAACTGTCACAGAGCTAGCTTTCAGCCACCTCTCTCAGATCTACAGGTTATATGTTGTGAGCTCTTCCTTCTGTGCTCCAGAGGCCTGGGTCCATTCAGATCTCAAATGCACTCCATAGCCTTCCAGGCTGGTGTTGGCTGTGAGGATTAGAGGGTCTGGAAGGCATATGGTTATGCCTCGGCAGACGTTGCCTTGGGTTGACCACCATTTTATGGATCTGAGCCCCTGCATCGGGACGTGCACTTGACCTTTCATGTGTTCTGGGGAGTGGTCCCAAACCCGTAGGATGAAAGCCTGAAAATTCCTATATGTGATCATGCCCATGGAGTGATCCCTCTACATGGCACCAGGAGGCCTAGCAGTTGAAGACGCTGCACTATGGTAGACCTTCTGAATCTCCAGAATACAGTGATAACATTCTGGATTTTCTGAATCCTTTCCAGTAGTGGGTAAATCTTTGCTGTCAAGGTGTCTGTGTCTGCTCCCAGGTGAGTTATTCTGGTTGATGGAGTCAAGGAACTTTTCCTGGCATTGATGATGTAGTCATGTGGACTTGAATCATGGAAACAACCTTGCTGCACTTAGCCTCAAACATCTCGGGGGAGTGGAGGGGGGATCTCTGTTGTGTTTTCCCCCAGTCCAGTTCAGATTCAGACTTTGATACCTTACTTTCCTCAGTGGAGGAGGAACAGGAAGAGGAGTCAAAGGACTTATTCTTCCTGGATTTTCTGCTCTTTTTCTTCCCCTCTTTTTCTTCTTTTGATTGCTCTTTTTGAGCCCTTTGTGGGTGCAGGAGTTCTGTCGCAGTTTGGGAGATGCCTTTTTCAGCCTGTCTTCCATAAGGCCTGAAACTGTCTGGAAAGTTCTCTCTCTGGGTCCTATTCCCTAGGGAGGGTGCAGACTCAGTCAGACCCTTCCAAGTGAAACTGGGAAAGAAAGGGGCTGTTGAAGGGCCCTGTTTCTTCTCCCAGAGTACTCTGGACCTAATCTAAAATGGGGGTGGTGGGATCTGTGTCCCACAACTCTCCCCATTTTAGTCTGTAGTGGTACTCTGGGACCTACCCCTGAGTGGGCTACAGTATTCCTTGTCTTTAGAGCCTGTCCCTGCTCTGCTCTATGCTTCCTGGTCCATTTTTCCTATGTTGGAGTCACAGCTGCTTTGGTGGGTAGGGGACCCCACATGCCTGTCTTACCCATAGCCCTGAGACCTAACAGAGTTAAGTTCAGCTGGCTGTCTGCCGAGCCTGGGAAAGCTGCCTCACAAATGGAGCACAGCTTGGATGTGACTTGGTGCTTCCTTGACTGCTCTGCCATGCTTGGATAGGGGCAGATGCACCATCAGGGAGATGCTAGGTGGCTTAAATAAACAGATTGCTTAAGACCAAGCCAGGGCAGAGGAAAGAAGCTTGCAACAAAAAAGCTACTCACCATAGCCTGAAAGAAAAAGAAGCAGGGAAGAAATAAAAGGAGCAGGAGCAGCGTAACCACTGACTGACCACTGCCACCGAGGCAGAGAATCTGATGGCAACAGAGCAAGCATAGCCAGAGTGTGCAGAGCCAAATATTTGACCCACTGCTCTGAGTTGAAGAATGAAGGGAAGAACCAGACATGCAGCATTGTGGGAGACACTGGGCTACAGATAAATTGCATTACACAATTTCATTGTGTTACTTAAGCTAACAAGTATCTGGCCTCCTTCTCCCCCACTCACCTTTTTTATTAAACATGTTTACTTAGGTTTAGATGTCCTTGGTTAAATAATGTTATATGACCGACAACCTAAAAAGGCAATTGATCAGCTAAGCATTAAAATGTTTACTCCCTGTATGCACAGTAGTATCCCTTGTGCAAAGTTTGTAGTTAAGTGGGAGTGGTGTGCAATACAAGTGATGCCATCCAGTATAGTTAGCCATCCAGAAAAGATAGACTGCAAATGAAATGAACCAATCTCATACTGGGTTATCTTTACTCTGTGACTTCAGGATAAGCCAAGTTGTGCCTGGAAACCAACTCTAATCTCCTCCTGTTTCTATGTCTTCCAAAAGCTTGAGTATCAGGGAGAGCAGAGGTAAGAGTATTGTAGATCAGAAATATTCTTCTGAGTTTTCTCCCTCTATTCAAAAGGAGATTGGTCATATTGATTTCAATGGAAATACTGAAAATGACCTGAAAAAAGGGGTAAACAGTGAGGTGGCAAAATTTGCAGACGATACAAAATTACTCAAGATAGTTAAGTCCAAAGCAGACTTCAAAGTGTTACAAAGGGATCTCACAAAACTTGTTGATTGGGCAACAAAGTGGCAGGTGAAATTCAGTCTTGATAAATGCAAAGTAATGCACACTGGAAAACATAATCCCAACTATACATACAAAATGATGGGGTCTAAATTAGCTGTTACAACTCAAGAAAGATCTTGAAGTTATTGCAGACAGTTCTCTGAAAACATCCATTCAATGTGCAGCTCCATCAAAAAAGCGAAGAGAATGTTAGGAGCCATTAGAAAAGGGATAGATAATAAGACAGAAAATATAATCCTTAGTATGCTCACATCTTGAATACTGTATGAAGGTCTGGTTGCCCCATCTCAAAAAAGATATAGTTGAATTGTCTAGATAAGGTGTGGTCCTTCCATAAGTGCAAAGGACTACACTAGATCTTTCAAGGTGCTTTCTAGTACTACAATTCTACATACCACTGGTCTGATCCAGTGGCCATTCTAATGTTGTTATTGTCTAAATAGAGACAACAGGATTTGACCTGCAATTGGCCTAAGTGATAATTAATTATTTGCCTGCTAAACTTATGTAGGACATTAGAGAAGCAGACAGGTCCCACCACACCAAGGCTTTTGATTCCAACCAGAAGAATATATGATATAATGTCCCATCCTGCCCTTATTGACACTGAAAGCACAATTCCTATTTACTTCATTGGGAAGACAATTGGGCCACAGATTTGCCCAATGCTCAAAGACAAGAAGCTCTCGACCTAAAATATAAAAGGGAGTTGTGAAAAGATCAGGCTCAAGGACTGGGGCACACAGTGCCAGACCAGGCAGGCGTTTAAATGAGGAAAGGATGATGGCTTGGCACATGAGAAGAAGGTTGTTTCTAGTATAAGAGTCTGCATGAAAAAGGCACAGGGAGCTTCTGTGCCAACCGCAGTTTGCTTACTCTGTACTCACCTTGTCAGGGACATTCCAGGGTGGCTCAGGGAAAGGGCATGTCAATATACACCCAGAGATTCCCTGTGCCAAGTTATCACCTGCTTGTACAGGGCCATAGGCAGCCAGGGCAACAAGTGAAGGACCCAAACCAGCTCCTGACAGCACCAGCATTGGAGTACATGCAAGCCACCTCTCCTTTGTCCTGTGCCAGTCTCAGAGCCAGTATGGATGGATATGCTACAAAGTCTAGATTGTGGATTGTTAAGAGCTCTAAGGTGGGACAGAACCGGGCAAAACCTAAGGCCTGGCTGAGCATAGCAGGAAACAAGGATTTAGGTTTGAAAGACGAGCTACTGGGATCACACTCTTTCTTCAGACCAATTTTTTCAGACATTTAAAGACTACAGTGATGGACACTTCATATATAAATAACAAGTGATGCCTTCTGCAAGCTGTCATTTAGAAGGGCCAAAATCCCTATTTTTACAATTATAGAAGCAGCACTAATCTTTGTTGTACTTACTTCTTTGATAGAATATTATTTTGGAAAGATTTCATCTCTCTTTTGCCAGCATTTCACCACAGCCAATTAATGCAACACTTGTTATAGTTCATTTTAGTGGGAAAAACTCATTCAACACATGTCACTTCAAAACTGTGCGACATAACATGAAATTAAATGACCTCTGTTCTGGCACACAGCAGTACTGAGTTAGAGTCTCACTGAATCTAAACCTTATTTGTACTGAATGACACTTAGGCTAGTATTATAGCTTTAATGCACACAGATAGTGTTCAGTCTGTGAGCAACGATGGTTTTATCATTTGCAACCCTAACTGCATGTACTAATGCAGCTGGGGTGGAGAAAAGCTTTACCAAATATATGAAACCAGCTGGTTATTTAGTTTCTTAAATGCAGGTGCAGGAGTATACTGTACAGGGAGAAAATACTTGTATTTGTATTTTTAATAACACTGAGGCCAAAGATAAATAACCATCAGCTTGAAGCAACAGATTCATTTAATTTTGAAAATGTGACAAAACAAAAGTGGAAGCTGTGGCCAAATTTTTCAAAAGTAGCCTCCAATTTTGGGGTACCTCAATGTTTAGGTGCCTAACCTAACACTTAAATCTAGAACCTAGATTACTTCTAGCTTTCATCTGGATTCTCACACCACATCCATAAGAGTGGCAGCTAAATGTGCCTATCACTGTAGTACTTAAGTGTCCCCTTAAGAAAACAGTTCCTAATCCCTAGCTAATATTAAAGGTGTGCAGGACTGTATCACAGAGAGCAGCGTGCTGCAACAAGTAGCTTCAATGCTCTGCCACTGAGTGCACAGACTTAGTATATATCAAGTTTCTCTATATGCAAAATCCCAGTTTCAGAACTCAGGCTAGTCAAACAAGAGTTAAATTTCCACCCTTTCCCCAAGGTTGCATTACAGCTTGAACAACATCATATGCATGCTGTGGATCACTAAGTTTCTGTCACTTGGAGGTTTTACACACATTCAGCCATTCCCTTCTCTCATCAGGGGACTCCTCCAGAAGAGGTGCAAATCTTCAAGACAAAGACATGACTGATTCTTAGATCTGTTCCAAGGAAGGGTCTGTCACTACAGCAGATGCAGTATTTCAAAATTTCCAACTGAGGCACTTCTCTTGAAGTCTAAAATCACAAAAGGCATTTTGTAATGGACCACTTTGAAATCAAATTAGTAATGTTTCAAGGCATAACCCGTAAAAGGGCTGCTGTCCAGAATACACATGTGTTTGACAGATACATCTTCCACCTAACTGGCCTCCTCAAGAATACAAATGGAATCAAGCTGTGTGAACTGGGCTTCCAAAAGACAAACATGGGATATCAGGATACATGGTAAATTGCTCTGTCTCAACATATAGAAAGGAAATAATGCCAGATACAGTGCACTGTGTGGGTCAGACCTAACTGCAGCTGATGGGCCAGATTCTGACACTTCACTGGGCCTACTTGCAGAGGTGAATGCTATTCAGCGTGTATAAAGGCTGACACAATCTAGCCCTAAGTAAATTGCATGAATATGTGTCAAATCCTGAAGCACTTATAAAGACTTGAGCTCCTTTTCACACACATCTGTACACTGTTAAATGCTGGGAGTTATTGTGGGGGTGGATTTGCAGCCTCAGTGTCAGTACGGATGTCTTGATGGGCCTGAGAGACTAGAGACTGTAGACACTAACTTTTTTAAAAACAAATGACAAGTTATTTCTCACTGGCAGGATGAAGCGTAGTGGCCAAGTGTGATAAGATTGAAGCTGTATATTTGGTTTCAAAATGGTTTATAGAGTTCCGAAGACATGGCCCCATGTGGTGCTGCTATAGATACAGGGTGAAAAAGAACTATACTAAATGTTAGAGAGAGACATACAAGAATGTTTTTAAGCTTGCCATTATACATTCAGCTGATTAATTCTTCCACCCTTCTGATGTGTGGAACCCCCACTCAACAGTTCAGAAGCAGTGCTGTGAAGGCTGGCCATCTCCCTGGAGATCTGATGAGCTGCATATAGGAGAAGATGGCCTCTCCAACTACTGTAGAGCCATGGTTGTCTGCAGAGCTGGCAAGAAATCCAAATCTTACTTGCAGCTGTCCAGCGATCAAAGAAGGGGGACACAACTGGAGAAGGAACTCCACATGCTGCTGGAGAAAGCACATACTCCTGCTGCTGGGACAGCAAACCCAAACAAGGCCTGAGCTCAGGACTGGGGGACAGGCCCAACGAGCAATCTGAGTGTATGTCCCTATGAGCCTGTACCACGCGTAAGAATTGGCTGCTTCAGAAAGGGAAGAAGATGCCTTATTCTAAGACTAAGGAGCTAAGGCTGGAGGAGCCATCAAGATGGTTTGAGATTGATGGAGATAGAACTCCTTTTAGGCAAATTAGGTTTCTATTACACTCTCATTGCCTCTTCTCTTCGATGACAATGGACTTCTGTCCATGCTAACAAAGGTATTGGAATTGATCTGTGCTTCCTGGGTGAATTCCTCCACCCCCAAAGTTGTAAGGATTTGGAACAACTTAACACAGTGGGGAGCCTGTACCAGGCCTGCAAAAGGCTTTTCTGGATTCTACACCATAGAAAGATCTGGTCAATGTTTTTAAGAAGTTAAAGCAAAAAACTTTTTCATAGGCTCAGACTGTCAACCGCCGTATAATTTATTGACCCTTTCAGTTGTATCTCTTCAACCTTAGGGGCAGCTCAGCAATTTACTTGGTTATGTGAAAAACCCCAAAGATTGTTGGTTGATGTCATTCATTTTTCATATTGTTTTTCCAATAAGGTATTTTTAGACTGATACCCCTAGGGAAAGAAATTCACAGGAATAGGCACAGCAGAAGCAGCCGCAGAGCAAGCTTCTCCCCACCACCAACCATGCCTTGAATCTGACCTGGAGAAACAAACCTGCAGGGGCAAGAGGTTGGTTCATTCTCCATTCTCCTGAAATTCCCTCCATTTAGACTGCCAAGGATACCAGTTAAAGCCATTTGTTATGCTGGCTTTTGTGTTATCAGCATCTGGACACTTGAATTGTACTGAGACAACCAAGTCATTTCAACTAAGCCATCAACAACTGTGCATCAGTATCAATCTGAGCTGGGTTTGAACCGATAACCTAAAGGACAATGGCTCTGTATCCTACAGTTGGTTAATTCTTGGACAGGCTTAAAATATTCGCCATTATTTTTTTGAAAACTATAACAATAAATATGTAATTATTCTAGGTTTATTTCTGTAGGTAACAAGCTAATCAGGGTAGAAATTAAGGGTCTAAATGACCTCTATTTTTAGGTATGGAAGACATGAAAGTAGCATATAGCCTGCTGCAATGACCCAAAAGTCTACTGGAAGGGATTGATTCTATAAGGCACCACCCTCCAAATTTACAGAAGTTTCTCCATGTGAATGCCACAGGTTTTGGGACACTTGCAATTTTCCGGGTTGTAAATTGGAGTGAAAGAGCTTGATGTGGGAATAATTGTTCTGTGCAGCTCAATCCCCTCACAAACTCTCAGGGAAATTCATGCAGGAATTATACCGATCCTCTCAGCATTACTCCCCACAGGATTCTACTTTACACTACATTGGTGGCATGGATCCTCACTGGCTGTGGCTAGAGCCGCACAGAGGCAAAGAGTTTGGCCCCTTTGCATGAGGCCTCAGCCCTCTACAAGTCCACCAAGACCTCTGGGATGTACCAGATATCGGAGGACATCCACAATTTGCAAAAGCTGAAAATCTGGCCCCCTATTCTTATGATTTGTCTGTATTTTCTCATCCAACAACTAATGTGAAGAGTCTGATGTCTATATTGATGAACAGGTTGTCTCTTTTTTCTGTGCACTGCCCCTTTAAATTCTAGAAGCTGATGGTGAACCTGTTTAACAGGTGAGACCTACCTTGGCAGCAATGTCAAAGCATCTATCTCAGTTGAAGCCTGCACCCAATTAAGTATTTAATAAAGAGTCATCAAACCATAATTATCAGGCTGCTGTGCAATTTTTTAGCAATGTTTCCACAACAACAAGAAGAGTCTCTCAAACTGCATCGACACACATAACCCGTGTTGCCTGTCTGACTTTAAAATGCAAAGTCTAACACTGGAAAATGTCCTGCCCTATTAAATTAGTAGCAGATTTTTTTTTAAACAAGATCACATGTTAAAACAAGCTTTGAAGCATGGAGCCAGCCACTGACTCCACATCAGAACATGTGAGGGAGTAATGCCATCAACACATTACCCAGCCGTAATAATCAAAGCTGGAACACCCAGCTTTCAAATAATTTAATAGAACAGAGTAACTGCTGGTGGAAATACAATGTAGATCTTTACTTCCCCCATGCTCCTCATATCCCTGTAGATATTCTTTCTGATTCAGAAGTCCTTACTGAAGCAAAACTCCCTTTCAGGTCCAGGAGAACATTGCTTGAGTTAGTGTTGCAGAGTCAAGCCCTGCCCTCAGCGTTCTACTTTTGTAATGAAGCAGTATTTCCCTGGAGAATGACAGCTCTTCTGAATCAAGTCACCATGACATCTTCACAGCTTTGAACTCTTCCAGTACATCCAATACCCGTTTTGGCCTATCACCCATTTTGCTCCCTGTGTCTGTTTACAATCTAGAAGGCAGGTACATAGAAAACAGGAGCCTCTGGGAAACCCGAGGTAGGGGTAGTTTAATATATGTCTGAGGCTTCTTGGTTATTTAGGTTGGAAGGTGCTTGTTGCTTGCTTTTGTTTTTATATGAGCTACTCTATAAACTCACTTTGTGCAGACATCATGTATGGCAAGGGAATCATGGGTGCACTTTAACCAGAAAAATTTAAAATATATTTGTCCAACTACATTATATCTTTCCCAAACAGAGTATGCCCTTGAACAATTATATTTGCCTCTCTAGGACACTAGGGATTGGAAAAACCAGCATATTGCAACTAAGAACATAAAAACAGCCATACTAGGTCACATCAATGGTCCATCAAGCCCAGTATCCTGTCTTCTGACAGTGGCCAATGCCAGGTGCTTTAGAGGGAATAAATAAAACATGTAATCATCAAGTGATCCATCCTATCAGCCATTCCCACCTCTGGCAAACAGTAATCCCTGCCTATCCTGATTAACAGTCATTGTTGGATGTATCCTCCATGAATTTATCTATTTCTTTTTTGAACACCATTATAGTCTTGGCCTTTATAACATCCTCTTACAAGAAATTCTACAGGTTGACTGTGCATTGTGTGAAGAAATACTTCCTTTTCTTCATTTTAAACCTGCTGCCTATGAATTTAATTTGGTGATCCCTAGTTTTTTGTTATGAAGAGTAAATAACACTTCCTTATTTACTTTCTCCACACCAGTCATGATTTTAGAGACCTCTACCATGTCCTCCCTTAGTCATTTCTTTTCCAAGCTGAAAATTCCTTATCTAACTTGAGTGCTTGTTTAGCATCTCGCTCCTCCATTGGCCCCAGGGTTTTTTAGAAGGCTATCTTAAGATGTATTTAAAATAATTTTTGCTGTTACTTTTTGAGTCTTTGGCTAGCTGTTCTTCAAATTCTTTTTTGACCCTCCGAATTATATTTTTACACTTTACTTGCCAGAACTTATGCTCCTTTCTATTTTCAATAGGATTTAATTTTCACTTTTTAAAAGATGCCTTTTTGCCTCTAACGGCTTCTTTTACTTTATTGGTTAGCCACGGCGGCCCTGTTTTGGTCCTCTGACTATGTTTTTTAATTTGGGGTATACCTTTAAATTCTGTTATGGTATCTTTAAAAAGTTTCCATGCAGCTTGCAGGGATTTCATTTTTGGCACTGAACCTTTTAATTTCTGTTTAACTAACTTCCTCATTTTTGTATAGTTCCCCTTTCTGAAATTAAACGCTACTGGGGCTACTTTGGTGTTTCCCCCCACAGGGATTTTAAACTGTACTATGTTATGGTCACTATTACCAAGCAGTTCAGCTATATTCAATTCTTGGACCAGATCCTGTGCTCCACTTAGGACTAAATCAAGAAAACTGCCTCTCCTCCTGTGGGTACCAGGTACCAAGAAACTTTCTCTCTGCATCCCATCCTGAGGTGACATGTACTCAATCAATATGGGGATAGTTGAAAACCCCCATTATCATTGAGGTTTTTATTTTTACAGCCTCTCTAATCTCCCTGAACATTTCACAATCACTATCAACATCCTGGTGAGGTGGTTGGTAATACACTGCTATATTCTTATTATTCAAGCATATAATTACTATCCATAGTGATTCTGTGGCACAGTTTGGTTCATTAAAGATTTTTATTTCATTTCACTCTATGCCTTCTTTCACATACAGTGCCATTCTCCCAACACTACGATCTATTCTGTCCTTCTGATATATTTTGTACCCTGGTGTTACTGGGTCTCATTGACAATCCTCATTCCACCAAGTTTATGTGATGCCTATTATATCAATATCCGAAGGGTAAACTAGGGGCAAGTAAAATCCTCCTTACCAAAATTTCCACTTGCCAGGTCATGACCAATTTAGTCATCCAGCCTATCAAAGCCCTAGCTCCCTGTCTTGGTTATGACCGCCCCAGTACTCTAACCTCATAAAGATAGTTAAAACAGACCCACCTGCACTATCGGGGTATAACATAGTATGAGACACAGCAAACATGACACAAGTTTCAAATAAGTAACGCAACCAACTGAAACCACCATGGGGAGGGGAGCAAAGAGGGGATCATTCACCATTCAAAATTCCCTTCTGAAGGAGGTTTGTCCAACACTGCCAGTAGCATCCTAGGGCAACCAAGGGATAATCAGTTAGAAAGCAGGTCCATAGTTGGATGGTGGAGTATGGACCTTTAAAGTCTCCTAAGGCACACCATTCTGGACTGAGGGCAAGCCACTCAGGATGGATAACCAAGGTGTTCAACATTGTTTAAAAGTTAACCTGCCCACACTCAGTTATTCATCTAAGCCAAACACCAAGCTCAGTTTCAGAATCCAGTCCCAGAAATCTGTAGGCAGCAAGACAGCGCTTTCAAACTTTCACAAAATAGGAAAGAAACATGGCTCGAAGAGATAATCCAGCAACATGGAAACTAACAAAACCATCGTCCGTCTCTCTTTGCTTCAACAAGGAGCCATAACACCTTAGTGCCAGAACGACGTTTAACCTTAGAGAGACTGAGCTGTCAAAATGCATATAAATAAATGAAGGCTACAATTCTATCTCAGGGTTCTGGTGACATGAACAACCCTCTTGAGGTTCACAGTGGTTTATTTTATCACAGGAGCCAATTGTTAGAATTACACCTTTACCATGTAGAGTAGGGAATATTTTCTCTCTTAGGGTTTGGCACTGCACCACCAAAGTCAATAGGAGTTCTGCTGGGGCCCTAATATAACACCTCTTCACAGGTCTCTCTCACTACAATACAATAATAAAGCAGATTAATTATATATGTTCTTTTAATATCAACTTAAGACCTAAATTTAAGTTTTATTAATAAAAAGATTATAAATAAATATTTTTTTCAAAATTAGCTATGAATACAAATGCTTTCACTAATTAAAAAAAGACAGTGAAAACAGGGCTTGGGGATTTAAACAGTAAACAAAGAGCAAATAGATACTTTTATTCCAAACAGACCATATTTTATATTAAGAGATTAACACAGCAAGAAGAAACAAGAGGAATGTCACAAGAAGAGAGCGTGGAGTAAAAGACTCTGCCGAGCTACAAACTCTAAGAAAAAAAATGGTTGCTGAACTCTACACAAAAGAACAACACTTAGGAGCAGTACACACAAAACCATAACAAATGGTATTCACAGCTTGATCCCATCATGCCCTGCCAAGTTGGAAGACCAAATATGACAGCAGTGTTGTATTAGGGTGTACCTACCCAGCCCACTCCTTATGGCAGTGTTTACAGTACATATTACTACATGCCCGCCTAGCATGGGTATAAATAGCAGTGTAGATGTATTACCAAAGTTCTTTCAACCCAAAGCTTTTGGTAACCTTACTCTGTGAGAGGTGGTATCAGGAAATAAATCAATGGAAACATGGTCGCCCGACCAATAGATGGCCTCCGTCCTCTCACTTAAAGCTGTACTTTACTTAGTCTCAAGAACTTGCACACGTCCACAGCAGGTTAGTAAAACACCCCCAACGCTCAATAATTACTGAAGTGTAGGGTGGCTTTCAAGTGGTACAGTAGCAGCCTTCTGATTGGCCGGTCTTTCAGCAGCCAGTGGGAATTCCAAATTGTGCCCAAGGAGAGATCCCCCCAAAAGTCCAAACCTCTCCCTGCCTATTTATCCTTGTTAGTAGACAATGACACATCAAAAACACTTTGTTGGGCAGTTTGAAAAGCTAGACAAGAGGTCACCTCAGAGTACTACTTAGCCAGATGTGTTCCTGCAGAATCTGCATGTCCTGAGGCCCTGACGAACTCTCTCAGAGGGCATGCATAGATAAGCTTCTTGTCACAGACCCCAGCATGTCCACCAGAGATTTCATGGAGGGAGAGATACAGAGACAGATAAAGGTTGAGCAAAAGGCTCCCTACACTTCCTGGCTTAGTCATGCTAAGGCTGCACCGGCCTGTAAAAAAGCCTTCCGATTTTGGCTGCTGTCACTAACAAGTATGACAATCAATATGACACTATTGGTAGTGGTTCCTGGTACTTTTACTAGTCCATCAAAATCTCGCCGTCAGTGAGGCACTACTTAGGTGAGTAAAGATACTCCAGAACCTTACTGTAAGCAACCTCTATGGCTCTCTATCCACCCAAACGGTACCTCTCCCATCTACACTGCTATTTTTAGCAGAACAGCGTACCACTGCCTCCCTGCTGCTGGGGTCTTTCCAAGTGGCGTGGAAAGACTCCAGCAGCAGGGAAAAGCTACAGCAGGGAAAGGCTCTAGAAGCTCAGAGTTGCCAGAGCCTTTCACCACCTGAGTGAAAGGCTCTGGCAGAGGAAGGCAGCATAAAAGGCTCTAGGAGCTGCCCACTTCCAGAGCCTTTCCTCACTGCCTCACCCCTGACAGAGCCTTTCACGGCCACATGTAGTTACACGCTGCGGCATGGACACAGCCTGCTTTTCATTCCACCACGTAGCTACACATACCCTACTTGCTGACGCCAGTGATGTGCAGTGTAGACATACCCTGAATGTGTGAGATACAGGAACTGACACTAACTAAACACAGCAGTCTGGTTTTGTTTTCCAATCTGAGAGAAGCGCACATACAAACTAATGGGAAATGCTGAAAAGCAAAATTAGATGTGTAAGATCCTTTCCATTTTATAATTGTTCTAAAGCGTTACTAGTAACACAAGCAAGGGCATTTTTAAAATAGATTTTTATCTTAATGCTGTCTTTTTAAGGCTTTGAGAAGCCACCATAACAGCTGTGTTTTTTGGTCCTGATGGGTATTTTTGGTACTACTCGCTAAATCCATATTTGGAGCTGAGGCAGCCGCAGCAGGGTGAAAAACAGTTCCATATTGGAGTGGGAAATTCCATGAGATAAAACATTCTTGCATTTTGTCCAGTAGAAATACTGTATCACCACTGAAAATACCATACTAGTCAGCTCACTTGTGATGTTTACATTAGAAATAAATACCACAGAACGCTTTCTGACTCTCTCAAGGAGGGGCAAACTGGCAACAACATAAACAAAAATATAAGTAAAAGCAATCCCTCTTGTTAACAGTGAAATCTTAAGAGATAAACAGTCTATCCCTCTCCCACCCCTCCCCTATATATTATGAACTTATTGAAGAAAATCATCGTGCCATCCAAAGCTTTGGACTGAACACTGAAGGAGGGATCCCTCCACACTTGAAGAAAGAAATCCTACCCAGCAAAATGGGACTCTTGCTTTGGAAAATTTTATACACAGTCAGTCAGCTCCATCCAAACCTGCTTCCAGGCTTCCATTGAAGGTGCAGGTTTTAATCTCTGTGATCTGAATCTTTTGGGATTCCCTCCCCTCCACACCTACCATGTGCTTAGTAAACATGGCACAGAAGTTGTTTCAATACTTTTATTTGGGAAATCAAGAGCAAACATGGAAGTTCATTTGGAGCTGATGATCTGGTGATTTTGAATAGGACAGAAATCAAGAATACCAACTAATTCAGAGATGTTACGTAAGGGGATACAAATCAGAATCCCTTATTCTCAGTTAGACCCCCCCTCAAACCTATTTTCAACCACTCACTCAATGCTGAGGAGCTAGAAAAAGGTGAGAAAGGATGGTCTTTTGGTTAAGGCACTAAACCAGGTCTTGAAATATCTGAGTTTCGTTCCATGACTCTACCATGGGCTTCCTGAGTGGTTCTGGGAAAGCTACACACATTTTTTCTGCCTTAGTTTCAAATGATAAAAGGTTTAGAAAATCTGACCTATGATTAAAGGTTTAAAAAACTGGCCAGGTTTAACCATGAAAAAAAAGGCTGAGATGGGACCTGATAACAAATTTGTTAAGGGCTGTTATAAAGAGAACCATGATCAATTGTTCTCCATGTCCTCTGAAGGTAGGACAAGAAGTAATGGACTTAATCTGTAGCAAAGAAGATGTATGTTAGATATTAGGAAAAGCTTTCCAACTTTAAAAGGTAGTTAACCTCTAGAATAGGCTTCCAAGAAAGGTTATGGAACCCCCATCATTGGCAGTTTTGAAACATCCCTGTAAGGGATGGTTTAGGTTTACTTGGTCCTGCCTCAGCTCAGGGGGCTGGACTTCTTGAGGCCCCTTACAGCCCCAAATTTCTATGGTCGTATCACATCTATAAAATGGGGGTGATAATGGGGGTCCTTCTTCATAGAGACATTGTGGGGATAAATGTATTTGAATTGTTCAGATACTAGAGTAACGAGTACCATAGCAAACCCTACAAAAAGTAAATAAAAAAGTGTATTTTAAATTAAGGGAGGGGGGGATTAATGCAGTTTACAGTCATTTTAAAGGTGCTTTTACATGGACAGAGTAGTGTAAAGGAGTCTTAGCGGAAATAAGATTCAGCCCTATTTATACGTAGCTCTGAATTTAACCCTTTATCTTGGGTTATGCTTGTCAGCTGGCACAAGTGGCAAAATGTATGTGTGGGGCTTTGTTGGCAAACATATCTGCATTGTGTTAAACCAACTGTTGCCCTAATCATTAGACAGTGGCGTGGGTGCTGAGAAAAACATGATGCTGCAGGAGATTTACAAGAGTAGGAGGGGACCAATTTGGTGGCTACAGCGCCTGATGTCATTGATGTTATAAGCCCATCAGTTCTTTCCTACATGTTATTCTCCACACCTGATCACTTAAACTCCCTTTCTTCAGCGGGAACAACCTTTGCCTTTATTCTCTCCCCTGGATTGACAGGTAGGGAATCTTCCATCGTACTTTTGCTGAAGAAACGTTTGTGAGGTTCTACCTAAGACAGTGCCTGAATTGCCTTCCTCGTGCCACCAATTAGCGATTTTAATTATTGTGGTTCAGTTCCACATAGAGGTATCAACCCTAAATAAGATAGGTAACATTTGCAGGTGCATGGTTGGGAATGGCAGATTATACACAGAGCAAAAAATGAGCAGGGCAAATGAAGATTATAATTATAACTCCCCTAACCAGACCAGTGTTACAAAGCACCCCCTTACGAAATTTGGAAAAATTACAGTATAAAACTATCCCTGAAATGATAATAGAACTGTAGAGCAAAGGCTCTGCACTTGGTTCTAACTTTCTAGGAAAGGATGTGGACAAACTGCATATAGGGCGACATATGCCACAAACATCTCAGAAACAATGAAGTTTTGAAAATGAGTTCAAACGTCCCCTCTCAATCTAACAATGAACGAGACTAGGCATATTCATATACACTCTGTGAAATCAAAGGCAGTGTGGTACCTAAATTCCTTTGAGGATCTGAGCCATTGTCCACAAACCAGGAACAACCTCTGCAGTGAGGCTAATATTTTAGGGGGACAAACACACTCTGTCTCCCCAAAAGCATGATTCTGATCCCAGTGAGGTCAGGCTTTCAGTGATGCAAGATCTGGGCCCTATTCTTCACCAGCAATGCAATGAAAGTCTCAGCAAGAAAGCAACCTCCTCCCTTCATATGAAGATCTTTAGAAAACACTCTTTGAGAAACACCCACTGAAAAGTCATTTAATAACGTTTATGATAGGGCCTCTTAAAAACAACAGCAATAATTAAAAGGGGAGGGAGCCTCTGGCAACTTCTGTAGGGGTTCACCCCTCAAAACGTGTGTGTGGTAGCGAGAGGAAGGGCAGAAGGGTGATAAGTTTGAGGTTCCCCAAAAAACTTAAGTTCTTCTGAAAAGACCTTATGTTCAAGATGATATTCTACCAAGCTTCCGGTTTTTCCCCTCTGGTGGTTACACTCCAGATTACATCTGCATTCCTTATCAGTGAAGACAGACAATTAAATATGGAAAAAGCTGTCAAAAAATGGCCTGAGTTCTTGTGAAACCATTTCACCATTCTTCTACAAACAGGAAAATATTTAGCAAGAGGTGTGCAAACTTGCTACAGATGTCACAATCTGATTGAAAGGTGGGTGTTGTCTGTTAAAATATATCTAGGAACATGGATTCAGCATAACCAATACACTTTTTATCTTACACATATCTGGCTGGAGAATGTTCACTACTTCTATTCTGAAACCTGCTGAATGTTTTCTATTCACACGTCCATGGAAAAGGAGTGTTACCTTCAGTTCCATACTCCTGTTACCATCAGAAGCCATTTAGTGAACCCAGCCATCCACTAACTAAAATCTCTTGGGAACAGGAAATCTTCCGTCCTGTGCCTTTGATCAAGCACCTGCCATCAGAAACCATTTCCCCCCCTTTGCCCAGAGGACAGATTTTTTTTTTTTTTTTTGCTTGCCTTTGAGAATGGGCCACAAGTGAATTGCCCAGAAACTGTTTAAGATCAAAGTTATCTTAAATAAAACAAAGTTTATCAGATGATCAATAAAAAAATCTAATAAAAAATAAATGGTGGAAAACACACCTCAGTCTCAGACTGCACCCAACCCTTGCCAAGATACACCAAAACAAGTGAGTCATAGAAAAATAAATCAGAAAATAAAACACTCAATTTTAAAAATCATCTGATAGGGTCAGTTTCTCAGGACCTCTCTCTTAGCCTCCCAGAGCTCCAGTTCTGTGGTATAAGAGAACCCACAAATCAGGAAGCCTGTCAATTATACTTTCCAGTTGATGTGTTTAGCACCTACATTACCGTAACAGCCATGGAACCATATGTTACATTAGCATGAGGGTTGAAATTCACCCTTGTGTCATGCATCACTTATGTCCCACTTAAACCTTATTTTGAGGGCTTACATCATGGGATTTATGTGGTGCATAAGCCTTGTCCTGGTTCTCTGCGCTGGGGTGAATTTCAGTGAGGGAGAATGTTTCCTCAGGTGCAGTATGGAGGGTATGAATTAATTACTTTAATTTCTAACCCATTAGCCATTATACACAATTGCTAATAAAAGCCACTCTCGAGATCAGTAACCTAAATATTTTCAATTTCATCTCATGTACTTGTCCTTCCATAAGCGCCTTTGATTCTGCATACGTGTCAACTTCTCTTTGTATACACTGGCCAGAATAAATTCATCTCAGGTTAATAGCCTGGTCACCCTAGTGGATGTTGGCTGCATTGGTTTTTATGTTTCCATTCCTAAATTTCAATTTATCATCTTTGTCAATAACTCCATACTTCTTAAAAATATCAAACTATACGGAGCATGATTCCTCTTGAGCACTCTCAACTCTGTCACAAGCAGGAAAAAATGGCACATGCTCACAAATTTCAAAGCTTCTTTATGCATTGACTGCTTGGGACCATACGCAGAACCTTGTTCTGTTGTCTGAGGGGCTACTAATTTGAGGCAGGATTAATTTCTGCCTTTATCCTCGGAACACCATACAGATGTTCACTATACACACTTGAAGAATGCCAGCCACACAATTCAAGATCAGAATACAGCACCAGAGTAGTTTTAGGGTATATCTACACTGACGGCGACAAAGTCGCCACCATCAGATAGACCTTTCTGGATCGACTGAGTGGTCAGTGAAGACCTGCTCAATCGATCCAGAAGTCGACACGGTAAAATCACCCCCTCAAGTGGCATAGCGCTGAATTGACGGGAACACAGTTCCCATTGGCTCAGTGCAACGAAGACACCGCGCAGAACGGAAGCACCGCACTCAACTCTGCATAGCTTGCTTAACTCCTGTCGACTGCCACTGAATCAGCAGGTAAGTGTAGACCAGGCCTAAATCAGGGTGTAGTGTTAAGTCACATCCTGCATTCTGGCGTAAGGTAGAGGGACCACTCTAAATTAGGAATTCCTGGAAGAATTCTGACTGAGGGCAGTTTCCCCATCTTTCAGACTAGTGTCAGTGTGGCCCTTGCAGCGAGGTTTTTTACACTTTCCTCTGTTTTGCTCATGACAGGAGACTGTCAAAGATAGCATGTGAGATTAGATGGCCTGGACTGTAAGCTGTTTATGTAAGCTGTTTCCTTTTTTTCTGCTCTCAAACCTTCCAACTTCCTGAACCTATAGGAACTATTTCAGTTACCTGTTCCTCCTGCTCCACCTTGGACAAATTAACATCAGTAAACTCTGATTCTTTTAAAGCAATATTTTAAGCAGGCAAGTTCTATTAGGGGGTTCTCTCTCCACCTGATTTCTCACCCGCCATGCTTCAGATTTCAATCTAGTAAATTTTAAGATTATTCATGTTGATTTTGCGCTTTTGAAAAGTGCCTGGCCCACAGCCCTCTGGAAGGAAGGTTTCTCTTTAGCCATAGGAAAAGGAAAATGTCAACACCACCACCACCACCTGCAGAAACTTCCTCCTGCTGCTCCAAAACAAAGTGCCTCAATCCTGATGTCCAAGGCAGAGAGACATGTTCTATCTGCAAGTCCAACCAAAGTCTTGCTCTTTCTGTTGAGATGTCTAACAATGCCAGCCAGTGTCATCTGTGGTGGGGATTATTTTTTTTTAATGTCAACAACTAGCCACTGGGAACTACCCTGAGACCAAACTCATTTCTCATAGGCCATCGAACAGCTGTCACTTGGTAACAACTTTTGGTAACTACCAAACTAGGCTAGATGTGTAGCCTAAGGCTGAAAAACTCCAAATCGCACTAAGATTCCCTATGGCTTACACCATGCCTACAAGCAGTTCCTGGGAGGGAAAGAAAGAGGGTCATGTAACAGAGGAAGTGGTTTCAGAGGTAAAAGAAAGCTGTCTTCATTTACCAGAAGGGTTCCTCTTTCTGCTGAGCTCCTCTCCAGGATCAGTTTGGACTATCAGAGGAGAATAAACAATGCAATCCCACCTGTCAGTAATGGAGACGGGTGGTGTACCTGCTTCCTATATCCGTTTGCAGGACTTTGCTGCTGGATCTCAGCAAGCAGCCTACAATCTCCTATCACCTAACCACAGCTTCTGTTTAAAACACAAAAACTCTTACACTTTCAAAGTTCCCATATCACCACATTCCCCTGCCTCCTCCCCCAGCATCACCATCCTCACACTCACAGTAAATATTACTAGGTGGGGTTCACCTCTATTACAACCAATCCTATTGTGTTACTTCAGCCCTGCCCCCACATTTTACACTGTAATCCTGCCCATCCACTACCTGGTACTTTGTACATGAACAGAAACTTTACTGATGGTAGAGCAGTTCATAACCTCAATGGATGGCATGTTAGATTAAGTAGGAGCAAGTAGCCACTAGTGTGGCTAGGAAAGAAAGCCAAGGGTGAAATTCCAAGAAGTGAAAGCTATACAGAAAAAAAAAAGTTGGCAGCAAGAGAAGAGATTTCCCCTCACACTGTTATCAGTAAGTGGGGTGGAAGGCGTTTATGAAGGGAAAAAGCAGGTGCACCTGCTGATGTTGTCACAAAACTAGTTTTGCCCAACTCCCTGCACGATTCATTTGTTTCAGACTTGATAAAAAGATGCAAGCAGCATCAAAATCAGGTATTTCTAGTTTGGTACCTTGGTGGATATAGCCTAGATCCAGATAATCCACATTTTTCACATAAAATTAGCTTGGAGCATGTACAGGGCAAAACAAAGCAATTTGCAGGTTCGTCTATCTAGTCTTTAGGTCTGACCAATACACCTATTCACTTATCTGTTAGCACACTTAGGTCTAAATCAGAAGGTCTTTCACTGCTGCATTGTTTCATTCTTACAATACTTTGCACAGCTGGACAAGTATTCAGTATGTGTATTTGAGGTACAAGTCCTGATTATCACCCCGTGCGTACACACTTGAGGAGACTACATTCCTAAGAATCTGCGCAAGCAGTTTCTTTATGAAATGTCCTCTGAAGATGAGAATGGAGGGTCTTTGATAAAGTTGTGCATATTACACACACACACCCCAACCTGTCCATTAGATCAGTTGCTTTAAAAATACTAATTTCTGAACACATACATTTGAACATGCATTTCCACAAGTGCCTGACATATTGCCCAATCTATTTCCCAACCTAAGACAACATGTTTCCTAACATAGATTGCAAGTCATACTACCCTGGGATGTAACTTGCAAGCTGCCCATATCTGACACTGCACTGAAAAAATAGGAGGCCCAAGCCCTAAATCTGTGTGACTTGACTATAGCCAGAGGGCATGCTGCCAAAAGTTCTATCTACAGATCTGCCTTTGAATCTTTTACACTGTGGCAAACATTTGAATACTCTATGCAGGTCCATGAAGTTTGCTGCGCGGCTCTCTTAGGTGAGGCCTCAAAAATAAGTATTTGTTCTCCAATGTAAACAACCCGTAGTTAATGTCAAAACTAGCCTTCAATTTTCAGCCTGCTCTTCCCCATCTCCCTCCACCCCATTAAAAAATAATGCCCTTGAAATTTCACACGCTACCTCTCATTCCTATGTAGAGTTTCCCTGTCCTGAGAACTTTGGAAAAATCCAGTCAAGGAATGTTTTAGCTATAATGTCTCCAAAAATGCGTAACATTTATTTTAGACACCCTGGCTGTTGAATTAGGTCTATAGGCACCAAACAACCTGTAAATTTACTATCTTAGACATATTTATCTATTTCGCTCTTTCAGAGTTACTGTTCACCTTACAGGTGAAAGGTCTGCAACAGCATAGAGCAGACATCCCATTATTTTGTTTTCAGTTACATCAAGGGGGGAAAAAAACCACACCCGGGTAAACAGAAATTGGGAGAAAGGATTATTAGAAAGGAGGGCTGTATTTGTAAAATGTCCACAAGCCAAAGCTATTCATAAAAATGAATTTAAAACCAGACTTATACAATATAAACTACAACCTCGCTGCTTTACTTTAAATAATATTAGTTAAATGGCTAATTATCTCCACAATTAGCCATAATTTTCCTTGATGAACTCTGTGCCGCCTCTTCTTAATGAAAGTGTGGCAAGGTAATACAGCCATTCCATGTCAATGCAAATAGGACTCATCCAATTTGCACCAAAAAAAAAATGTTGCAAGGAGCAATTAGCACTTCGATAATATGATATAAAATGCTAATTTTATATACATCCCATGTGACTCAAAATTCCTTTTCACCCATATGTGCAAATAATAGTGAATATGGTGTAGCATGTGTGAATCAGGTTCCTGGTGCCTTTGCAGGTATCCCGGCAGCAGTTTCTTATATAATAGCTGTTATTTAATATGAACAGTGGCCCATATTTAACCTATGACAGCAGTGTTAACCAATAAAAGGATCTGCTGGCAGTAATATCTCATAATTCCACCCAGAAAAGGTTTCTCTACCTCGCTATCCAGGGTGAAGTATTAGAAACTGACTTCCAATCTAATTTATAAAGCAGATTGAAGTGAAGTGAGGCTAGCACTCAGATTGGCTGGCTGTTCAGCATTCGGAGAGACAAGATCATTCCCTGTGAATTGCACAGCTCAGGCATTCTAGCACTCACTGGCATCTTCTAATGATCAAAGTATTTGACTTAAATAATTGATTTATTTATACCAGTAAAGCAGCTCCGGGGGTGTGTGAATATTATGCGATATAATCACACCACTAGGGAATTAGAGATACTCAGATGTGCCTTGTGCCTGCTAATGCCCTGCGGGTATGATTAGGACATCACACATCAAAGGAATTTGCGCTAAAATATTTCATACAATAAATTAATAAAAATAATTCATTTAAATAATTTTACTGATTTGGAGGGGCATTTTCAATGAGATGCAAGATGCTGCATGCATGGCATGGTTTTCAGAAATGGATTGATCTAGGAAAGTACAGAAGCCCTAACCATGCCTTGTTAATATCCAGTCGTCAGCAGGTGCACCCATCATTTAAAAAATCACCGCCTCTACGTTAAGTACTGCTTCCATAGACCAGCCAAGCACTATTGTCCGAGGTAGTAATGTTGCTCCTTCAAATTATCCAGTTGGGAAAAGAGCTCTGTAGAAGGCAGAGCCTCCTGGCATAGCAGCAGGCTAGCAAAGGTAAAAATATCTTCCTACCAGATGCCCGTCCAAATGTGAAAGTCTCCAGACTCGTCTGTTCACCCTATTTCTAATATATAAAGCAATAAATCTATCGGACGTACTGATAGAGCCCCTATCCCCATGGAACCTGAGCGCCTCACAATCTTTATTGCATGTTTTCCCAATGCCGCTGTGAGGCAGGGAAGTGCTATTCTCCCTTTTGACAAATGGGGAACTGAAGAACAGAGAAATGAAGTGACTTGCACAAACTCACACAGGAAGTCTGAGGAAAGCAGTGAACTGAACCTAGGTCTCAAGTCCCAGCTAGCACGCTAACCACTGGGCCAATCTTTCTCTCCATAAAGATGCCAAATTTTGGTTCAGGATGTCTGAGAATGTACTACCTGGAGAGTATTACAGGTAACACAGGGAAGGATGTGTCATTTGAATTCATGTCTGCTTTAGGGGCTGTGTGGTGATGCCCTTACCCACATGGAACCTTCAGAAGGAATGGGGTGTAAAGAAACCCTTTCCCTGCCCCTCCTCACCTATGTGGAGTGGTGCAGATACTGCGGTGGTGGGAACCACACAAGTAGATAGCGTTACAGAGTTTAAGGGCAGCTGGAACCCACAGATCATCTAGTCTAACCTCCTGTGTATCACAGGACAGCAACACCACCCAGTACCCACACACTAAACCCAATAACCAACATTAGACAAAAGTATTACAGCCCACAGGAGACTAGACCAAGGTGTACCAGCCTGAGGCCTCCACAATGTCAGGGAAGTGATTAAGAGATATTGAGATAATCCTAGCAAGTGATCCACACACACTAGAGGAAAATGAAAAATCCTGGAGGTCACTGCCAATCTGACCTGGGGAAAATTTCTTCCTGATCCCACATATGGCAATCAGTTAGACCCCAAGTATATGAACAAAAAACAGCCAGCCAAGCACCTGAGACAGATAGTGCTAGGTCCAACTTCAGAGTCCTGGCCCACCACACTCAATGTCCAGTCGCCAACTGTGGCCATCCCTGATGTGTCACGGGAATGAGATTAAAAAATCTCAAATGAGATTTTTTCCTGGAGGGGAAAAAATTTCTTCCTGACCTCTGCAGGTGGCCCACTGTAACCCTGAAGCATGAGCTTTAGGAACATAAGACATAAACCCCAGAACAGTGGAACCCTTCCTCCTACCATCCTAAGCAACCCCATCACGAAATCACACTCCTAAATTTGTCCAGCTCTCTATTAAAAGTAATTATTTACCACCACATCTCGTAATGGGAGGCTCTTCCAGAATCTCACCTCTTTAATGGTTAGAAACCTTCTTTTAATTTACAGACTGAATGTGGTCATGGCCAATTTATATCCATTTGTTCTTGGGCCAAAAAGATAGAGATATTGCATGCTGCAACAACCCTTTGGAGTGTTCTTCCCTACCTTGAGGACAACTGCCTCCCTCTGTGGTCTATTAGCTATAAGGACTGGTGTGAAGATGGAGAAGGAGTGGATATTTTGGGTGTGATTTCTGCCTCTGGCAGCATTAGGACAGAGTAATATTGCACTCCCTGGGCATAGAGTTTGCAAATGTGGCTGCCCTCTGGGTTGAGAAAAGCATGATTGCGTAAAGGCTCCTTGAGCACAACTCCCTACCACCACACTTCCCTGCACAAGGCTAAGCATAATCTGCCCTTATCACTTTAATGCTTCCAAATTGCTGATGATGCTACAGAAGAAGACTGGAATATTAGAAGCATAGAAATGTGTCCTGTATCGATGATGTTTCAACTATTTGTTCACATGCTAAGCAAGAAAAAGCAACAGCAAAAAATAAAATTAAGTTATGACTTCCTCCAAAAATGCTCTCTCTTTTATTAAAATGGAGAGAGGCCTTTTTTCAAGGGAGTCGTTCATCCCTATGGGTAGAGCCTTGAGAATCTATCCAAAGTTCTTTCCATTTTGGGTATATCTACACTGCAACCAGGGGTGTGACTGCAGCACATACAGACATACAGGAGCTAGCTTTGATCTAGCAAGGCTGAAATAACTATAGTAGTGAAGTTGCAGCGGCAGCTGCACAATCTGTAGAAGCCCACTTGGGCTCCTTGGTATGTAGTCAAGTCGCTAGCCAACATGTTATATGCTGCAGTCATCTCTGACTGGAATGTAGACATGCACTTAAACATCACTCCAACTCTTGAAACCTGCAGATCTTAGTGAATTTAGCCTCAGAAGTACTGTGTGTTCTTACAGGGCTGATTGTTAATATCTTACAAAATATGGTTTTATGCCATGTGGCACGTTATACATTAATTAGAGATGAGTTTGTGTTGTGAGCTCCAAATTCAAACTGTCCCATGGTTCAGTTCTGGTTCAGCTAGTTAAAAAGCAAAGGTCCACACCTTGAAGCCTCAAGATCCACATCCGAATCCAGAATCACGATTCATTTTGTTTGTGAAATGAAGGAGGAAGGGCTCAGAGCCAGTGTTCCAGTTCAGGCCCATCTCTTAAATAACAAAAATATATTGTTACAATCAGCATATCGCAGGAATATTCATTATAATTAGATGCCGGCCCTGGACACAAAATCTAGATCTTGATTTCAAACTCTTCAAATGTTAGTGGCTGTCAGACATGTGTTCCACTGGTTGTCCAATTTCATGGACCTCATTAGAAAAGACAGCGGCCACTGTGAAATCTGGATACAGATACAGGGTTGAATTATAACAAGGGATGATCAATAGCGTCAAGCCCAGCAGCATTCGTTGTCCTTAGCGGATCGACAGACAGTACACTTCAAGGTCTCAGCAATAATATTTAAAGCTTTAACTAATATAGACCAGTGCGTATGAGAGAGTGTCTAGATTCTAGACAGTGCAATTCAAGGTCTCAGGACTGGAGACTATAGACATTCCATGCAAACCGAGCAGAAATAGCCTCACCAGCTCTCGGAGCAAGTCTTTTTTAAGAGTTGTGATTTTGGTTTTTGCCTCACCTGCAAGCGATGAATTGTTCTCAAGGGTCAGGAGGACTAAAGCATGTTCCAGCAGCCCAGCCTAAGCCCCCAAAGGAATTCATCACTGTGTCAGGGTATGCCTCTGGAAGAAAAGAGGGCAACTTTTGAATATTTCAAAGATGAAAATAATTATTTCTGATCATGGACAAAACCTGTGCTTCTCCATTCTGCTGGGCTCATGGTCACAAAAGATGCCAAGTTCTGAAGCTTGACAAGCTATTTATCCTATAATTTTCCATCATTGTAATATCTAAGCATTACATGGACTATTTATTTCTGCACACCAAAGGCCTGAAGGAATGTCATGGTTTTCTCCACTCTTCATAGATTCTAGGAAGCTTGACTCTATTTGGGGTATATGTGTACCTGATTTTAAGAGGTGCTGGGCACAGCAGCTCCCATTGCTTCAGTTAAAGATGGAGGCACAGCCCTGCTGAAAACCAGCTCCACATCCTTTTTAACCCTTCCAGTTATGGTGGAGAAGCTTTAGGGGGAAAGTGGCTCTTGCAGCATGTTCTAGAAGTCATAAGATTTTTGTCACAAGTCTTTGGCAGTCTGTGCTTCCACATCACTATGAATGCATTAGCCCCAGCTGTCTATGTTTCATCTAAGCTCTCTTAATGGATCATGAATGAAGATGCAGTTGCTGACATAAGCTGGGTTCTGATCCACAGATAGCTTTGAAATGCAGGACCAAGGCTTTAAATTGGTGCCAGATTGGAAACCAAGAGAGGTAAGAGCGCGCAGGTGATAGTAACTAATGTCACTAGGATGCTGACTGCTGTAATCTCTATATTGCTTCCATCTTCAGCCCTGATTAACATAATTCAGTCTAAAGATGATGGCTGTATGGATCACTATGGCCAGACACTCATCTGAGAAGAAGAAGCAAAGTCAAAAATAGTTAACAGCCAAAAAAGGCATTTCTTGTTACTGTTGCAGCCTGGGCACACAGGATTAGTGTTGAGTCCAGCAGGACCACAAGGCTTTGTACCCTTTAACAAATGGAAAAATGGGGAGGTGTATCCTTTCAGCAGGACAGTGTCCCAGCTAGTTCTCCAAAGTGTTTTCCCCTTTCTACCAGCCTCTCTTTGGTCTTGCCTAATTTCAGTTAGAGTCAGCTTTTCTTCATCCAGGCAGTGATCTCTTGGCTGGCATTGTGCAATCTTAGTGATGGCAAACTGCTTGCATCTGTAGGAAATGAGATATACAGCTGAGTGTCATCAGTGTATTGTTGGCAAAGGAGCCTGTTAGCTCTATCAATAGATAGACCCTTCAGAACATTAAAAATAGTTAAGTAAACCACAGACTCCAAGACAGCTGCAGACTTGCTTACTCTCACTCCCATTTGAAAGGAAATTCCCTCTTTTTGTATTAATTTGAAAGTGCTGTTCTTCTCTGAAAACTGACAGGTTTAAAATGGCACCTTCTTCCTGATCAGCTCCCTGAGGCAACATTTTAAACTTGGGACCTGAAGGTAGGCACCTAAATCCACATTTAGTCACCTAAAAAAGATGCCTGGTTTTCCAAGGTGCAGAACATCCATAGTAGTTGGTTCTCAGCAACCCTGAAAGTTAGGCAGAGTTTTAATTAAAGTGCCTAAATATGAAGTTAGGTGCCTAACTTTATGCATGGAAGTTTGAAAATGTCAGTCCATCTGCTGATCCTCTGGTCTGGCTGAACTGTGATTAATACAGAAGCAGGAAATGGGGGGATCAAAACATGGCTTTAAGCCACCTTGATCCTGGGTCTGAGTCAGCCCCTGCTGCAACTTAGAGCAACCGGCAAGTTGCTCTAAATTGTGGCCAATTGACCTACCCCTCCCCTCACAGAGCTGTTTTGACAGCCATAAAATGAATGTGTCATGTGTTTAGAGCTGTAGCAAGAGTGGTAGAGAACTGCCATACTGGCTCTTCACGACCTGAGGATTGGCCTTACACTGGTGGAATCTCTAAGTAACCAGCTAAGGTGGCTTTATGATGTAGCTTTATAGAGTAGTGTAGAAGTGCCATGGGAGGGCAGGAATTTTGTACCTATGATTAACTTCTTTATATTCCTGTTAGCCTTGTGAGGCCAATGGTACTCAAAGAGAGTGAGCTGGATTTTATTCTGGTTGATGCATCATGAAATCATTAATAGGAATAACTAAATTATCTCCCTAGTAATACCTGTTCAGATATAATAGGTGCAACTAAAGGTGGAATTTGATGATGCAAAGACAGAAAGACTACTACTTCACTTTCAGGCCCTGCTCTCAATGAAGTCAATGGGGGTTTTGCCATTGATTCAAAGGAAGCACAATCAGGAATAAATACCACATTGAGTTTGCCTGGTAGAGAACTTTTAAAGCTACACTTTCAGTAAACATATAAACCAAAAAAATTAGCTCTGGAAACCATTTAAAGACAATAAATATGAAACTCCATGATGTTATTTTTACAGTCATTTTTCAGAACAGAATCTCATTTTTTAAAGTACCTTCCCCTTTTGATGAAGGATTTTGAAATGAGTTTCAGTGAAACATTTAAAAATCTAACTCCTCATTATTTGAAATCACCTTCCTTCAAATTGCCATATCTTGACAGCCTGGAAGCTGTAAGAGAAGGAATGTGAAAAGCATACAGCTAATGTGACTCCTTTTCCACAGCTCTTGTTCTTGTGTGACTAGATTTATGTATAGAGTACCTTAAATGTAATCCATCAAGATTATACAGAGCTAGTTAGAACAGTAGTGCAGGTTGTGCTGTACCCAACAATCTCAGCTTCTGTTGTATGAAAAGATCTAAGACATAGTGACAACAATGTTCATTTGCTTCGGTGGCAGGACTTAACAACAGGATTTAAAACATAATAATATGCTAAAAACATGTGAAAGTGAGTTAAGTAAAACCTGAATATATTCCCTCATTAAACACTAGTTATGTGGGCTGACAGCTGTTCCCAGTGGAGGGGTTTTAAAAAAAAATCTGCTGCTAAAGGATTGGTTGTTAAAGCAAACCTCTGTCGAGGGGACTTTTGGAGTAGAGTGTAGCCCAGCTATAGTTGCCCAAATACAGAGAAGACATTGTAAAGGAAATATGGGGTGAAGGGCAGAGGTGGAGGTAGGGAAAACAAAACAGGGACAACCTCCCACAAAGGGGAGTATGAAACCTGTGAAAATAAGAATCCATCTTTTCACCAGGCCTATTTTTAGAAAAAGCAGTCTGAAAAGATGCCATAAGGCTTCAAAGTAGGGATACTCTGTAGTATCTCTGTTCAGTGCACAAGGAGACAAGATGGGCTGTTAAAATTAAACATCATGAATAAGGAAGTTTCTGTACACATACATCCCTTCCTGCTTAAACCATCTTTGGGAGAAAAAAAGACAAGAGGTGACTTCACTTGTTGCCAACTCTCACAATTTTATCACAAGTCTCACAAACTTGGTTGGTTTTCTTAAGGCCCCAGCTCCTGTAATCATTTGGTTGTTAGAATCTGCTCTTTCATTTTTAAAATAAAGTAATTTCTAGCCCCCACAGTTACAAAGAAAAGTTTGAAAACCTAAAAGTCTTGAAAAGAAGAAAATTTATATATATATATATATATAATTTATAATATATATATATATATATTATTTGTAGAGATCGCCATGTTTTTAAGCCAGTTGCTGATTTTTTGAGACCAGTCGATTCCTTGAAGATGGCAATATTGCTTCACTGAGGTATACAGAAGTCCGGCTTGATGGAGAAAAGAAGATTTTTCTCACTGTTGATATACATTGTCATGCCACAAAACTGAAATTGAAGGTAATAACAATAATATATATTTAGAGCGCACTTTTCATTTGAGAATTTCTAAGTATTTAACATACATTAATCACTTAAGCCGCAGGACAGCTGTATGTAGTGACATTATTATTCCCCTTTTACAGAAGGGTAGAGTTTCAGTGGTGTACAGTGGCACACTGCAAGTCAGAGGCAGAGCTGAGACTAGAACAAAATACTGATTTCCAGTCACTTACTCTAACTAATAGGCCACATTGTATCTGTATGCCCCTATACTGCTCAGAGACTACCTAAATTGGTATAAATATAGGAACTAAAGGAAAACAACATTAAGAAAGGATGTGATACTAAAGGAGTAAGGCCGGATTTCCTTACTTAGGACTGTAATGATGTGTCCCGGTAAGACCACCATACTGCACTGCTGGAAGTTAGTATAATGCATAAGTGGTGAGAGAGTGGAACAGATTGCTGGAGCTCTGCAGATGAAAGAACATTAAATGTCCTTTCATACACAAGGCTGTATTTCCTTCCACAAGACACTAAGAGGGTTATATTTCCTTTCGGTGGCAAAATCTGCAGGAGGTGAAAAATCCAGTCAGAAACTTTAGACGGTTTATGTCACAGTTTCTTCCGAATTGCCCCATGGTGGGGTTTGTCCCCCACTGAGCAGGTAGTGTAATTAGTCCTATAAGTACACCAGTCTCCTGAAGTCTATATGGATCTTGAGCCTCCCACAGAGAGACAAATCTGCCCACTGAGTCCCAGTGCCAAAGCCCAGCCCTCTGGTTTCCTCAGTTTATGTACTTCCTGCAGTTCCCAAGCCAGTTGCCCTTAACTGCAGCATTGCCAATTCTCACCCTGTTTGGTGCTTTTCTTATAGTTCCAGCAACTTCAATCAGATCATTAGGTGAGCATCTCAGCTTTCATTTAAAAGGCTGTAAGTTTCTAGCTCTCAAGGTTGTGGGGAAAAGCTTGGAAACACAAACTCTAAATACTCCCGTAAAAAGCCCCTCAGTTTGTTATTTACGCTATCATGATTATGATTTGTGGGAACCTCACTCATTTGACTACTTAGGGTTGGCAGCACTGTAGCACTCACCACCCCTCAAGAAGGGGCTTTTCACAGCATGGAGGAGTCCATGAGGAGATAATGCTAACAGGGAAATCACGGGTGAGTTTGTTAGGGGACAGTACGGCGAACAGCAGCTTTGCCCCACGTGCCCTGCTTCCATCACTATTGTCAAGGCAAACCCCAAAGGGATGTTGCCTCTGTGCTGGTTGAGCACTACTTGGATTGATCGCTAGCTAGGCCCTTAAGATGGTCTGGCTGGGTGGTCACTCTATGTCTGTCATGGGTGATTTCATTGTACTACTGAAGCTTTTGAATGATCACTAACCCTGTAGTGGCATTCCTTTGAAAATACACTTCGTAATTCATTTGTCTTTCATCCATTTGTACATACCAAGAAAGCTGCCAAAACCAAACCAGATCATAAGGTCTTGTTCTCCTCTCTGAATGGAGTTTCCTCATCCTAGCATGTATTGTTCAGCCTCCTACTATCTCACATACAATTAAGTTCAAGTTCTAAAAACTCTACCTGTAATTGGAGCCAGCTGCAACCTTTCTGACACATACTAATTGCCAGTAATGATTTAAGTGCAGTAAATTCACATGCTGCAATTGTTTTAAGTAAGGGAATCTCTCACAGCTTTTCCCTGAGAAAAAACTGTTAATCTTTGCTGCTGACTTATCAAATCCTCCAGTCACCTGTTTACCATCATTTTCATGAGCTGATAACGTGTTTATTAGAGCCATTATGTGCAGGTGGAAGTATAAAGGTCTCATTTGGTGGAGTTTGAGTTTCAGCTAATATATCTTTATGGGAAAGCTTGGTGGATTTTTTTGCTGTTAGGTTTGACTACAACAGAGACCAAGGGCCAATATAAGTACCTCATATTCCTTTCAAATTAAAAGTTAACCTTAGTAACTTTAATTAACCTTAGTCAACTTCCCAGGATGCCATTTGGAAGAGCATACACAGTTGTTCGGAGGGTTTTCAGCCTAGAGTATTGCCTCCTGTAACAAATGCATCTGGTCTTAAATAATTTTAACTTAATTATATTTCTCTTTTCATTTAAGATGTTTCAGGAATTTTTTGTATTTCAGAAGAAGCTTCACAAAGTAATAAAGGCTTGAGTTGATTGCTTTGCTTCCAACAGGATACTTTATGTTCTTATAGGAGATCCTACCTGAGATAGTGGAGACATTGCATTTTTGAGTTTGAACCCATTATTTCCCTGGAAGATTTGATGTCTATTCTGACAGGAAATATTGTTTTATTGTGCTAGTGAAGATACGGCTGTTGGGAAATCAATGCACAGGATTTATCAGTCCACCTCCTCTAAGACTGAGTGTATACCCGGGTGGGCAATAGCATGGTAAAACAAGGTCTGGTACAAATGAGTCACTTTTTAATGGCATCGTCAATTGGTTTGTTCCTACAAGGTGATGAGTGCCCCCAACTCCCATTGAGTCAATGCACTGCAAGATCAAGCTGTAAATGAGTGACAACAACTAAGCCTAAGCATAGGAGGCAAACACATTCTCCCTGGCCACAAATGAGAAAAGACGTATTACAACAGGGGGGAAGGAACCCTCCAGCCTAATTTATTTGAATTCATTTTCCCTATTTTTCTTTCTTTCTCAACATCGCAACGTGTAAATGATAACATCTGCTCCCAAGGTCATCTTTTAGTATCAGTAAGGCTGTATATTTGTCACCACTGCCAGAAGAGTCATGGACTCAAAGATTTTCATGTTTGTTTGTATTATAAATATCCTTGACTTGGGGGACTGGTGTGTTAGTAGGTCAGTGGCTGGGCAGATAACAAAGCACCTGTGTGAACATGCAGATGAATATTTGTATAAGGCAGTGGTTCTCAAACTTATTTGATTGCCCCACCCATTTGTGTCTGTAGTAATTTACACACACATGTACAGATACCGCCATCCAGCTCTGAAGGGAGAGCCGCTGCTGCCTGGGCACCCAGCTCTGAAGGGAGAGCCGCTGCTGCCTGGGCACCCAGCTCTGAAGGCAGCATTGCTGTCAGCAGCAGCACTGGTGGCAATGTGGAAAGTGATATTCATCACTATAACTTTTTACAGCAGAACTTGCCCCCATTACTTCTGCACTGCTGCTGCCACCCCAGTGCCGACAGTCAGAGCCCTGCGACCTCCAGGAGAGGGAGGGGATGGGGGAGAAGAATCTGAGCCTGGGTTAGGGTTGCTGCCCAGTGAGGGATTGGGGGGGGATGGGGTAAGAGGACAGCCTGAGCCCGGGCTGCCTCCCAGTGAGGGATTGGGGGGGGAGAAGGAGAGCCCACATAGCAGGGCTCCAGCTGTCCCTTTTATCCCCATCTCCCAGATGTCCACAGCCTTCTGCACAACCTCCAGCCACCTGGGGCAAACAGCCTGAGCTATTAAAAAAAAAATAGCACACAGCTTGCACCTCTCTTGGGAGCCTGCCCCATGGTTTGAGAACCACTGTCATAACTTTTGGGGCTTCCCTACAGAGCCTCTCGGCATGGAATTTCCATTAAAATCAGCACTATGCAATGAAACACCACCACCAATCCTGCTGCAGAGGGAAAGTGTATACATTCAGGCCCTTTGAGACAGAAACAAGAAGCCAGAAAGACTTCACAGAGCACTAGTAGAAAATAGGGGATCCATATTCATGGCACAATAGACAATTTGGTCCATGAGGGAAATATAGGAAAACAAGGTGCCAAAAAAGATGTAGTGACAAGTTACTCCCTGAATCTATCAGCAAATTTTTGTGGGGAGGAAGAAGAAAAGAACCTGTACCTAAAAGGGAGGAGTATATAAAAAAAAAGAGCCTGTATTCAAGTCAAGAGGGTTCCCAGAATATGTTTAAGGTCTCATTCTGCAGTCCTTAATCTGCTAAAATTCCCACAGACTTCACTGGGAGCTTAAAGAGATTTAGTTTTTAAGAACTTAATGTAGAGGTCTGCTTCTGGGAGCGTAGGTTATTTACTATAAAACACGTGTAACATTTCATCATTTATCCTGCGATGTCCTTGACTTGTGACATTGATCCAATGACTCTTCCATAAATCGCATCCAAACCTATCATGAAAAAGCTAGAGCCCAAATTGTTCGTGTCAGTGCATGAATAGTGTGGGTGAAATTACAAACATAATGTTAACAGGCAACGATATTGTGGGGGAGGAACACAGTTTGAATAGACTACAAAGCTTCACTAAAGGTTTATTATTAACATCTTAAATAAACGTAAAGGTTGGTATGGTTTTTTAATGGAAATAGCTCTTTCCTACTTAATAGCCCAGGCCAGAGGGACAATGGACAATTTGTAGGTCATTCCATGGCACAAGCCAACTTCTCTTTTCCAGAGAAATGTGCAGAATATTTTCAGCAGACTGTGTAATCAAACATTCGTGTTTTAAAATTTAAAATATTCTCAAAGTCTGTTTTTGTGCCCAGTAATCTCCTGAATGTACATTTTATATAAACTCCAAACCAATGCTGATCATGCCCAGACTAACACCTCCTGGAATAGGTTTTCCTACAGCTGCAAACTTTGCCAGTGTAAATAATGTACCAGTTTGTTGAAGCAATGTATTTGAGCTCTCTTCCTCAGTTTAACCATGTCAGGTAGTCCCATGACCTAGAAGTGCAGCTAATCTACGGGTTTAGCTGGTCAAATTATTCATTGCAAATATTATCTGTTGCTAATTTCCCCCTTTTTTATTATTTGCCGATTGTTTGTGACCCAGTCCTGATGTCCATGAATGTATATGTAACCATTTACCAAATAGTTCATCTAAACACATTTCAGCTAAAAGGTTGTTTAAGGACTATACACCTCAGCTATTCATTATTCATGATATGCAATTGGTTACCTACATCATACGGTATTGCGTCTGATTCTTGACTGGATGACTGAATCTTTTTAAATAAGGAGAATAATCAGTGGCAAAGAGATCTGGCCCAAATTTTCAGATGAAAAATCATACTTGGCAAAATTTGTGACTATTTTGGGATTCATGAACATTTCCAGAAATACCCAGCAGCCATTCCAAGCCCATGCCCTATAAAGGCTTGCAGGGCTGGGCCCCTGAACATTGGGTTCACTTCAAGGAGACCTCCCTGCAAGCAAAAAATCTAAGGTCCTCCCAAACAACAGCAATACAAACTTGCAGTTTTTGAGTGACAAAATATTTACAAATCATTTTGTGTATTTCAACCTGCTTTACCGTTCCACTTTGCCTAACAACTGAGGCAGTGAAAGGTAACCTGGCAACAATAATCCAGGAAATGGGAGAGACCTGGGAGGAGAGAGAGGGAGGATTAATTTATGGTTCCAACAAGATTTAATAATTATTTTGAATCCCATCCAGAGCCATTCCTAGAGATGTGGGCCTACGTGTGGGCCCTCATTCAGTGGTCAATCTGCTGTGGCTGGGAGCAGCAAGTAAATTAATTCTCGTTGAAGAGGAAGAAGATGGAAAGGACAGAAATAGTGTCAGGGAGCTAGCTTCAGCAGAATCAGTCTCCTAGCAACACACCGGACAGAGCTGATCCTGGCAGGAGCTGCCTGATTGACTGTACTTCTTGATTGGTAGAGGGGTGAGCTAGTTAATACTTGACCCAGCAACAGCCTAGAACTTGCTGGCTGCTCAACAAATTGCATGCCTGAAGCTGCGATTGGCACTGCTTCCTGTGCCAGCCCTTGCCCTTCTCCATCCTTGACACCTCTGGCTCTGACCCCTGGCTCTGCTTCCCGATCACGTCTTCAGTACGCGCGTTGGCTTTGGCATTTGGCTCATGCTCACTGGCTCTGCTCTTAACTACACCTCTGGGTGTCCCATGGTCCTCATCATTGACTCCATCTTGGCTCCACTCTAGCCTCTAGGCCTGGCTATCTCCACAGCGCCAACCGTTAGGCACAACTTCCTACATCCTGGTCATGCCCTTGCCAGGTAGAAAGAGATGAGAGTAGTGGTGACCCAATGAGGAGTGAAGTTTGAAGAGCAAACTTCTAGTTGAGGAAAGAAAAGGGGACTGAAGACGCAGATATGTCTACTAAGTAATTCTCCCACTGCCTCCAAAAAACATAAAATCAGCACTGGTAAAATGCTGCGAGGAGGTGTCCTTGAAGTGAACCCCAATGTTCAGGGGTCCAGTCCTGAAAGCCTTTATGGGACGAGTTGGGGAGCTGTAAGCAAGTGCACAATGCAGTGAAAAGCACATCGAGCTGGCACCTTTGCTCACAGCCCCTTTCACATGTCAAAAGGGCTGTGTTGGAGGAAATTGCACAATTGCTCCAGGCATGCCCAGTCTCTGAGCTCTTATCCACGCGATGAGAATGGGTCATTCAGCAGCCACTAGAAATCCGGTACTCCTGTAAGGTGTAGGAGTCCAGTCCAGGACTCCAAGCTCCAACATCAACATCCCAAACTAGCGAGTGGTTCTATACAGTACTGAGGAGCCTCTTGCCCCACGCTCACACCTCTAATGCCCCTTTTCTCTACAACCTGGTAGCTCTTCTAATGCACTTCCCCCCACCTGCACACATGATCAAGTCCAAGATTTGCTCCAACCAGCAACTGTAGAATATCCTACCAAAGCAGTGGCAAGTTTCCCTATACCATTTACCAGATGAATTTTCCTTGAAACTAAACAATCATTAGCCCCACAGGACTTCAACATCAATCACAAAAGATATCTAATGATGCAATGTTTAAGAGAATTAACCGTATGAAATAAATCCCTGATAACCATCTTTCCCAAGGATGGCGAAGTGTGAGTCAGAGTTTATTTTAACAATCCTCACACCCTAACATGGCATAGTCCAAGTTGTACTGCAGTGATGCAACCCTTGTGAGACAATGAGAGAGCTGTGAACTCCCATTGCACAGGGAGGCGGATCAAATGGAGGTAGTTAAAAAAAAGTGCATATGCTGTGAAGGGGGGAATTCAGCAGCCTTGCAAGATTGGGTTTGCTCTCCAAACTAATATTATTATATCAATTTCTGCCACTTAGCACTGATCGCCTGTGTCAACAAGGCACTTCCTCTGATCTGTATCTTGAGCCATCCTTGCTGGCACCTGCCCTTCAGGGAGGAGTTTTTGGATTAACCCAGCTTCCTCTTTATCTCAGTTTACTCACCAAAACTACCCTGCAGAGAAAGCTCCCTGAGTCAGTCCTGAGCTGCAGTTTCACTCATATGCAAAAAGGCAGATGTTGCATTGAACGTGCAGAGCTGGGGAAAAAAAAAAAAAAAACCAACGTGACTTCATTGTGAGTAACCACCACAAGCAGAGCTGGGTGAAGACACTGGGGATTTTTCTTTCCAGCACACCCACATCATTGGGACTCTTTCAAAGCCTGGGACACCTGCAGGGCTGCCAGGAATGGGCAAATCTATCTTGCCTGCTTTCCCTCAGCAGGGGGAAGTGGGAAGCTGATGCGACTTATGTGCCAAACACGTTCAGACATGTTGGTTTTGCTACCTGTGCCAGGCCAGAAGAAAAAAAAAGCTGATGGAGTCATTAGTAACCTTGCTTCCAAACATCATTGCTGGCTCTGCTCCAAAGTCTTGACCCTTACAGCATAGCACTGTAGGATTGCTAAACAAGCTGCTCAAGTCACTGAAGCAAGAGAGAGATGTCCCCAGATTTCCTATTGTGTGCTAATTATGTATAGTGTTCGCTAACCATACACCTCCCCCCCCCAACACCTCAAGGTTTTAATCTTAAAATGGGTGCAAAAAAAACCCCACAACCCACCTAGATCTGTATATTTACTTTTAAAGCAAACATATTCAGTGGTCAAAGCCACCTGTTTAAAAAAATGAGACATAAAGCAGCCATTCAATCCAGAGCTGGGAATTAAACCTCAGGGCTGATTGCCCATTTATTGAAAGGGAGTGAGATGTAGCTCATAATGAGTCTTCCCACAGTACAATCAGCTTCTTCAAGGTGAGGCGAGCATTTTAACTGAAGGATAAACAGGAAACTGTTAATGCTAATCTCAAAAGGTTAGATAAGAAAGCAGGTGCCGAAAAAACTTATATTTATCTACTTGGCTTTCACCTGAAGGTATTTTTCACTACATATTACGTACCACACAGACCTTTACTGACCCACCATATTATTTACACCAGGCTTCATGTAACAATCCTTTTGTTCAAATAATTTTAGACTCTTATTTCTACTTGGGGATAACATTAATGTATTTCATTTAGAGAAAAAGAGAAGACTATGGCTATTTTTCTTACCTACAAATGGTATTTCTCTGGTGGTAAAGTTAATCTCTAACTACATGGGCTTGCATTTATGACACAAGCAGGCATTTAGATTTTAATCCCATGGATTCCCAAAATACATTTTTAAATATATGCATTCATCAAGCCTTTAACATTTTACTTTCTATAGGATGAACGTCCTTGCACAGGAGCCTGGGAGGTACAGATAGCAGCTAAATAGATTTTGGTCATGATACAGGACAATCTCCAATCCATGAAGGGAAGGAACTGGCCTTAAAGGAACTGGAGGCCTGGGCTCAGGAATAAATCAAAGGGTGTGTCCTTGGAGAATGAAATTTGGGAAACAAGAATCACTCTCTGGCTGAAACTTTGTCATAAGAAGTGAGAATAACAGACGTTGGGATAGAATGCATATAAAAATTAACTTGAAACCAGACTGGGATCCTAGGTGCTCTGGAGGAGAAAAATGGACATGGACTTTGGGGTGGTGGGAGAAGGAGAAGGAGAAGGAGAGGAGGATGCAGGTATTGAAAAGTAGGAGAGAAGAATGGTGGCTCGAAGGTTTAGACTGTCCCACAGGTGTACAGGGAAATTTCCCAGGAGGCCTCAAAACCAGTCATCTTGGCTGAGCCTAACCAATTTAGCATTTGAAAGACAAGTGTATTTGTCTTGTAATGTTTTAGCACCATGTAATTTTTTGTTTCCCTGTATGAGTATAACCTGTGCACAGCAGCTATACCTGAGAAAATGATTCAGTGAGAGAGACTCAAGCAAAACAGACATTTCTGATGACATATTCAGCTTCTAAAAAACAAACAAACTCCATCACAGCTGATGAGAAGCATTTATCCAAGCTGTACCTGCTGTAACATTCAGATATGCAGAACATATAATATTACCTTTAATAGCAACATTTAGTGACTTCCAGTTATTGGCTAGGCAAAGTCTTACATACAACGCTATGGCATTGCTGATACCTTTTTAACTCTACACCTGGTTAATTCCAAACTTTCAGGGAATGTTCTGAGTATTAGTGGGCACACCCCTCCTGATTTTGGCAAAAATCAGAAAACCAGAAGGGGAAATGGGGAACACAGGGAGCCCCATGCAGATAGCTAGCAGACCTAGTAGCTTCAACAACCTCTGTAATTGTTTGTCAATCAAAAAAAACTGATTGGTGGCAGCCATTAACACCTTCCTGCAGAACAATACACCCATCACAGCTGTGCCCATCATCCCAATACAGATCAAAATGTTGACATCCCGAATGATTTATCTTCTAAACAGAAGGAAAAGAAATAAGAAGGGGGAATGTGAGGGTGCACACAGGACCTCGGATATACTGGGAAGAGAGGAAAGGGGGACCCTGGCATGCAGAGAAAGGGGGCATATAGAGCACCTGGCATGAGGGAGAATAGGTGGAAATAGTATGGGGGAGGTATGGAAGACCCACAGAGCCACTGGTATAGGAGTAAAATAGGAGACTCTGGCATGAGGAGGGGAAATGGGGGAGTACACAGAACCCATGGCATGAGTTGGCATTGCAGGATGAACTAGAGAGGATGGGAGAGTGAAATACAGGAACTTGTTGGGAGGAATAGGGGAATGCAAGGAGCCCCGAAGTGTGGAAAGAGCTCGGCCTATAGAAGCAATGACGTGTAGGACCACTAATGGTGGATTCCAATAATGTTATGTCTCTTTAAAATGAGGCGAGAAATTTCCTACCACAAGAACCCTGTCTCCTTCCACCCAGTCTCACTTTGCTGGAGAAACACCCCTAGGCTGCATTGTGGCAGGGAGGCAGCAAGCTGATGACAGCGCCAGCTCTGCTGCAAGCAGTAGCAGGGGGCCTCCTTTGCAGGACCAGTGGTGAAGCATAGCCAGACCAGTCTTCAGGGCATAGCACCATCCCGTAGGGTTGCCAATTTTGCTTGGACTTATTCCTGGAGGTTTCATTACATGACATAATATTTAATTAAAGATTAATCTTTAATTCCTGGAGTCTTCAGGACAATCCTGGAGCGTTGGCAACCTTACCCTCACAACATACCTGTTCTGTCTCAGCTGTGGCAGGGCCCCAGAGGGAGCACAAAGAAGTGAGCAGCAAATCCCTTCCTGTTCCCTGACAGGCTGAGATCTTTCTAGGAGCTAGGTAGGATGAAAGTAGCAGTGCAAAACCTGGGGGATCATGGCAAGGAAAGGTGGAGGGAGGTAACGTGAGACTGGATTTTCCCACACGGTGGTGAAGAAAGACGGAGGGGAGAGGAGGGAAGGAAAGGATTTCTGCAGGGTGAATGGAGGAAGCCTGAAGTGGTGTATGTAGAAAATCCAGGGAAGTGTTAGGGGTGGGTGAGAGAGCTTGGTGTTTGCCTGTGTGTATACATATTCAATCTTGTCCACACAATGGGTCAATGTGCCCCAGAGGGGTGTGAATTTTAATGCGCATCAAAATGTTATACACAAACCAGCCTATGTAGACTCAGCTGGTGTGCACTAAAAGTTGCTTAATGTTCATTAAAATATTAAAACTGTATTATAGTCATGCATACTAGGGAACTTTTAGAGCACACCAGCAGTATCTTCACGGGCCAGTTCGTGCACAACAGATTGGTGCACATAAGAATTCACACCCCTCGGTCTATATATATATATATGCACACTATCATACACATTACTGCAGACTTTGCAAATGCTTTTTCCGTGATCTGCAACCCGTTCAGTTTGCAAAGGCCTGCAGGCTCCAAGCAAATAATCAAAACTGGTTTTGATTTCTCTGCAGTACCTAAACATTTCACCACAGCATCATCTTACAAGCACTTAAAAGGGAATCTAATATAACACAAATGAAACTTTTGAATAGCACCACCCTGAAGGAATAATCATATCTCATTTTAAGGTAGGATAAACCTTGTTGTTCAGCTCTAAAAAATAATCATAACAAAAGTTAACGTGGAGCGAGGTGAAAAACCCCATTTTGCATACACATCACTTTATTATTCTGATCACCTGCCAGTATTACAACATGCTCAATAAATATGGATTAAACCTTTTTGCAATTGCTGACATGAAAGCAAAATTTTCACGTAAAGTCCATATTATTAAAATCTTATCACAATCTTCCACACTAAGCTAATGGAGCACCATTTTCATAGTCTTTGCATGAAATGATAGAGTAATCACTTGGAGCCCTGTGCAATAATCGTAAGCACTCTGGGACAGGACTGTGCTTGCTTTATTTGGAAAGTGCCTAGTATATTTTTGCCTGTAGTTCAATATAAACAATAGTTAATACTGAATAATACTGTGTTGATCTTCTGCATAGATCTGAGCTGCTAAGGTAATGATTTTCACTCTTTCCCCCACATAACCTTTTCAACCAAGGACTTTAATTAAACAGCTTTGTACATTCCACATAGCCATCGCACAGAAGTCAGATGGTTTTTGATGCATTCTGTCCAACCACAGAAGCTGTAATGTTGCAAGCTCACAGACGCATCGCTTCCCTACCAGGTGGCACTTTGGCAAAGACATTCCAAAATCAAACTTGGGGGCTGATTCTCCTCTCATCCATCACAAAACGTGAAAGTTTGGGAAAATTATCTGTGTGTGGAAACAGAATGTTACAATGGAAATGGTTTTGCAGTTGCAATCAGCTCTGCCACTAGAACGGAGAAAGAGACATACAGTGTTGATAACCCAAACAATATAAAATAATATAATAAAATTATAGAGTTTGGGGGTTTTTTGGCTCCTGGTTTTGCAGCCTTTAAGGTACACCCAGTTCACGTTTTCAGGCTTTTCTCCACAAATGCAAAGACTAGAAACTTATTTACTTTATTTACCAAAGAGCCATATTTGTTAAACTGTTCAGCAATGTATGTGGGGCACGATAAACTTAAAAGATGTCAGTCTACTGTACTTCTAGACAATGCTCCAGACATGTCACAAAGTGAAACAGCACAGCAATCTTCTAAAGAAAATGTGTGTAAAATCAAAAAAGTGAAAAAATTAGTTTAAGATCAAAATCCATCCAATTTTTGTTTTAAGATTCGCCACCTCCACCTGTAAATCTCTCAATTTTGTGGTCAAGCCTGTAAAAGCCTGATTCTGGAATTGCCTCTGGAAAATGGTCACAGGAAGTAACTGTTCTGGCAAGCGAAGACAATTTGGCCTCCCCATCTGATGTACTATCCTCTTGTGGCTCTTTACAGTCCTGACAGTCTGAAGAAGTTAAATACTGATGAGCTCACTGAGGTCCCCACCTGGCTGTCAAACTCAACAGTGGTCTCAAATTCCTATGCTGTTAGACTGCACGATGCAGCAACATCAAAGAGCACATCAGTGTCCTATGGCCCAGCATCGTCACTGACTAACGCAAGCCTGCCCTTTCTGAAGCTGTTGCGTACAGTCTGTAGGAGAAGTGCAGCCCACAACTCTTTAATGAGATGAAGTGCATCAATAAGCATTGGTTTGGGTTTCGGTTGTTGCTGGGTTGTTGGTTGTTGTTGTTGGGTTTTTTTGGGGAGGAGAGGGGGGAAGAGGAGGGAGGCTGGAGAGAAGGAGATGATTGACAACAGTCACTGCTTTATGTTGCAGGTCAGTATCAAGAAAGGCAATGATTCACACGTCCAGGTGTGCCAGCAAATTAAGTATAGTAAAACCAGGTCTGTTGCCAATACCTGGACCAATTAACTTTGGTTAATATTGGTTCCAGGCAGAATACTCCTATTAATCCAAAATTGCTCCGAGTGACCCCTTGTTTTCATAATACAAAGCTGCACCAAAAAGAAAAGGAATGAGCCGTTGTTGTTATGACCTTTATAATCTTATGTGCCTTAGACAGTTACTCTCAGGGCCAGATTGTCTCTAGACTTTGTAAAATTACAGGAAGGGGCGCTGGCAGGAGACAAAGCTGACAGAGATGGTACACCAAGAAGCTCTGAGGAGGACTGTACTTCCCTGAGGCACAGCCCCTCCTCAAACTTCCCCTTGGGGCAATATGGTTGTGCCAGAGGCAACCTGCGTCTGGCTATTGGTGGGGGGGCGAGGGAAGGAGTAGAGTGAGGGCAGCTGGCTTCAGCAGTGTTACTGACCATGCTCAGTCCATGTGAGCATGCTCAGTACAAGCCAAGCAGCAAATGGGGGGGGAGAGGGACACATGACCCACATGCCTCCCTTCCCTGCACACCGCCTATGTTGTGACTAAACAGCACCGTACTCTGGGCCAATCTTGTCTCAAGGCTGAACTATCCTATCTATTTTTTAAAAACTTTAAACACGATCTGATGTAACCAGAAAATAGCACAAAAAATAGAAAAGATACCTTTTCCCCAGCGCTCCAATGCTCCCCCTCCCCCATAAATCAAAAATAGGCTAACAGCAAAAGAATGTGATGAGTGAGTTGTTTATGACCCACATTTTCAAGTCTATTACAAACAAGCAGAAAATATTCACTTTGACTTATGGGAAGAGATATTATCCCGAGTACATGATACAACACTACAAAAAGGAAAAAAAGTACATCATCTGCAGTAAAATGGTCCAGCACTTCAATTCATCAGTTTCAGCTGAGATGTATTTCTTTTATTCCTTTCTTGTTCTCTAGGCTTTTTTATTCAACCCATGATTAAAATCTCTTTAACTAAGAAAAAGGGGAGCTGTAGCAGACCATCTAGTTAATTAACACAGTCATTTGACTTAGAATTTCAGTAGGTAGTTAAAACAACAACTTTCAAACAGCAATATGAAGAAATATTAAAACAAACCTATTTTACACTCTGCAAAGAATATCAATGTCAGGTCTAGTTTTTCACAATATCTTATTTTAAAAATTAAATTGTTCAAGCAGGACTGGTGTTAGTGGGATGAATAGTTAGTTTTCTCTACCTATAGTACTAAAGAGGAGCAAAGCTGGATGTAGAAAAAAGGCTGGGCAGAGAGGAAGGAGAATAATTAATAGTTATTTTGCTACACCTATGCTAGTCAGTTTCCATGTATAAACAAGCTCTCTGTTTTCTGTTTCCACACTCCTCTGGAAGTTGACAGAACCTCCTCCACAGGCACACTGTGCAATTCAGAAGCAGAGTGGCTGTAATTGTTGTCATCCTTACCAATTCTTGAGACAAGGAGAGAATCTTAGTAACAACTGTAAAGAGAAAGGAAGGAAGAATGAAAACAGAAGACTACATGTTAATTGTTCCCAGTCTGAGTCCTGCAGCTCAGCAAAGGACAACAACAACAGTGGTTGTTTTAAAAAACCACGAATGTCTTACTGATGAAGCAAAAACAACGAGAGTCCTGTAGCTACAGGATTCTCGTTGTTTTTGCTGTATCCAGATTAACATGGCTACCCCTCTGGAACTTATTGATGAAGAGGTCTCCCTCTCTTGTGTTTTTCCCAAAGCTGTAGCTAATGTACAGTAGAAGACCCTCCTGTTTTGGATTATATGGTATGCAAGGCAAGTGCTGAGAAACAGAATTTCAGCTCCACATGGATTTTTGAGTGTTTGGGATTTTTTTCACCCCCAAATCAGGATGAAAAAAACCAGAAATTTCAGATTTTTCAGGGAACTATAATTCTGCAGTATTTTATATTGGAAACACCAAAATGTTCTACAGAAACATTTTGGTGTTTCCAAAACCAAATATGTTAGCCAGGATCACCAGCTCCCTGGATGCTACCCGAGACCTAGGGAGCCCCAAAAACCCTGTGAAGCTAGGACTACACAGGAACGGGACAGCCACGGAGCTGGGAATGATTTTCTAATGGAAAATTGAAATTTTCCAACAAAGTTGACGTTTTCCCCTTGAAATTTTCCATCAGAAAATCATTCAAACAGAAAATTCCCAACCAGCTCTACTACACACAAATTCTAAAATGGAACCAGTGGTCAATTTCATCTGCTGCAAATAGCTCCATTTTAGAATCTGTTTTGTTTCCTTTCTTCATGCATAACATATCTTGATCTGTATTCTGAACTCACCTACCTGTTTTGTTTCCTTTGTTAACTGACATTTATTTATAAACATTTTGATGGCATTCACCCCTGTAGTTTCTAAGCAGCACACAAACTTTAATGAATTAAGCTTCCAACATCCTGTGAGGTAGGAGCTCCTGAGGTGTACAGGGCACAGGTTGCAGCCCCTCACAAATGGTAGAATAACTTCAGTCCATCCCTTCTAGGTTTCTTGCTTTAAGTGCTCTTTTACTTATGGTTATTGGAGGCTCTGTTTATTATTTTGTGGTGAAGACAATATGACTGAGCCTTCATTGCACAAGAACTGTGCTAATGGCCCGATCTTGCAAGCTACTGAGCAGCTTCTTTTAGGTGTTGGATAGTCTCAACTTCCACTGAAATCAATTAAAGTAGAAGGTGCTCAGCACTTTGCAGGATTTGTTCAACACCAGCAAACCCCAGGGATGTTGAGCAGGTACCCACATATTTCTTGAACATCTGGCTTTTGTGAGATTTCTCCAGCTCTTTGGCCTGCCTCTAAAATCTCAGGACTGTCAGTTATCTCACTGTGAAAGGAAAAGAACAAAAGTAGATAGATGATAGATAGATAAAATAGTGGGTAGATAGCGGGGTTCACAATTGCCCTAAGTTATGTAAAGCCTGCTCCAAAGACTATTAAAATCAGTGGAAAGATTCCTATTGACTTGTATAGGCTTTGGATTGGGCTTTTAAAGCACAGGAATAGATTAATTCCATGATTTGAGAGAAATACTTTTCTTTCATGTTGTAAGGCAAAGCGGAATTTTGGATACGTGCATGCAGGGAGCAACCAAGATGAATACCTCAGGCTTTTCAATTTCCTAGGCAGATGTGGGTGCTCAGCCCATCTTCTTATATGACCCTCATCAATGTAGTATCTGAGCACTTCATGATTTTCAGTCATTTGTCATCACAACCCCCTGTGACATAAGGAAGTAGCAATACCCCAGCTTTACAGATGTTGAAGTAAAGCATTTAGAATTTGAGGGGCAGATTTTTAAAGGTATCTAGGTATGCCACTGATTCAGCCCCTCTCAGGCAGCGCTCAATGCTATGGGGTTTGGAGTTCTGTGGTCAACGCAAAATAACATTTACAGCCAGATGGGTAATTCCGAATAGTGCAAAACTGAGCAAGTTGGTTGTCTAGTGGTGTATGATGTCACCAGTTTGTAAAAAGGGGACAACCCTATAACAAATGTTTGGGGTACACATCTGCTATGTACTCACTTGTTCTATAAGGCATTGTAACATCTCTTTGTGAACCAGGAATGAAATGTACCAGCTGATGAAATCCAAGGAAAATAAGTGCTTTTTTCCCTTGTGTCTGAACTTTTATCTTCTCATCTGAACTATTTAAGAACACACACACACACACACACACACACAGAGAAAAAGAGAGAGAGAGAAACCCATTACAGTGACTGCTGGTGCATGAAATGAATGAGAAATGTTTGCAATTTAAAAGCAGTTTCACTTCCTGCCTTATACCACAAAGAATCTTTTTAATAAAATTTACACCACTGCTCTTTGTTTGACATATATGTTGTATTTTGTCCATGTTAGGTTTCCTGAATACTTATGTTAAAAGAAAACTATTAGCTCTTGAAGACACTGAAACTCAGTGTTTCCCTTTATAAAACACATTGCTAGTAATGTAATAATGCTTCTACTAATACTACTACTTTGCATTTATAAAGTAAAGCACCTGTCATCCAAATATCTCTAAACATGTTACAAATATTAATTAAGCTTGCAACCGCTTAATAAGGGTATTTTCCTACGATTTTACAGGTGGGTAGACTGAAAGATCATACCACAAGTCAGGGTCAGAGCCAAGAATACAATCCTAGAGTCCTGGTTTACAGTATCCCACTGTAACCATTAAACCATACTGCCTAAACAACAGAATTAGTTCACAGCATTAATTAAATTCCAGAGTTGGTAGAACACTACCGAAAGTGACTTGTGAATATTTCTGTGAATAAAAGCTTAGAGAGCATACACTGCTATTTGAGAGATGCTATTCCAATATTCAGACTGCTGCTGGGTATTCATAAAAACATTTGTGAAACCTGTAAGTCATGAATGACTGGTCTGGACAATCCTATGAAATTAAAGTGATAAGAAAGTGTGTTAGCTGTTATCTACTATTAATTTTTGCTTGTTTAAACTATTTCAGTCAGAGAGTGAACAGAAATACCACCATGAGACTGAGGTAATTGGGCCACAGAAACAACTACTAATGATTAGTCTCAGCAAGGAGTTCACAAACAGTCTGCAGGCCAGAATACCATCAACTAATCAATTTTGGTGGAGGTTAAATTCACAGCTTATAATTTGAACAACTCTGTTACAGTCAAAATCAAATTCAGTTCTGACCTACAAGAGACTGGGCTACCGAAAGACTATGAACCTCCTTGGGTATAGTGTGAAAGTAAGGTCGCCTGTATGTTTCCATGACAACCTCTTGCAAGATTCTCTTTGTGATCACTATAGTTACGTCTACCTAGTTCCTGGACAGGCAACTCTCCAGGGCTCCCAGTAAAAGTAACAAGCCTAAGGTGACGCATGACCCTCTTCTCAATCTTATCAGTGTCATCAGTTGACAGGCTGCCAATGAGAACCAGGGCAAGGAGACAGTGAGGACTGAGGAGAACTGGAGAAACAGGAGCAAGATATTCTGCACCTCTACCCAGGGGAGCTGGCTCCACAAGCTCCTCCTGATGAACCAGAGAAGGACCCCAAGGTTCAGCAGGAACAAGAACCCAAATCTGGTAAATTAAAGCCCCACCCTCTCCATCTTCATCCCCTCTTTCTCCAGAGCTGCAGGCAGGACTGGAAGGTCCTTCCCCCCCCTCCCAAACTACTCCCAACCAAGACACAACTGTCAATTCAACATTTTATTGAATTTCATGAACCACTATAAAGCTTTTGGCAGAAGTTATAGAACAAATAAATTGGCAAACTACTATATTGCTCCTGGGTCTGTGAGTTTGCCAGCCAACAGGCTGACAGCAAAGGAGGAGATGGAAAGGTCTGGTTACAGAACAGGACAGTTACATGAGATTAATGATTCTGCAAAGTTACAACTGTTTTCTGCTCCTTTCAAGATTACAAACTTTCACTACAGGTAACCAACACGCCCCCCCTTACAAATGGGACTCACACAGAATGGGAGTGGAGTTAGTATCAGGGCTGGTTAGATAGGGGAAGGAGAAGGGGAAGGGGAACTTTTGCTTCGCTGAGGAACATGACAGCAGTCCTTAGTCACAGGATAAGTGTCTTCAAGCATTCAGATCTCTGATGTCTGAAGCCATCCCATTCAGAGCCATGCCACACGAGATGGGAGAAAGGGAGGGCAGGTGGACAGGTGGGGAATTCGCTACGGTGGCTGCACAAACACAATGTGGCATCATTTTGCAGGAGGGAGGCAAATGGCTTGTGGTCTTGATTGGAAAGCTCATGGAACAAAATATAGTTGCTGTGCAACTCTTTCTTTCCTTGTTTCTTTCTCTGCTCTTCACTGGGGCTGGATTTCACGACACTGCAGGAGTTGGTTTGTGGACAGGTAGGCATTTGCTGTGGTTTGCTTCTCTCTCTCCATGCAGACTCTGCCTGCTAACTTAGAATATAGTGTACTTCCATTTGGATTACCTCCCAGTCCCATAGGCACATGTCCACAAATTTCTAGTGCAGCAGAAACTTCAGCTAGTTCTTAAGGTTTAACAGTAGCACAAACTTGCTGCATCCACGTTCACAGCTCACCCAAACCCTCCATTCAGCACTGTGTAGCTGGTGACAAGCAGTGCAGACGTCTTTCTAGTATAGTTTGCCAGATCCCCACCACAGGACTGGAAAGCCACCTCCCTTTTCCAGTCTGGTGCTTTTGAACCTGCTATGTTCTCTACTTGATGGCCAGCCTTTAAAAAAAGGCATTAGGAATTGTTAATGTTGCCCCTGAAATGAATGCATCCCACAGCCCAATCACATACTTACAAACACAACATTAAATAAACCCTATTATCTCATGCTAACTGCCATTCTCAGCTATGCTCCTGTCTCAGGGGCTGCAAAAGCAGTCTGAGAAAATAATGACAACGAAAGGATCGCATTTCTGAAATGCCAAAAAGTACCCATATTGTAGCCTTCAACAGCAAAGCTATGCTATGGGGAGAGATTTCTTACCTGCTTTGGAAGGAAAGAAAAAAAACACAGTGCCGCTCTTGTGACTGACTTGGCAGGACCTTTGGCCGAGCAGGGCTGAACCCATTGTGCCCGGGGGCAAGGAGCAGCAGTCCCAACCTGTAGGGCAAATGGAAAAGAACAAATGAGGACCTGTCCATTGGAATTGACAGAAGGAACCAGGAGCAGTCTGGTTATGAGAGAAAGGGAGGAGCGTTTCTTCCAGAGGCCGTAGTTAATAACGATCTGGCTCCTGGAGCAGGGCACATGGTACAGGGAGCAGGAGCTTTCCCAAAGAGACCAGGAGCATACCTTGTTCCAGTCCCTTGTACAAGTGGTGGTGGAAAGGCTTCAGGTCCCACTCGCCACAACAGCAAATGCCTGCATGCAAAAACTGGCACCTCCTCCTCACCCTACAGCTATTACTCCTGCATCTGCAGCCCAGGATACTGATGGAGCAGAGGATCCAACCACTTTCCAGTGATGCGAGGGAGGATGCTGGACCTCCGGCACCAGCATCTGACCCACAACCCCGGGATGATGAAGGATGGGAATGATGAGCCCAAGACAATGCCTGAAGGCCAACGTGTCTATGACCCAAGCTCCGCAAAGGCGATGCCCTCATTTGTTCCCCCACCCCCTCTCCGGACCATTAGGGAGATCAAGGCCAAGGACACAGGGTTGTTGGCATTAACATTTTAACATTCTTCAGGGAGTCTGATCCATTCTGCTATCTTTCACAGTTGCCTTTAAAAAATGTTCAGAATTATGCTACATTTACTACGTTTAGCAAATGTTATTTTCATTTACTTATGTGTGGAACTGTCATTTCAGCTGTGCTGAAAGGATACATTTGTCTGTGTGTGTGTTTGTGTCTCCTTCAGCTTCGGGCCCCACCAAGCCGTGCCTTGAGTCATGTAACTCCCTGGGACAGAAAGCTGCAAGGACCTCTTTTCCCTCTCAGATCCCTGCCAACCCACCCAAGTATGTGTGAATATAGCATAGTAAGCCCGAGACGTGCAGAAAACATGATGCGCATGGAAATAACAGATGAATTTATTAAATGAGGAAGAAAAAGAAAAGGGGGGTAAAGTTCCCTATGACAACAAGAAAACTGGAAAAAAGGGAAGTAATTGTGCCATCTGTGGCAAACTGCCAGCCTCCCCCTGGTGGGTCTCGCACTTTACCTCTGCTTGTAGGCTGGGACACCCCCAGCTACCTCGTCTCCCCTGGCTGTAGAGGAGCTCTGTCTCCTGGCCTGGGAGGGAAACTTCTCCTCCAGCTGCTCCACACCTTCTGGCAGCTTCCCCTATGTTTGTTCCCTCCTCCTCCTTTAGGGAAGGCAGGATTTAAATACCCCTAGCCCCACCCTTCATTGGGACCAGGTGCCTTTAATTGTCCTGCTGTGCTTCTCTTCTGCCTGCAAGGCAGAGGGTTTTTAACCCTTTTAGGCCCTCATACTGGCCTCAGAACACCCTTTTAAAGCCATCCGGCCTGACTTTATCACACACCACATACTGAACAGCACTAAAATGGCTCCTCCTCAACCATCCACAAACAATAACCACTTTGAACCATGGAGTTACTCACAGTTAGCAGCAGGTAGGTGCCCTTATCCCCACACACAGTTGCCAGACCAGTTGTATGCCTCCCCCCTGCTCCAAACCCCAGGATATCCTGTTCCTTTAAAAGTTTGGACATTTTGTACTCTCCCCTCACCAGTGAAAAGCCTCACTTTGGTTTTAGTTTCTGTTTTGCTGCCAGAACAATAAAGTCTCCAAAACAGACAGCTGTGTTTCAATCAGCTTCCTCAATGTCTCTCACTTTCTCTGTGGGGTCCAAATAAAAACATATTGGCAATGAGGAAGGGCTCCTGAAATGACTGAACAGAGTTCCATGCTATGGATGACATCCTTGTTACAGAAAAGGATGGACAGGATCATCATTGGAGTTTGGATGCTGTCATCCAACATTTAGAAGACCATGGACTGAAAGTATGTTGAGACATATAATAGACATCATGGAAACTTGGTTAACTGAGGATAATCAGTGGAACACAGTAGTACCAGAGTACAAAATGTGTAGGAATGACAGAGTACGTCATGTTGGTCAGGGACTGGCACTTTATGTGAAAGTAAGCATAGAGTCAAATAAAGTAAAAATCTTAATTGAATAAAACGATACCATCCAATTTCTATGGCTAGAAATTCCATGCTTGAACAATAAGAGTATAGCAGTAGGAATATATTACCACCCACTTGACCGGGAGAGTGACAGTGATTATGAAATATCTGGGTAGATTAGAGAGGCTACAAATGCAGAAAAGGCAATAATAATGGGGGATTTCAACTATCCTTATTGTGGTATCGCAAGGGCAGAGGGCACTAGCAGAGTAGTAGAAGGACAGTATGTAAGTGCTAGACTGTTCCAGGCTTTATTTCCTGTGGAGTAGCCAGAGTCATTAGAGGGCAATTAGGGGCAGCTGAGGCCAATTAAGGCCCAGCCAGGTGCCTGATAAAAACCCTCTGCTCCTGGGAGACAGTGCAGGAGCTGGAGGAGTAGGTGTGTTGTGCTACTGAGCAGAGGTGTGGGTGTGGAAGAAAAGCAGAACAGAGTACGGTGGTGTGTGGAAGAGAGGCAGAGTCCTGGGGAAGGTACTGGGCTCAAGAAGCCAGAAGGACAGAGGGGGAAAAATAGCCCAGGGGAAAAGACAGCAGCTGCAAGTACGGTGCCAGCAGCACATAACTGTTACTCATAGGGCCCCTGGGCTGGGACCCAGAGGAGCAGGTGGGTCCGGGTCCCTACCGCCCTCCCTGGGAAGATGGGGTAACTGGTGATGCCCTGGCCCACTACAAGAGGCAAAGAGTGAGACCCACTAGGGGGAAGCCAGCTGTTTGCCACATTATATTGACTGGGTATATGTCATCTCAGAAAGAGATTCAGAGAGAAAATTTCTAGACACATTAAATGACTGCTTCTTGAAGCAGCTAGTCCTTGAAATCACAAGGGCAGAGGCAATTCTTGATTTAGTCCTAAGTGGACCACAGGATCTGATCCAAGAAGTGAATATAGCTAAACCACGCAATAATATCAACCATTATGTAATTAAATTTAACATCCTTGTGGGGGGGAAATACCAAAGAAAGCCACCACAGTAGCATTTAACTTCAAAAAGGGGAGCTACATAAAAGTGAAGAAGCTAATTAAATGGAAATTAAAATGAACAGTCACAAGAGAGAAATGCTTGCAAAGTGTATGGAGACAATTTAAAAACACCAAATAGAGTCTCAGAATAAATGTATACCTCAAATAAAAGAAAAAAAGGCAAGAGGACTAAAAATAATGCCACCATAGATAAACAGCAGAGCAAAGGAAGCAATTAGAGGCAAAAAGGCACCCTTTAAAAATTGAAAGTCAAATCCTAGTGAGGAAAATAGATAGCAGCATAAACTCTGGCCAGTCAAGTGTAAATGTATAAGGCAGGCCAAGAAAGAATTTGAAGAGCAAGTCGCTAAGGACACAAGAAACAACAGCAGGAAACCCAACAGTCAGTGGGGCCCGTGGACAAACAAGGTGTTAAAGGAGCACTCAAGAAATACAAGGCTGTTGTAGTGAAGCTAAATGAATTCTTTGCATTAGTCTTCACTGCAGAGCCATTCTTTTTAAGAGACAAATCTTAGGAACTGCCCCAGATTGAGCTATCAATAGAGGAGGTGCTGGAAGAAATTGATAAATAAAACATTATAAGGTCTCCAGGGCCAGATGTTATTCACCCAAGAGTTCTAAAGGAACTCAGATATGAAATTGCAAAACAACTAACCATGAAATATAACCTGTTGCTTAAAACAGCTTCTGCACCATATGACTGGAGGGTGGATAACACCCATTTTTAAAAAAGGCTCCAGAAGTGACCCTGGCAGTGACAGGCCGGCAAGCCTAACTTCAGTACCAGGCAAATTGGTTGAAACTATAGTGAAGAACAGAATTATCAGACACATACATAAATACATATATTGGAGAAGAGTCAACATAACTTTTGTAAAAGAAAATTACACCTCATCAATCTATTAGAATTCTTTGAGGAAATCAACAAGCATGTGGATAAGGATGATCTAAGGGATATAGTGTACTTGGAGTTTCAGAAAGCCTTTGACAAGGTCCCTCGCCAAAGGCTCTTAGACAAGTAAACAGTCATGGGAAAGAAGGAAGTTCCTCTCATGGATCAGTAATTGATTAAAAGATAGGAAACAAAGGGTAGGAATAAATGGTCAGTTTTCACGATGGAGAAAGGTAACTAGTGAAGTCCCCCAATAATCTATACTGGGTCCTTTGCTGTTCAACATATTTATAAATGATCTGGAAAAGGGGGTGAACAGTGAGGTGGCAACGTTTGTGGACAATACAAAATTATTCAAAGTAGTTAAATACAAAGCAGACTGCAAAATGTTACAAAAGGATCTCACAAAACTGGATGACTGAGTTACAAAATTGCAGATGAAATTCAATGTTGATAAATGCAAAATAATGCACATTGGAAAAAATAATCCCAACAGTACATGCAAAGTGAGGGGGTCTAAATTAGCTGTTACTATTCAAGAAAGATCTTGGAGTCATCTTGGATAGTTCCCTGAAAACATCTGTTAAATGGTCAGTGGCAGTCAAAAAAGCTATCAAAATGCTGGGAACCATCAGGAAACGGATAGATAATAAGACCTAAAATATCACAATGCTATTATATAAATTGATGGTATGCCCACAAATTGACTACTCTGTGCAGTTCTGGTCACCTCATCTCAAATAAGATATATTAGAATTGGAAAAGGTGAAGAAAGGGCAATGAAAATGAGTAGAGGTATGAAACAGTTTCTGATGAGGAGAGATTAAATAGATTAGAACTGCTCATTTTAGAAAAGAGATGAGTAAAGGGGGGATATGATTGAGGTCTCTAAAATCATGAATGGTACGGCGAAAGCGAATAGGGTAGTGTTATTTACCCCTTCACATAGCAAAGAACTAGAAACCAATGAAATTAATAGGCAGCAGGTTTAAAACAAACAAAAGGAAGTACTATTTCACACAACGCACAGTCAACCTGTGGAACTCATTGCCACGGGATGCTGCGAAGACCAAAATTATAAGTGGGTTCAAAAAAGAATTAGTTAAGTTCATGGGGAATAAGTCTATCAATGGCTATTAGCCAAGATGGTCAGAGATGCCACCCCATGCTTCGAATGTCTCTAAACCTCCAAATACCAGAAGCCAGGACAGTGGATGGATCACTGGAAATTGCTGTGTTCCGTTCATTCCCTCTGAAACATCTGGCCACTGTCAGATGACAGGATACTGGGCTAGATGGACCATTGGTGTAATCATGGCCATTCTTATGAGACAAATGTGAGTTTTTCAAACCTTCAGTTAAATATCTTGGATATGAAATTGATGCCATTGGTTTAAGGAAATCACCAGAAAAAGAAAACGCAGTTCTTCAAGTGCCATCACCAGAGAATTTGTCAGATTACATTCATTTTTAGGACTGCTTAATTCCTCCAGTAAATTTTTGCCTAACCTGGTGACAGCATTGGCATCTTTACATGAACTGTTACAAGCAAAGAAAAAATGGAAATGGACAAAGGAGCCTGAGTGTGTCTTTAAGGAATCAAGCAAACTATTGACATCAGTCAAAGATTTTATTCACTTTGATGCCTTGTCACCATTGCAATTAGCTTGTAATGCTTCACCATATGGAGTGAGTGCTGTTCTTTTGCACATTTTTCCTGATGACATGGAGAAACCAATTGCCTTTGCTTCACAAACACTCACTATCTCTGAGAAGAATTATGCACAAATAGAGCAAGAGGCTCTCAGTATTATGTTCAGAATTTAGATGTTCCATACCTAGCTATATGGTAGACACTTCATCTTGCTGATGGATTATTGCCCTTTAATTACAATTTTTGAACCAAAACATGGAATTCCATCATTGGCATTGCTGCTTTCAACTTATTCCTTTACAATTCAATTCTGCAAAGGGCTTCAGCATGTTAATGTTGAGGGGCAGTCATTCCTGTCATGCCCAAGTTCCTGTCAACCCAAAGAAACTTTGAATGAAGTGTTCTATTTCAGTTGAATAGGCAGGTTATCCCCCTACAGACATTAACAAAGAAACACTAAGGATGATGTACTTTCTCTTGTAAAGGGGTTGGTACTACAAAATACACTGCTGGATCAAAAGAATCCCCTGTATGTACAATTTGTGTAACAACCACCTGAATTATCTATGACTCAAGGTTGCATCTTATGGGGAAATGTGAATGATCATTCCAAAATCACTTCAAATCTCAGATTTTAGAAACTCTTCATGAAGGAAATTTTGGCATTGTGGGAATGAAGGCCATATCCCAGAGTAATTTCTGGTGGCCTGGTATCAACAAAGTGGCCGTCGGTAGCTAGTGAGCTAGTGACTGTCAGTGGAAGGGAAACTAAACTGTGCATTGAAACACAAGTGAGTGGGAGCGTTTCCTCTTGTGTTTGGGACCACACTGAGGTCACCCCCTGCCTGCCAACTGTTCCAAGACAAAGGCACAAATTGCATCCTGGATTTCCCTGGGCTGTGATCCAGGACCATTCCAAATTTTCATTGGATCAGGCTGTCTGTAAAGGCTTTGCAAGCCAGTCCTGACCTGTGCCCTCTCTATCCTAGAGTACTCTCCTTTAGTCTCACAAATGTTATGAAATATACAGCATGCCACAATAATACAAAAGGTGATGGCCACATTAGCATCGATTGGGGTCTGTAGGCATCATCCATCAAAAGGTGCACTCCACTATCATCCTGCAGCTGCTTAGTTTGAAGTTGAACTCTCATTTTGTCAGGTCATTGCTGTTGTGGTAGGGTTTTCATTAGCCAGGGTAGGAACATGTACGCAAGGTCCCCAGGAATAACCATGGGTACAGAGATACCATACAGAACTGTGTCATTTCGAGGAAATTAATTCCCTTTCTCCCCTTCAAGTACAGTCCCAATTTCCTCAGCACCCTGGCATCAAAAACCTTTCCTGTTTTTCCAGTGTCAGTGTTCACAAACCTGCCTTTGGCATCAACTAAGCCTTGAAGAATGAGTGAATAGTAACGTTTTTGACTGAGGTACTTGCTCCTTTCAGTGGGCAAAGTGTGCGGATGTGCATACCTTCAGTGGCTCCTGCACTGTTCAAAAACCCCATACTCCGGAACCCAGCTATAATTTCCAGAGCTTTGGTGGTGGCGACCACCCCTGGGTTGATGAGACTATTGATAACTTCACAAACCTGCACTACCACAAGCCCAATACTGGACATCCCCACCCCAGACTAGACTGCAACTCATCAGTAGCTGTTCAGTGTTGCCTGTTTCCAGAGAATAGTCACTGCTTCTGTACGGAGCTACGGAATATAGTGTTCTGTCACTGTAGGGTTGGGACCCACTTCTCACAGAGCTCCAGGAACATCTGTTTCCTCATTCTGAAGTTCTGCCGCTACCGGTTACCATCCCAAATTTTCAGGACAATGTGATCCTACCTGTGCTGTTTCTCTTGATCCCACAGCAGTGGTCCACCCCTGGATATAAATTCACAACACCAGCAGTCTCCTGCATTTCCATGTTATGGGGCATCAGTGGATCAGTCATTGTCCTGATCACCCATCTTTGGAATGTGAGAAAGGTCTGAGTGCATTCTCACCAGGTGCATAATGCAACACACACACACATTTGTCCCACAAGAAGGAGCAGGAGCAGAAACACATTGTTGGTCACTTGGTTTCATGTTATCCACCAAATTGGGCAGAAGACCAAACAGTACCAACAACACACTACAAGGCCGTGTCTCCTGTGAAATACAGAACCCTGGGACACCACCCTTGAAATGCTAACACCTAACCACACATACCAAAAAGCAGCTGTATGAAAGCAGGAATGTGTGTACATACAGCTTGTACCTATGTCCAGCCTAGCATATGTGGACAATAAGCATAGGTATGCGGTACATGCACAAGTATATACACAGGTAAGTAGAGCCCTGCAAATCCATGGATATCTGCATCTGCGGATGTGGTTGTATTGTTTACCATCCTTGCAGATTTCAGATCGGATGCAGATATAATTATTCAGTTTCAGATAATACCTGTGAAAGTTCACTTTGCTTTTATATTGCATCAGCACGAATTGAAATAATCACTGTATCACTCCTCTGCATTTCCTTGCCATTTGCCTCCAGAAAAGATTCCAAACTCTGTATTTGAAAAGCCAATGGAGAAAGAAATTCAAAAGAAACTAAATGCTGGTGCATATCGTCTGAAGGGAAATGAGAAAGGCAAATCACCAATTTGGAATACATCCAGTTTTCTCAGTGATGAAAATGGAGATACTGTGACTGGATATGTTGCATGTGTCGCACACAAAAAATTCTATGTCTTTACTAGCCAAAAAACCAGTACTTCCAACTTACTTAAACATAAATGTAGACCAGAATCAGGATCCAGTTTGCTGAAGATATTCAGCAAGAAATGTGTCACTATCACAAAAGACACAACAACAACTGTTACTCAGGAATTACTGAAGTTTGTAACAACAGACATAAGACCTTTTGAGGTAGACAGTGGCGAGGGATTCCTTGCATATTTTCAATGTTTGATTAACATGGGTGCCAAACGTGGTCAAATGGATGCACATGTATTAATACCACATGCTGCACTTGTGGCAGAAGAAAAACAAAAAACAGATCTCCATGGAGCTGAAAAACGTTCTTGGCACAGTGGCTTGAGGGGTTACCCTCCATCTGTGGGCAGATGATTACAGAAATTTTGGCTATTTGGGAATAACTATTCATTACACAGAGCCATAACAGTTTGGAATGGTGGAGTGGGTGCTTTGCGTGACTAAGTTTGACAGCAGGAAACCAAAAACTGCAGAGAACATTTGATCGGCTGTTATTCAAACACTCAGATTTGATATATACAGCATTACCAACCAGATGGTTTTTGTTATGGACTGGGGAGCAAACATGGTTGCAGCCCTCAAGCCCTATGTGCGAATAAGTTGTTCGGCACATATTATAAATACTGTACTTGAGCACACTAACAAGCCAAGAAACCAGGAAAAGTAAACAGTAACCAAATTGATGCACACAAGCTGAAATCTTGTTACTTACTTCAGGAGATCTGGACTTCAAAGCGGACTGCAAAAGTCTCTGAAAGGAGATGTAGAAACATGATGGACTACTCATGTTTAAGACAATCGAGGAGCAGTGGGACAGATGATATAAAATTTTGACAGAAAAGGGGGATACTCAGTTCATTGATAGCATTTACCACAACACCTTGAGCATCTTCACAGAGTTCCTACAGCCCTTCAAGGAAGCATCAAATGCACTAGAGCAGTCATCAAAACCCAGTCTCCACTTCGTACCCATTTGGTACAAAAGGCTGAAAAAGTATCTCCATCCTTTTACCACTGATGAAGATAGTCATCTCAAATCCAAAAACTTTGCAAGGTCTCATCGAAAAGTTTGAAATCAAGCTTTTGCACAGAGTAGCAGTTTTTGTGCACCCATAAATGAAGGGGATGAAAGTTTTCACTGATGAGGGGAGAGAGGAAGTTTATTAAGAGACCAAGAAGCTTGTCTCATTGCAGCAGAAAAACATTCCTGCAATGAATCTTATGCTTCTTTCATTCAGCTACACAGACACTATCACCAAAAGAGACAGAATGGTCACATACAGCGTCTGAGAATTCAGATAGCAAGCGATGATGATGAAGTGTAAAAGTATATCACCCCGAAGTTGACAAAGAATGAAGAAGTGCAGCTGTTAGAGTGGTGGAGCCAACACAAGCACAACTTTCCCATTCTCAATCAAGTTGCATGGTTTGCGCATTCCATCCCTGCATCTAGTGCACCTTCCGAAAGAGAACTTCTCAGTCTCTGGTCACGCAATAATGAGAACTGTACTTCACGTAAGCCAGAAACTGTGAATGAGTTAATGTTTTTACACAGCAATATTTCAAAGAAAATAAGATGTCCCACGGAAGACATCTAAGATGAAGTCCCACAATTCAGGGCTGGCATAAGTCACAAGCTAAATAAGATCCAACTTTTCAATTTTATAGTTCAGTTTGTGATTTTGAGCATTATTGACTTGAGCCATTTATTTGATTATTTTTTATGTAAAAGGCTATTTGTTCTGATGCCTGTTGTATAATAAGATTGATGTTATTTATTATTATTTTATTTTAAACAAGAGTGTGCGCATTTATGGAGCCTGATAGCTTTCCTGTGCAGTACATCTGCACGCACAGATACTCCTCCTGAGAAGCACAGTAAGATAGGATGCTGGTGGAGGTGCGGATGCAGATACATAGAAAAGGAGACTAAAGATCACAGGTCGGATACAAGTTTAATTATTACAGATGCAGATCCAAATTTTTTTTATCTGCGCAGGGCTTTACAGGTAAGTACCCAAGTAGGCACATCAGTGTAGACTTAGCCTATGTTTCTGATGCCCATAACAGTTGCAAATCCAGCTAATCTCATGGTAAATTTGTGTTTGAAGTTCATCACCATGTATCTAAGTACCTTCCAACAGTGCATCTGTTTACTGGGCAGTTTTTTGGGATCTTCGTGTGAAGCAATCTGGTGATGGCCGCTGCTGGAGACAGGATACTGGTCTAGATGGACATCAGGTCTCTTAAGCAATGTGACAAGCATGTCTGGGGTAGTTCTCGCCTTCCTCTTCCCAGGGGAAAAATTTCAGGTGGATTTGTAGTCTCAGTATTTTTATTTATGTATATAATAAGTCCCACTCCCAGGATCCTTCCTGCTTGATGGCACAGATGGGACAAACACCACAGGGTACAAGGAGGGGCACATAGAAGGGAAAGTAGCACAACTGGATTGTTTTTGCCTCCATGTAGCTCCTGTGCAAAAAAATGCAATGGCCCAGAATATGCCCAGAGTGGGAGGAGCAGCCAGGGAACACTGTACTGAGCATGTTCCTCCTGATACACAGATTAAAGTTCATCCCCCATTTCATTCATGCTGCCTATCAGCAGCATTACAGTAACAGCCACAAAATCTATGGCTGAAATGGCTGCTGCGTGCTAGCTATGCAGTTACGGTTGGAGGAGGGGCTTCATTTAGTGAGACAAGGAAATCCTCAGGCCTGGGGTCAGGTTTTCATTGACCTCTATCACTTTTTCCAATGTTGCCTTGCCTCCAGTCTATACCATACCTTGGTCTCCCACCCAGCAGAGGTGAGAATGCAGCCTTGCCTCAAAACACAAGTAGGATTTGGAGTATTTGCTTCCATGCAGGAGTGAAGCTAGAGTCCTACAGCCCAGAATTTTAAAGGTATATAGGCATTGCTGAGCACGATAATGCCTAAGTATCTTTTAAAATCTGGGACTAAGTGACTGGCCTGAGTGACATTACAAAGACATTGGGTAACAAAGGTGACAATGGCATGGTTGCCATTAAAATGTAGTGCACTGTAGCACTGTCCTTTATTGAGGAATTAGTGCAACCTCTGATATGTAGAAATACTTCCAATCTGGTGGTAAATTTAACTATTGTGGGTGGTAAACATCACTAAATGGCATTCACTGTATCCAAGCCACAAACTGTAGCAGAAGCAATGACCAATTCATTCTAATTACTGTACAAAAAGACCAAGCAATTTTTCATAATTAAAAAAAATAAATTATTCACTGCTTATAATCACCCCATGGACGCTTAAGTCTGATTTCCTTTTTTCATAAGGTACCAGTTGTTTACCTTGCCCACCCCCACACATCATGCACCCAGACACACAGCTTTATTGCTGTAGGCTGGCTCAGAGGCAGCTGGGACCCAAACTAAGTAGTCGGGCTACTGGTAATAAGCTTTCTCCCCCCACTCCAATCCCCCAGGCATGTGTACACACACCCCTAATACAGGATGATCATATTTTCAAAGGGAATGGGAAAACAGTAGGGGATTTCACAGTGAAGTGTCTGGGTGGGATGTACTGGAGGGTGATGGGAGGCAGGCACAAAAAGGGTAACCTCTCTTCCTTTCAGAGTGAGAAACTGTATAATTTATGGTAGAGGACAGGATGGGGGATGATCATTTTTATCCATCTGTGACCCCTTTACTCTTCTCTCTACTTCCTATCTTCTCCCTCTCCAATCTAGCTCTTACCCTATCATCTCCTCCACCCACTCTCCCTCTACCAATTCACCCATACCCTTACTCAAGCAGTTGAATCTATTCCCCTCTATTCAAACTTGTTAACCTGACTCTCTCCCACCTTAAAACCTCCTCAAGCCACTTCTGCTTCCTTAGCCCAACCTCCACCAAGGATACCGCACACCCACTCCCCTATCCACCCAGACGAAGAACTTCTAATGAATCTCTCCACAGCTCAGAACCACCCTCTCAGTTCTGAATCCTCTTCCACTCAATACTCATGTTCAGAACCCACACACACACTCACTCACTCTCCCTCTCTCTCTCAAATATGTCTGAGCCCAAACCTGGTCTCGTTTAGAATGTGTACTTAGATGCCTCTCTTCATCTATGCTTTTCATTATTTTTGGGCATTGGAATCCCTGGCATTCAGCCTATTGCTTAAGTTTTTCTATGCCCTTGTCTTCTAGAGTCATGGTGCTGTGTGGGGAAAGCCAAGTTACCATGGTGATGGGCACCTTATAAATTAATAAAAGTAATTAATTCCAGAAGATTAAAGCAACAACCAGCATCATAGCAATAATGGGTAAATGCTCCAGCTTCATTTTTATTAAGCCTTTCAGATTTGCTGTAGTGTTTATTACGTTGCAAGGGACATTTGGTTTGTGTTAAGTTAATTTCTCCTTGACTCTTTTTCACAGCAATAGAGATCATTTTTGTTTTGTTATATTGTTTGCTGAATTTTTATCCTTATCATGCACACAAATATGCTGTCCATACAAAAAATTCAGCAAGACTAACCACTCATGTGTGACTAAAGTAATCTTGGAAATAGCAGGGATAAACTGATATATGAACCACCCCCATCCCTCAGCATAGAAACCAAAGTTGCTAAATAGTACATGTCAACCAACATAAAGCTCTCCAGTACTGAATCTTGATTTCAAAGAAAGAACAATAGGGAAATGTGGAGGAAGAAAGGATAAAGAAGTATAGTTACGAGGACAATGATAAATCCTCATACAGTAAGCTGTATATAATTTTCAATCCTTTTTCTACTGTATGAAATCAATACATCCTTATTGATTCAAACAGCAAAGGCAATCACAGTCTATTGATCCAATTAGCATAGCTGCAAGTACGTGTAAGAGTACACATCACAATGTATTATACACATTTTGGGAAACTAAAAGTAGTTTATAATAGATCACCCTTCTTAACCTTCTTATCGTAGGAATGTTGCCAATTGTCCTATAAGTTAATAAATATATTTCCTATGGAAATTAAGTCCACAAGCTGACGACTTACTATTTGATGGATAAAAATATCTTCATTTATTAACTGTCCATTTCACAGAATACCTCACAACTTCTTATAGCATGAAACAATGGATAGCAGCTCCTTATATACTTTTCCTACATCACTGATTTTATATAATTGTACCATGCTTCTGTCTGAACTAAATTATTCCTTTTTTCCCCTCTCTCCTTTTAAAACCCTCACCTTTAGCCATTGTCATTGCCCTTCTCTGTCCCATTTTATTTCATACTAACCTTGTGAGGTGATCAAAAAACTTTTTCAAAGTGCACAGGTACCACTAATGTATATTATAACAAGAGCCTGTTAATATTTTACTAACTGCCCCTTTGCTAATAAGTACAATTAGCTGCAGGTGTGCATTCTGTGTACCTCCATTTAAAATGGAAGGGCCAAATTGTGTGTTCACTTGCATCCATGCAACCTCATTGACTTCAGTTAGATTGCAGTGGTATGATGAACAGCAGAATTTGGCTGGAGATGAGGTTGTGGAGTAAATTTAATTAACAGAGATGGATCAAATTACTCCACCCTGTTATGTCTTATTGAACTTTCAGCAAGTAGAATTTGCTGCTCAAAACCAGCCTCTGATTATTGTGTCACACAGAGGCAGCAACTCTAAAGAGACAACCTTCCCTTCTATGTATTACCAGTATTGTTTGTGCAAACAGCATTTGTAGGTCAGGGATTAATTCTGATCTCAAACTTTTATACCAATATAACTCCATCAACTTTAGTGAAGTTACTTCCAATTTATGAGAGGTTCCAAATGTCTACGATCAATAAAGCTGAAATATTCTTATTCTCATGTCACAGTGACCGTATGTAGATCCCAATGGCCTTAACACTGAATTCTGACAGTTCCTACGCATTTCCTATGCATAAACATCAGCACATATTTCAAACAAATTGTGAAAGTGGTTTTGTTAATAGCAACATTTGGAAAACAGTCCTTTAGTGGATGAATTTCTTCACTTCCCAGAGAGCAAAAAAACCAATTGTTTCCTGTAATTGGACAGTTTGATTAGAGGCAGGTGGTGCAGAGCTGAGGAAACTGGAGCCATGAAGCCAATTTTAGCGTCAAGCACATTTCCTTTCACTTTAGGATCCAACAGCATAACATGTAAATTGCTTCCAACAAAAAAGGGAAGAATGTAAATTTAGTTCCTATTTATTATCCCCAACTGCTACTTTATCCACAGTAGAGGTTTGCAGCACGCAATTAAGGTACATATTTGACATGAATGTTTAATGTGCAATGTGTATAGAATCAAAGGAACATAAGTACATAGAAGTTAGAGAGGGAAAAAAATCTATTAGCTCATCCAGTCCAGCTCCCTACAAAGATAGGACTGAAGCAAAAGTAAGACCTGGTTTGGCAAACTTCTATTCGGGCAACTATTATTATTTGTATTACCATAGTGCTTAGGAGCCTAGTTCTGGACCAGGATTCCATTGTGCTAGGCATGGGACATACATACAACCAAAGCCAGTCTCTGCCCCAAAGAGGGTAAATTTTAAGTATAAGACAAGAGAAAACTGATGACTGCAATCAGACAAGGAGTACAAGAAAACAATGAAACAATATTGGGCAGTATGATAAATTGCGGTCTCACCACACCAGGTGCCTAACCTTACTGAAGCTAGTTGTCCCCGACTTTGACTTCAGTTGACTCTTGATGAGATTGCAGTGGAGCTGACTTCAGTTAGCTTCTGAAATGATTTGTGCAAGTAAATGGTACAGGAACAGGCTCTTACTCTCCCTGTCCCAATGCACATGAGTTCTGTATATTCAGACACCAAATCAACCTGTGAGAAATAGTGCACATAAATATCATCTTTAGGGCCAGAGAGTGCTGTGTCAAGCTGAATCTTGCTCCTCAACCAACTGAAGAACCGATTATGAATATCATTATAATTTTAGGTTGTCATTAAGTTTTGCCAGGGGATAACAGATTAGTTTGTCAGGTTATTTTATACAGCTGATTTACATCAGATAAATATAACAAAAGAATTCATTTACAGTCCATCTCACATATGATTATTCAGATAATTTGAATAAAGTTTCTTAGGCAACTGAAAGATCAAAAGCACCGGGACAGACCAATCCCTGATGTTAGCCCATCGATATTCGGCCTCAAACTGTACTAAAACTAGAAGTGTCCATTGTAAGGAACACACCTGGACAATGGAACTTTTTCTCACTAATGGCAATCAAGTATCTATAACTTTCAGTGTCACCAAGAGATTTTGAGGCCTGATTCACCATTGTCTTGTGCAGTCATTTAGATCTATACAAGGTGGGTGTAAAAAGCTACTATTTTGGTTTAGTAAGGTGGGAGTGACTTTAATAGAGCTCTTATTCCAGATACTCTGCACAAGATACACCAATTTAGTCTCCCCTACATATTAGCAGAGAGGGTGCAAGTAGAAAGAGGTCTAACTTTCACCACTTTACACATTGCTTCTCATCTGGGCCCATAGTGTGGGGAGAAGGAAGTTGTTCTGGTTCGTCTTCCTGCGGCTAGATTGTGACTCTGATTATGTGCCCAAAGAGGGGAGTAAGAAGCACCCTAAATCTCTACTCAGGCTATGCACACCTTGGGACTGGGCTCAGTGGTAATCAAGACTATTCACCTGTTAATCTCTTCCCGTAGCAGTTGGGTTGGAGTGGACAGAGTGGGAAAGAGCCGGTGCGGGGAGGATAGTAATTTGCCGCCAATATAGGCCAACAGGAAACCACTAATTGCTGGGAGCCAGGTAGAAGCAGGAAAGAACTGAGGCTCAGAAGTGGGTGTGCAACAAAGGAGTTACTCCTGGGCTGATACAACTTATGCAACACCCTTTCGCCAGAGCTGTGTCTAGGTCATACTCTAGTCCTGAGGAGCACTCAGTAAAAAGCAAACAGTAATCAAAAAGGCTTTCCAAATGCAGTGAGGTATTCAGACACCTTGTGAGAGAGGTTCCTGGAGAGATGCAGGCAGACCAAGTTAAAAGTGGCAGCACCATCACAGGAAAAACAGTTGACTGATGTATAATATACAACAGATAGTTTTCCAGAAAGTTAAAGCTGCACCAGTTAAAGCTGTCAGGAGGCAGATTTAGCCTACACAGTTGGCACTTACAGATAATTCATGCATGTAGAAACTTTGGCAACATTACAATAGTAATATTTTTACAAGGGTGGCATAGTATTAAATAATGCATTTAAGGTACTGGGCACAAACGTGGTTTCCATCAACATGAGCCATGCACGACTTGTTTTCAGTCTATTCTTTTTCTTAAACAAAACATTATTGTTTTCTGTACAAGGGAAACTTGCAGGACACGTGATCTTTCTGCACCAGTAGTTCCATCTTTCGGGGGATGGACATAGACGTAATACAGAGATAAAGATACTTCGAACAGAATGATCCCATGGAAGCCCATCCAATCATTTGGATCAGGAGTGGTCCCTAGCATATTTCTGTCTCCAATATTTATTTCCATTTATTACTGAGCGACTCTCCTCCCTAAATTTTTACAAATTTGGCTCAATGTATAATTATAGTATTGGACTGTGGGTTTTGTAAATTGTGTTTTTACACCATACTTACAATGCTACCTGCTAAAAAATAGCAAAGCTCGGGGGATAGAAGTGAGTCCTCATAGTACCTGGGAATTCCTTTGAGTCTCTACGACATCGTTCAATAGGAGATACTACTGGATTTGTAAATAATTTCACTCCCACCTCACATGCTCCTGCTATTTTTTGGTAGTCAGCACTGTATCAACTTTGCACATTATTTCCTTGTATGTCATAACATTCAGCTCTTCCATAAAGTTCAGTTAAACCATAGCCACAGCTCCAGCCCATCAAAGTTTTCATTACTTCCTTCAAAAATTATAAAACCTAATGAATTCTATTTGTTAGGTATAATCTTTTTCCTCGTGGGACCCATGCTGATTATGAATAATTAGATCGCAAGGTTTAAGCTGTCTCTTCTCTATTTTGTCTCAATTATTCCAGTATCTTTCCTGTAGTGATGTGTCTTTTCATACTACTTAACAAGATGGGAAAAGAGCATAAAAGTTGCCATATTAAGGTGATTTTAAAAAATAGTCCTGGTTGTTGGTTAGACATTCCTGGAATACACTAGACTTCAACTGTGATTACAACAGAACAATACCAGTTTATAAACACTCCTCATGTAATTTGATTCTTGCCTAGATCATCATTAATATGAGCTTCTGCCCAGTTGTCCTGCATCTCCTTGTTTCATTTTTTGTATCATTTAGCTGGACTATTTCTTCCCTGGATGTGGATTGTATTAGCCTTTGGAAATTAAGTTTTCAGACATTTCGATTTTGTGATCACCTGTTCAGGTCTGATCTTGATCTTCTGTAATAATTCTCTTTTCTCCCTTGGGAAATTTCTGTCTGTTTCCGCCATCTGTCCCCCCCATCTCCTTTTCTGAAAATGGAGGCAAAAAGACAAAGCATTTAGCAACATTTACCTCTTCTCAAATGACTCTCTCAGGCCCCGTGGTCCCTTTCAATTGCCTCTTGTTCCAAATGCACTGACAGCAAATGTTACTAATTCGATTAAAAAGTGAATAAAGGTGTGAAAAGATGTCAGATTAACAACTTTATCCATGTCCACCATACTTGACATCTATTTATTTCAATCTTTTATGCACTTTTCCTTCGATGCTCTATTTATCTTTCACATTTATTTAAATACTTTTAAAAATTTCTTTCTGCAATGAAGTGTGGTCTAACATTAGGAGCACTAGACTGGGAGTCCTGTTTTCTGTGCTGTATTAACCTCTTCTCCTCTGACTTGCTGTGTGACCTTGGCTATCTTACTAAACCCTACAATGCTTCAGTTTATCCACTTGTAAAATGAATGCTGTCAGTTTAATTGTCTATTGAAGTTGCTTATGATCATCAGATCAAAGGTGTTATATAAATATGAAGTTTTCTTATTTATATTTCGTAAGTTGGTATTTCACGTACATTTTTTAAATGCTTCATGTTTAGCTCTGAGTTAATTTGTGCCTCATGAGAAGTTGGATATCAGGGTCTGCATACACCATGAATAGCTAACATATACATTTAAGAAAACCTTAGTTTATCCATGGACGCATTCCACTTCCCCATATGTCTTTTCCCTCATTGTTTCATGCCATTCGTTGCTTCATGAAACCACTGGGATGGGGTGGTGGTGGGGAAACTATTTAAAAAAAAAACTGGAGTTTTAAGATGAATTGTAGATCATGTAATTAAGATACTACAGAGCCTAGAATTCATAGATTTGTGTTCTTTTTTAACACTTCAGTAAAAGTGTCTGAATTAAACATCCGTTCAAAGTGTTATCAACATTGTGGGAATGCACGAAAACCAGAAAGAGGAGCAGTTTCTGAACAAAAGTGGAACTGATTACATTTATTTTGCGCCTGGCAAAGATGAGGGAAATGCATAATATGCAAGGAAAGACATGTCAGTTTATTTAAAAATCTAACAAACTACATACAACTATGGTCATTTTTAATTTTAAAAATAATATTTTTATCCTGATAGATTGACTTTGTCAATCTATTCCTATTTCAGCTTGACAGTCTCATCAACATGAGTGAAGATGCGTGAAGCCTACTGTTCCTTTAAAGAAAACCTACCTACCCCTCCAAACAGACAATCCCTTTAGAAATTTAATTGGATTATTAACCACTGACACCTGGAACCTCCTCAGACACACATCTCTATAACCAATGTGCTAATGTCTTTTACGTGTTGAGCCCTATCCACATTCCTCACACACCCAAAAGTCTCCTTGACATCACTTGGAGTTTGGAGCATTCAAGGAACGCAGGATCAGACCCAATTGTGAGGAAGCAGACTTGCACCTTGTTTGCAGAGTGGTTGCTCAATCTATTGCTTCTGCTTAACATTTCAGAGTTTGCTGGCGGGGTTGACCTATCTCACTTCTACTTTATTCTTGTTTATACGCACTTTGAGTTACGTATCTCCTCAACTCCCCCTACCAACTGAACCTGTAATGAAATAAGAGATTATAATAGGAATCAGTGGTCCCTTGCACTGAAATTTAACTTTGACCCCTTTTGGAGGGGCACGTTCGGTGCCACCGCCTTGGCCTTAGCAGGAGCTTGTTCTTCCCTCCCTCCCCGGGAAGAGCTTGCTCTCCTCTCTCCACCTCCCTCACCCTCATCAGGAGCTCGCTCTTCCTTCCCTCCATCCTGGCCGTCGCAGGAGCTTGCTCTGACCCCCAGCCCCATGGCTGGAGAAACTTTGTGCCCTGACAATTATTGCCCCTGCTTGTCCCTCCTTGTGCATGCACATGTAAGAACGCCACTTATATCCTTGCATGTATTACCCGCTGCCCTTCGCTGCCAACCCGAGCTGTCAGCCCCAGAATGGGGGAGGGAGAGGCTCCAGTTGTGAACCCCACACCGGGCTGCCAGCTTGGGCAGTCAGCTCCCCATACTGCCCCACTTAAGTTGGTGGAAGCACTCCTAGTGAGGACAGGCTACCACCTTTTATATCTCCCAGCAGACCTGGTTTGGAGTCGCGTGATCCCATCATGTGGCTCAGTTCCTTCACCTGGAGAACCTGGCTATACCTGACCCCCAAGCCTCTGAAAGTAGGTCTACACTGCAGCTAGGAGTGAGCCTCCCAGTCCAGGTAGACAGATTTGTGGTAGCAGGGCTGAAGCTAGCAGTGTGGACGCTGCAGTTCAGGCTGTATCTCAGGCTGTCAGGTCCACCCAACTTCCTAGGATTCAAAGCCTGAGCGCTCCAGCTTGACCCATAAATCCATGCTGCCATTTTTAGTGCACTAACTTGAGCCCCACTAGCTCAAGTCAAGTCCTGGGCTGGGAGGCTCACTCCTAGCTGTGTAAGCGGTGACATACCCTTATAAAGCCATCTTACCTAATGATACTGAGTAACAGCCAGACCATGAATTGCCTTCATAGATCGTTTTAGATGGATAAAAGAAAAGGGAATCCCTAAGCATATATATGAAATCCAAACTCAAAACACTTGTGCACAGCAACCCAAAGTAACCCTCAGTCAATATTTTAGCTCTGATCTTGCTCCTATTGATGACAAATGGTAAAACTTCCAGTGACTTCAATAAGACAAAGAGTAGGCCCTATTTTTCTCACTTGGATCTTTATGCTCTTGAGTGATATGGGTAAACAGTGGTAAGTCTTCCAGAATGCATTGTAGTTATCAGGACCACTTTAAAAAAAAATCATTAAATCCGTTCTCCAAATTCTTCAAATAGCATCCTGCCAAGTCAGAATTCACACATCAATAATAAAAAGAAAAATGGGTAACATTACTCCCCTAATTTGTGTCTCTGGAGGAAAAGAATGATTGTTAATAGCAACAAACGTATTAGTAATATATCACACAAACTAAATCCAATACTGTCACTCCAGGTATGTTTAAGAGAACACCACCACTTTCTGATTGCTCTGGCTACAATGCAACTGTCATCTCAATTTGACTTGTGCAACAACATAACTGTATGCCTTGTATGTATCTAGCCCGACCTTGACACATCTTACCTCAAAACCAAACACGCATACGCATTTTTGTGCAGCGTTTTGCACACCTGAATACAAAGGAAGCTGTGCTGCAATGTGGTATCCCTGGTTGATGCTGCTTTTCTGGCTGGAGTTTAACAAGCAATGTCATCACAAACAATCCTGCCTCCTCCCATTCATGTTAGCGTGTTTAATTTTGATGTGGAGAAAATGAGAGAATTCTGTTTTACCTTTCACCTGAGACACACATTTCAACATAGCAATAGACTTTAGAAGCTGTACAATGTGTTACGTGTCCACAGCACTTTTCAGTCATTTCAATGAGTTGCCAATTCTTGTGGTTTTATGACACATGGTGGTTTTCTTCATGCCTCAGTTCCCCATGCCAATCTCAGCTTTCAGTCAAACATGTAAATTTCTAGCCCTCATGGTTGCAGAGAAAAGCCTGAAAACATGAAATCTTACGAATTTTTGAAGTGACTCATGGTTTTTTATCATTTGGGCCTGGTAAGACTGCATCTTCCTAGCTTTCATTTGCATGTCACTTTGCACTCATCAACACCAGCACACACATTTTGGAGGTGCTAACTCCCATGCACCCAGCGGTAATTTCTGTATATGTAAATGTTATCATCTGTGTGCACAGTTTTCGGTACTCCTAGAAGATGAATGCAGGATAGGGTTTTGTTCATACAGTTATATGTGAACAAATGGATGCCCCTCTTTTGAAAATTTGGCCTTTAATATTAAATCTTTGTTAAGCAGGTTGGCCATGCTGACCGAGGACATGCTTCTTCTATAACTTTCAGAAACATAGTTTTATGGCTCAGGAGTCTCCTCTTTATAGATTTGCAGCCCATATTTGTATTTCTCATTGACAATCTCCTAACTACAGTACAAAGTGACTTTCTAGCACTGATATATACAAGTTGGTGGCTGAAACAATTTTCCTCTTTTGCTCTTTACAGCTATGAAAGAACTATTCAAGAGACAAACATTCAGGGCAAGATTGTGTCTAACTCCTGCATGGGTGCACAAGGGAAGACAGGATACAAAGAGCCCTCCACTAGCTCATGACCCAACTTTAAGCACCAGGTACGACAGTTCTTACTCTCAAGGGTTCTCTAAGCTATCATCCTGCAGGGCCCTGCATTAGCCTTTCTATTATATTTCTCTCATCCCTTCGCTCCACTACTAATGCTAGCCTCACTACACCATTCCTTTCATTCCCCTGCTACCATCTTTGTACCTTATTCCAGACTGCCCCCTATGCATAGCGTAATCTCCCACCCCTAAAATACCTTACCCTCACCCTGTCCTGAGTTAAATCCCTCCTGAACACTCATTTCTTCCATGATGCAAAAACACCAGCCTATGTCAAAAGCCTTCTCTAACCTGTTGGAACGAACTCCCCCAGAAATTAAGAACCTTCACAAATCTTGTCATCTTCTGCTCCAAGTGCAAGACAGATTTCTTTGACCTGCTGTCTCTGACATAAACACGTAATAAGTGCATTTAAAAACAAAAACAAAAACAGCCAAAACAAAGCCCTACCTAAACAACACGCTCTGATGCACACACAATTCTCCCTTTCAGGAGAGGATGAGAGAACAAACCATATATGACAGATGTTAGTCACTGCTTAATGTACTGCCGGAAAGTGCTCTCATACTAGTGATGAGGGTGGTATAAGAATCTACACAGAATAAAATGTGACATTAGCAGTGAAGACAATGAAATCTGGGAAACAAATAATGCAAAACAAAGCAACCTCAAAGCTTGCATAATCTCTCTGTCTGGGTCTCCCCAGTGTATCTGTGGCTGACTCTTGGAAAGTAAACCTCATGGGGCAGGAAGTGTCTTTATATTTGCCATGCAGCCCCAGGCACGTTAGCAGGACCTAACAACAATACATACAGTACGATGCTGGTGGTAGGTTCCCCTCGGGCAGGGGGAGGGGGATGATGGAGGGATAGAAGGGAGAGTGGGTGCTACATTCTATTAAACTATAGAACAGCAGCCACACACACATACACACCCCCACTGCTCCTGCTTCAGGCACAGTGTCTCCCTGAGCTCCTATTGGTGCAGCATGGCTCTATTATGCTGCATAATAGAACCCATATTAATCTCTCTGTGTCTCCATATTGCATAGCTACCCTTGGTGGCACCTAAAGAAATGACATCCATAATTGGCGCTCCGGCTATCTATCAGGCATAAACAAAGCTGTTGATGAGGGTAATTTTCAGATGAGTTGAGATAAGTACATTGTGTTTTACTCTGACCTTCATAGTTATTTCACACAAAGTCCACAGTTCATTTAACTATTTCTGATGTCTGCTGCTGACAGAGCTGAAAGAACCAGGAAAGAACTAACCCAAACAAACAGCAGCCATTTAGGATTTAGACGCTTTCCTTTTATTATTATTACTGTTTTCCCACAGCGAGGTCCTTTTCAGCCTGCTCACAGCTCTGAAGATGCCCCAGTGCTGTATGGCTTTGCACACACCCACACTATAAAGCTCCAGGGTTTATATGACCATAGGGTGACCAAATGTCCCAATTCTATAGGGACAGTCCTGATATTTGGATCTTTTTCTTATATAGGTGTCTATTATCCCGCACCTCCTGTTCCAATTTTTCACACTTGCTGTCTGGTCACCCTATATGACCATCAAATTACCAGCCAAGGTTGTGAACAGGACATTCTCTGGAGTCTGCTCTGCAATGCCACATATGAAAGTGTGATGTCATTCTAGAAAGTGATTCTGTGAAAAAGGCATTCATGATTATTTTGCAGAGCTTGTAAAAAAATTACTATTTTTCATGGGGATTTCAAAAAAAATTCAATTTCTTTTTCAAAATTTCCCATGAAAATTGTTGGGGGGGGGGTTGAAGAAAACTGGGAGGGAATTGGTTTTCAATAACCATTTTCAGTTCTCAAAACCCATTCTCAGTTAAACATTTCAACCTTCAATAACTAAAAACCAAAAAGGTTCAGTTACTGGATTTACACTGAAAGAAACAAAAAAGTTAAACCAAAACGAAACTTTGGGCAAAAATTCTCATTGCTCCTTTTTCAGATGAGAAGGTGATTTCTCCATTACCTGCAGTGCATTGTCAGTCTGGGATCTGAGACCCTTCTGGCTGTGCAGGAGCCCACCAGGCCTTAGACAGGAAAGCAGAAGAAGGAAGTCCTGTGAATTCCCTGTCACTTTCAGGTTCCCTGCATGGGGAGCGCAGGTCCTGGTTTCTCTTCATATCTATATGAAACATGATACCTTCCAGGGGGAAGCAATGAGCCTGATCTATGGCTCTGCCAGCCCACCCAGCCCCATAGCAGCCCAAAGACCCTACAGCAGCAGGCTCTATGCATCCAGAGATGCTCTCAGGGCAGCCTAAGCCAATTTTGGGACAAACTTGCCTTATTAATTATTATTATTATACTTAATTCTTGTGTAGCACTTTTCATTAGTAGATCTCACAGAGAGGAAAGTATCCCATTTTACAGATGGGAAAAATCGGGGCAGAGACTTGCCCAAGATAAGGCCAATGACAGAGCCAGGCATAGAACCCAGAGCTAGTCCAGGCCTCTATTCACTAGGCCACATTATCTCTCTAATGAACTGGAGAACCTGCTCCACTACATTTACTTCAGTGGAGTTACTCCACATTTAGCCCTCCATGTGTAATCAGAATGTTGCCTCATGTGTCCTTTTGACTGGATGCAGGGTGAAATACCCTCGTAATTGATTATCCTACAATTAAATGCATTCTCCAGCCTCCTCGTGCTCTACACTATACACCCTTGTCAAATAAAATATAAGGTTAAAAATTAAGGAATAAATGGCTACATTAAGTAAAATCTACCAGCACCATTCAACGAAAAGAAAACATTTGTGATGATGGAGTGTTGTTAGACGTATTTTTAAGATAACGTCTTATTTGTACAATGTAGTTAAAATAAATGGTTAGTGCGATCAGTGCAACGGTTTCAGCAGTCTCAAGTACATTAGCATAATTGCTCATGAAGAACTTATAGTTTATAAATGCATTAACAGCTACGAACCAAAGGAGAAACGCATGCTTTTTAAAGCAGCAGCATGATTTTTTCTTTTTTTTTTTAAATCTGAGAATTTAGGCACTTTCAATTTCTGCAAAATGTAGGGGACCTGATCTTGCAAACCTTCCTAAGCTGAGTAGGCCTTAGAAATGAACACGCTCCCATTGTGACTGCTCACGGGAGGAGGGTTTATTTGCACAAATAAAGTTTTGCAGGATCAGGTCCTACGTCTTTTTTTTAATTGTTTGACTGTATGGTTTTTTTCAACAGTTTGGGAGTTTAAAGTGTTTGCTGTTTCTGAGCACTTGGGTGATCATTTATAAATACAATTATTACAGGTTTGATTGGCCCATTTAGCCTGCCATTTGGTGGGATGCAGAGTTGCACTTCTCCAAAGGGAACAGCAGGTAGCACTCTAATTCAAAGAGGCAGAATGGCTTCCAGAGTGCCTTGGTGCACTGGAGGCATGCACCATTCTCGCTTCTCCTCCCCAACCCCTGCAGTCTACTGGTGGTGAGTGTGTGCAGAGCCATGGCTCCACCTACTTTCATCCCCTCCTTGCCCTCTGTGTGGAGTAGTGTACAGTTTCACTAGTTTCTGCTCGTGCTGCAGTTTCAATATGGGTGGCTGCACCATTGTGTACAGGGCAAAACCTCCCGAATATACTGTATTTTATTGCAAATATGCCCTGATGCCGCACCTTTCCTGTGAATTAACATAGCACTGGGCCAAATTCACCCCTGGTGTAACTCCGCCCATGTTAATAGAGTTACCTCTAGAGTTCTGTTTGAAAAAATCTGTTAATTTATTTTCCTAAACTGCTGGTCAACCACTGTAATTTGCTCATAAGGAACATAACCGTGAAAGTCCATGAGCTCTGACTCAATCCCCTAGTCAAGCCACTGTTATTTTCACTTCAGTTTAGGGGCAACCCAATCACTACTCACACAGAGAGGCATTCAAAATACTTCCCCAGTTCTCAGAAAAAAAATAGTCTTAAACCATCTGAACTGAAAAAAGAGGAAACCTCAATGTGAAGAGCTATTATTATTTCTTCTCACATTTAGCTGCAGCTAAAAGCATGAGCTGTATATATAACTAATGTAACACCCAGCCAAGCACAAAATTCTTGCATGGTAAACTAAGGGCACACGTTATCAGAATTTATCCTTTTCTTTTCAATCCTCAACTTATACTTTTGCTGCTGTGATAAATTAGCCCACTGCAAGACAGGTGACTCTGGCATTTTAAATTGTGAGTATCATAGGTTTTACATAGATATCTTTACTTCTTTCTTAGATCCACTAATAGGATGCAAAACCATAAACCCATCATTAGCCCAGTACAGTAAAAACAAAATATAAGACAGAAAAAGGATAAAAGTTTGAAGACTGGACTGCGCTTGGCGCGCGCGCGCACACACACACACACACCCTCTCTCCCTCCCCCCCCCCCGGCTGGCAGTATTAAAAGCTGTTCACTTTCAAACACCTGCGTATGCGTTTCCAATAGACTGACACCTGCAGATAGTGTTAGAATTTAATCTGCCCAATACAATAGGAAACACCAGAAATCTGAAATTTCCTCTGGGTGTTAAAGTTGATGGGTGGGGTCACTTGCTCTCTTCTGCTTTTGCTCTTCAACTCTAACTGTCCTTCTCAATCTCATCTGTATCAACCCAAGCTTTAAAAGTATCTAACTGGACACAGGCAGACAAAGGATAAAGGCAAGCAGAAAATAAACAGTGACACCTTTCAGTTAATCATTCATAGATCGTGTTGCCAGTGTCTGCTTCTAGCACTGGACAGCACCACACTTTAAAACATTTGTGTCTGTTCTATTGGAGCAATCATTGAGCAAACATAACTGGGACTGATAAATTATATGAATTTGCAGGAATTTTGGAAAAAGGTTTTGGAGCTTCTATAAAATATTCTAGAAATATAAAGCATTTATGAGCCTCAGCCACACTTCCATCAGGATACTCCAGCTAATACAGGGCCTCCACTACTTACCATCACTGTCATCCAGAAGGGAGGAGGAAAGTCTCCTCATTTCTGCTGCATATACATAGAACACTGCAATGAATCCAAGTTTCAGCGTGATTGTTTTGCCCCTCTCTAATCAATCTTGCAAAGGAAAAATTAACATCCTCTAAGATAATTTTATGAGAATGCCATTTGACCATACAGTATTCATGGGCCAGGAAAGCTACATTTTCTTGCAACAACTCGCATCATTGTACATATGGTACAAATAAGAACTAGAAACTGTCACTTAACGTCTACAATTAAAACAGATCGCTACTACCACTGCTATTTGGGTCTACCAATTTATTGGAATGTGAGCATCGTAACAGCCTACAGAAAATCTTTTTGTATCTAGAAAGCCCTACATGGCTCGGGTCTGCCTACATTTGAGGCCACCTTTCTTCTGACACACCTTCCTTGCAATTCAGGGCAGGTGGTCTGTTGCTAACAATTTTCAGTTTTGAACTGGGGGGGGGGGGGCCGTTGAGGGCAGGGCATTCTCTGTGCAGTGTTCTCAGTTCTGCCACCTGTGTTCCCTGTTGGCCTGTTACCACTTAAAGCCCTGATCCCATAGACTTACGCATGTGGTTTAATTTCACACGCATGAGGAATCCCACTGAAGTCAATGGGACTGTTCTCATAAATCTGCAGGATTAGGGCCTGAGTTTGCTGGCTTTCAGGACACATTGCAAGCCCTCTCCATGTACTCTGCCTGTTGAACTGCCCTCAAGAGTTGGGAGAGGTCTGTTTTAATTTGGATAAACTGATTTTTCTACCTCTGTTACATTAGCGACTTTGGGAAGATTTCAAACTGTGTAAATGTGCCTAGAGATTATGATGGGTTTGTATTTTAGAAATCCCAAAATAAAATAATGAAATTCAGCCAAATACTTAATTACCATCATGTGCATCTGTTGTCAAACCATACGCTAAATGAGTGGCACTGCTCATTAGTTCTGCTTTCAGTAACTCCCAGGCATTTGTGTCATCACTACCAAGAGTCTTTGGAATCTGAATCATCTCCGGAAGGGACTGATTCTGTCACTAGCAGTGCCACTGCTCATGAGAGTGCTGATGGTGTAGCAGGTGTTTCCTCCACTTCTCTAAACCTTGACAGGTTCTGGCGCAGCTTCCATACTCTCTGCAGAGAGAAAACAATACATCACCCATGGCTCACATAGACATGGAATGCTGTTCCGATAATTCAGGTACTTGGTACAATTGTTCCTAGTCCTTCTGTTACCTAGGATACAGGATAATTATCTCTCTCTCTAAGTTTTGAAGTTATCAATCCAATCTCATTTATGGGACTATTCATCAAACCTTGTGCTGTAGTAAAATAGAAAGGGAATTGTGACCCCACACTGGCAAAATGTTCCCATTGTTTCTCTAACCTGCTTACTACCCAAAAGTATATATGAATCGCACTTGTGGAGTCATTCAACAAGAAATACCTTTAAACCTTTATTGGGCATCTAATGTTGTGAAATGAATGTGGAGAATCATTATGCTCCCTCTGCAGCACCCAAATTAAAGCTCGGTTTCTGGATACAATGAACACAGCAGTTCTAAAAGGGGAATAATGAATTCTAGGCCAAAAGGCATATTTGTGAAGGAGGAAGGTCTTTTGTTCTCTCTGTTGGAAAGGGCTCCAGGTATGGTTCCGACAGGGAAAAAATGCTAAAAGTTCTCTAAAAGAGCTGTACAAAGCAATACTGTCTAATCTCTCCAGTATGAGGACCACAAATTCCGTTTCCTAAAATTCACAGGGCCACAATTAGTACTAAGGGATGAATTCTCTGTCCTGTTTGGTTCAGGCAGTGCAAAGGGAGCAGAAATCACCCACAAGTCTCCTCAGGGGATTACCCAGAGGTGGGTGAGTCCCCAGCGGGGACAGCTGGTTCCTATGCTACCCTTCCAACAACCACCAGTGTAGGGAGGGATGGGGAAGGAGAATGTTTGGATCACACTCAACTCTGGCTATTCTCAGCTGATGCATGGTCTCTAGGGGACCAGATCATTGCCATCTGATGCAAGCTAGAGCAGCCCAGGAGCTGCTCTAACTCTGCACAAGGACTGGGGAAAAGAACCAAGAAACATAACTGATGTTGATTCACCTCTTTTTCCACCATCATGCACTGCCCACCAGGGGCTGTCCTTTGCTAGGTGATCAGGCACAGCCTGTCAAATTTCAATCTTACTCTCCCCTGTCGGCGGCAGCAGAAGTCCCTCAAGTTGAAGATGATGTCCATCAGGCTGGGTGGGTCTTCAGGTTACTAAGGAGCCCAATTCTGGATGCACACGTTCTTAGGCAACGTTGTTGCGTGGGGAAGTGGTTTGACAGCAGGAATGGTGATCTTGCTGGGTGTGGTTTCCCAGCCAAGAGAAATGGGATAGCCTATTTTGGGGGCACCTTTTCTAGCCCCCTCCCCATATGGGGTGAGCACAGAGTGTCCTGAAGAGGGCTGCTCAGTTGCGGATGCAGCTGCCAAAGAACACCCCTGTCCCGATACAGGTGCCCGACGACCATCATGCATCTGCCGCCTGTGTGCAGATTTTTGGCTGGGGGCCTCCAGTTATCAACAGCCCTGCCCCTGTTACCAATCCTCCATCGCCACAGGACTTTTGTACCTGACAGAAACCTGTGCATGGCATGTTTAACCTGGGGACTCCAGTGAGCAGTCGGATCCACACAATCTTGGCGGTTGACGGCTGGGTTCAGTGACGTGGTGAACCACGATAACTGAGGCCACTTCCCCACTGCAGGCTTCTTCCTCTTTCACAGCCATTGGGGCCCCGCCTTCCTCTGCCTGCTCCACTGTTGAAGACGTACTCTTTCTAGGCTGTGCACCGCCAGGCAGGGAAGTAAGCAATACAGCAATGAGAACTACTCTCTCCTCCCTCCCCTGTGATGCAGCAGGTGCCCAGCAAGAGAGCCACTAAGCAGCTGCAACAAGAAGGGACAACTTCTTAGAGAGTTCCTGGCCAGCTCAAGAGCTGCTTATGAGGTTGCAGGGGGGGATAGTTGAGGAGGGAGTGACCCTACAGGTGCACAGGAAAGCAGCTGATTCAAACTCCACAGTTTAGAAGTTGCAGGGCATGATTCAAGGACACATTTTCAATTCATAATCAAATACACATTTTCTAACACAATGGATCCTCTGGGGGGGGCATAATGTAGAGCCTCAAAATCCATATGTGACCTCCAGGACCACAAGTACTGAGGTTAACTCATCTATTCTTTCATATATGGAGTAAGAACCATGCTGAGGCCACATGTTTAAATGCCCCCCCTCTGTCTCCTTCCTTCCATCTACAATATGCAATTTTGGCCACATTAAATGCCCCTTTTCTGCTTGATGTGTACATAGGTCAACAGCATCAGCATAGATCTTGCCAAAATATTACCATAAAACCAAATACCATAGAAACCCATTCATGGTTGTGTCAGTGCTGTACTTTCACTTCACCAAACATGACACACCTCCTGCACCGTCAGCAGCAAGGAACGATTTCACTTGTGATGGTATCTTTCCCTCCTGTCTTGTGTGACGACCACCTTTTTGGCTGAAACACCTGGGACTAGCTGAACCAGCAGCCCCAGAGCTAAAAGCATCAGTGGCTATAATTTGAGCTAACGAGCCAAAAGTCCCTACGTGGAGGCCGTAGCAACTCATATCCATTTCAGATCAGGCATAGAGGGGGATCTGTGGGTTATACCCACTTGACTTTTTTTTTCTTCTTTTTTCTAAACAGATTCTCCCCAATCTTCTCCTGGACTCTCCACAAAACCATACCTAATGTGTCTACTTTTTCACAATGGGTCAAATCTGCCTCCTCACCTCCTCACGCCAGTATCAGCCCAAGTCGCTCTTATCTCTCCTCTAGACCATTCTTAGACTTTCCAATTATTTTTGGAAACATTGATGAAGTTTATCTAAAGCATGACAAGCTTTTTTGGAAGTGGGGGGAGAAGGAGGCGTGAACTGCTCACGCAGCCAGCTTTGGCAAGCTTGGGCAGCTCTTGCTGAACTTCTCAGACATCTGCCAAAAAGAAAGTCTAAATAAGAAGATCAGAACCATCTTTTAATGTTATTTATATTAATACTTTTGGAATCCTCACATGTACACTTAAAACTCCTTTAAAAACCAAGACAAAATCAAGGGAAACGGGTATGACATTGCATGGCTCTAAGCCAGAGTTATACCCAGCACTGTATTTTGTTCTCAAAACAAAGATCATGACCATCTCCAGCCTCGGAACTGGAGCATGTGGGGGCAGGGGCAGGAAGCCTTCTCCCTCTTGTTCATCAAGGGCCAAGTGTAATCAGAATCTCTGCTTTTGGAGAAAAACAGACTGTTACTTCCCTGCATCTGAGAGGGAGAATCACCGCAAAGGAGGATAGGGATGAGGCAGGGCCATGCTCTACTTCCATCCCTTCCGTCCCTCACTGGCCTTCTCAGCTGGCCAGCCCCAGAGAGGGAGCAGACCACACATTTTCCCTGCCTGGTGGGAATCAGAGTGCAGCACCACACTATGCACAGCACAGGCCGGTGACTTAATACCACAATCGAGCACAAAGTGCTCTTAATATTTTCACCTTATCCCCTTTAAACCCGATTCTCATCGGTGGTGATTAGACATTTCTTGTGGCCTATAAACGACACACCCTCTAGGAAAGGAACACTCCAAGAATCAAAGCTGTATAAGTTCCTGACCCACTTCCTTCACTACCCCTTCTCAGAGGTCAAAAGGTTGTTCCAGCTCCCTGGGGCAGTGTGCATGAAATTCCCAAACAGTCCAAAACCCCTGGTTTATCGCACAAAGAGATTTACACAGAACAGAGGAAAACAAAATAAATCTGTATAATCTCTTTATGTTTGCACTCTTTAAAAGGGAATCCAGCAAGGCACTGCTTAGGTGAGTTAGAGAGCAGATATTCCTAAAGAATGCATCCTCTCCGTCACTACATCTGTACATGACTGTACCTGCCTTGAACAAATACCTTTGGTTTCTGTTTTTGTTCCTAATCCCACCTTCTGCTCTTTTTTTCTAGCCTCATGACTAAGCGGTTGCATGCTAGTCGTCCTACCTAGAGATGTCAACATGACTCCAACGTCGTCTGCCTCACATTCTGTAATAACTCTTCTTAATTCTGTTCTCTCTTCTCTTACACCTCTCTAGTCCATGTGGAACGCACGGCTTCCACCACAGCCTTCTGGTTCTTCTCCTTCACAGCAAGGGTTCTCAAACTAGGGGTTGTGACCCCTCAAGCTGTCAGCCCGCTCACATGCTGGGATGGTTGGCATGCTCAGTGGGGGAGGGACAGTTATCATTTTGGAAGTGGGGGTCATCATAACCTGAAATATTTTCAAAGGGGGTCCCAGCAAAAAAAGTTTGAGAACCTCTGTGTTACAGTCTTAGCTTCTCCCCAAGTCATTTTGTCATCTGATTTCTGTTTTTATTGTACATTTCCATGTTATCCTTGGCCTGTTTGATCACCTTTTGATCTGTGGGCTCCAGTCAAACACCTGTCTTATGTTATTCAGTTCTTTCCTCCGTGTATGTCCCAGCCATCTTGTGACACTCTGTACCTCAAAGTAGCACCCTATAGCCCCATCTCATTCACCACTGTCATAGGATTGTTTTATATAATGCATGCCTTGAGAGGTATCATTTTAAAAGTCTTGATCTTCTGAACATTAATAGTCTGTTGGATTGTGTGTACTATCATTGTATGTGAAGTTGTGAAGTGTTGTAAGTGCTACTGAAATACATTAAACCCTGCTTTCCCTAAAGGAGGGGGAGGGAACAAATGTAGGGGAAGCTGCCAGAAGGCTTGGAGCAGCTGAAGGAGAAGGTTCCCTCCCAGGCCAGGAGACAGAGCTCCTCTACAGCCAGTGGAGAGGAGGTAGCTGGGGGCGCCCTAGCCCACAAACAGAAGATAAAGCGTGAGACCCACCAGGGGGAGGCTGGCAGTTTGCCACATTAGTTTATAGAACTTAAACTGAGAATTTATTTTTGTTTCTTAAGTAACCAACTCAGATCTCTGTGCCTGCTGCCTACAATGACTCAAAATCTCTGTCTGGAGTTAATAAATCTGTTTTATATTTTACCTAAAATGGTTTGTTTTTGGTTGAAGTGCTAAGGGAATTTCAGCTGGGGTTACAAAGGCTGGTGCATGTTAATGAGTGGCTGGGTGATCATTCATGTAACACAGTTGGGTGTGTCCTTGCCAGTGGGTGGCTGTTTAAGCCCAATGCCTCTCAGAGGCTTGTAGCTTGACATCAACATCACAGTGAGAGAGGCAGCCCAGGCCGGTGGCTTTGTAGGGCTCAGTGGCTCTACAGTCCAGGCTGCACTCTGAGGACACCATCACATATTCATTCTGTAATTTCTTTCCATTTTCTCATTTATCCTCCTCCAAAGTTCTTTGTGATTTTTTTTTTTTTTCTGGCCAGCTGATATGGATTTGTCCAAGGCTACTAGTAATGAAAACTTGGAGTTCAGATACTAAGGTCTTATGTCTCCAAGTTTAGTGCCATATATTAAGACTGACTTTACAATGGTGTTAAATATTCAACTTTAGTTTGGAGGACAAGGTTTCTGTAACACTAAAGCTGATTTGGAAAGGCATGTCTGGCTTTCACTATTCTGCCTTTAATGTCTTCATTTGCTCCACCTGTTGTGCTTACAATGCTGCCAAGATATGTGAAATAGTGGACCTTTGATATGTCAGGCCCAGAAAGTTTCCTAAAAGCCTTTCATAGAGTGTATACAACTGTTTTATAGAGGTTGCTACACCACGATGGAATCCCTCAGAAGTTAGAGGACTTTGATTTTGCAGATAACATCACCTTGCTATCCCATACCAAATGAGACATGAAAAGAAAAACAAAGACTCTCTGGGCTTATGCACAATTAGTAGGACTGAAAATCAACACCAAGAACACCCTGCGAATCAATGCACAACAAAAAACACTAGCTCTTTCTTTCATTTTTATTCTATGTCTAATATAGATTGACAGAGTAACACCTATGTGTTACAGATAAAATGCTATCTGGTATTTAGAATTCCAGCCAAAGCTCTAAAGGGTCCAAATTGGAGCCTGTCAAAGACTCAAGCCTTTCTCTTGTCCAGTAAAGAATCCTCTCCAGAGGTGCCTTCTGTGCCATAGCATCCCTTCTTTCTTGGTCAAACAGAACACATTTTACTAATGCAAAGCAAAAGGTGGTTTGCCTTAGAATGTCACACCACAAATGTTGCTTGGGAACTAAGACCACCTCCATCAAATTATTTTATGTTCTATTTTGCATCCACTGAAGCCCCTGGGAAACTTCTCATTGACTTCAATAGAAGCAGGAGCAGGAACTTAAGTCTCAATTCAGGAAAGTACTTAAGTGTACGCATAATTTTCAGCATGTGCTTCCATGCAGGAATGCTTTTCTTAAAAGGTGGACTTGAAGTAGATTACTCTGACTCCCAATATTTCATGTGCATGGGGAATTCTTAAACTAATGACACAGTCTGGCCCTTGCTACAAAACAATTATCTTTCTACTTCTTTATGCCATATGTTAATTTCTGTCATTTTACATTTACTGAAATATTCTGAGTTGTTTTCTTTCTTCTGTAAAATAAGATCTGTGCAAAAAAATTGATAGTCATTTTATGTCTTAAATTCATTGGTATTTAACTTGCTGACAAATTATATTCCCATTAATATTTGTCAGGCTCTAATTGCAGATCATCTTCCCATTTTGTCAAATACACTTGAATGTGTAGTTACCAGAAACCTAGACACACTCTATAGGACACTGTCTAGGTTTGCAAAGCAGAAGAAATTAGTATTTCCAGAGTAATTCATTTAAATTTAATAATCTCTCCCCATCCCATTTTCTGAAACTATATTATTACAGAACACTTATATTGTGCCATACTTTTAGAGGGCACTTTATAAATAGACACAGGGGAAAGAAATCCAAGAGGGCTGGCTGTATTTTAGAGAAACCTTACTGAGGGCACAGGAACAAACCATCCCAATGTGCAGAAAGAATAGCAAGTGTGGTAGGCGACTAGCTTGGCTTAACAAACAAGTCATTGGTGAGCTTAAACACAAAAAAGAAGATTACAAGAAGTGGAAGCTTGGTCAGATGACTAGGGAGGATTATAGAAATACTGCTCGAACATGCAGGAGTGAAATCAGGAAGGCCAAAGCGCAATTGGAGTTGCAGCTAGCAAGGGATGTGAAGGGGAACAAGAAGGGTTTCTACAGGTATGTTAGCAACAAGAGGAAGATTAGGGAAAGTGTGGGCCCCTTACAGAATGGGGGAGGCAACCTAGTGACAGAGGATGTGGAGAAAGCTGAGGTACTCAATGCCTTTTTTGCCTCTGTCTTCACAGACAAGGTCAGCTCCCAGACTACTGCACTGGGCAGCACAGAATGGGGAGGATGTGAACATCCCATTGTGCTGAAGGAACAGGTCCAGGACTATTTAGAAAGATTGGACATACACAAGTCCATGGGGCCGGATTCAATGCACCCGAGGGTGCTGAGGGAGTTAGCTGATGTGATTTCAGTCTCATTGGCTATTATCTTTGAAAGCTCGTGGCAACAGGGGGAGGTCCCACATGACTGGAAAAAGGCACATATAGTGCCCCTCTTCAAGAAAGGGAAGAAAGAGGATCCAGGGAACTATAGGCCAGTCAGCCTCACCTCAATCCCTGGAAAAATTATGGAGCAGGTCCTCAAGGAATCCATTTTAAGGCACTTAAAAGAGAGGAAGGTGATCAGTAGCAATCAACACAGATTCACCAAGGGCAAGTCATGCCTGACCAACCTGATTGCTTTCTATGAAGAAGTGGATGGGATGGGAACTGAGTTACTGCAGAGAAATCTTTTTTGGGTGCTGGCTGGTGAGTCTTGCCCACATGCTCAGGGTTTAGCTGATCGCCATATTTGGGGTCGGGAAGGAATTTTCCTCCGGGGCGGATTGGCAGGGGCCACGGAGGTTTTTCGCCTTCCTCTGCAGCATGGGGCATGAGTCGCTTGCTGGTGGATTCCCTGCAGCTTGAGGTCTTCAAATCTCACTTTTGAGGATTTCAATAACTCAGTCATGGGTTCGGGGTTGTTATAAATGGGTATGGGTAGGGTTTTGTGGCCTGCTTTGTGCGGGAGGTCAGACTAGATGATCATATTGGTCCCTTCTGACCTATGAGTCTATGAGACTGGTTCTGTGGTTGAGAGGAAAGTGGTGGATGTGATATACCTTGACTTTAGCAAAGCTTTTGATACTGTCTCCCACAGTATTCTTATCAGCAAGTTTAAAAAGTATGGGTTGGATGAGTGGACTATAAAATGGATAGAGAACTGGCTAGAGCAAAGGGCTCAACGAGTAGTGATCAATGGCTCCATGTATAGCTGGCAGCCGGTCACAAGTGGAGTGCCCCAGGGGTCGGTCCTGGGGCCAGTTTTGTTCAACATCTTCATTAATGATCTGGAAGAGGGGGTAGATTGCACCCTCAGCAAGTTTGCAGATGACACTAAGCTAGGGGGAATGGTAGATACCCTGGAAGGGAGGGATAGGATACAGAGTGACATAGACAAATTGAAGGATTGGGCCAAAAGAAATCTGATGAGGTTCAACAAGGACAAGTACAGAGTTCTGCACTTAGGACAGAGGAATCCCATGTACTGCTATAGATTGGGGACCGATGGGCTAGGAAGCAGTACTGCTGAAAAGGATCTGGGGGTTACAGAGGATAAGAAGCTGGGTGCCTTAGTTGCCAAGAAGGCTAATGGCATATTGGGCTGCGTTAGTAAGAGCAATGCCAGCAGATCGCGGGAAGTGATTGTTCCCCTCTATTCGGCATTGGTGAGGCCGCATTTGGAGTATTGTGTCCAGTTTTGGGCCCCCCCACTACAAAAAGGATGTGGAAAAGTTGGAGAGAGTCCAGCGGCAGGCAACAAAAATGATTAGGGGGCTGGAGCACAAGAATTATGAAGAGAGGCTGAAAGAACTAGGCCTGATTAGTCTGCAGAAGAGAAGAATGAGGGGGGATTTGATAGCAGCCTTCAACTACCTGAAAGGGGGTTCAAGGGAGGATGGAACTAGGCTGTTTTCAGTGGTGGCAGATGACAGAACAAGGTCTCAAGTTGCAATGGGGGAGGTCTAGGTTGGACATTAGGAAAAAGTTTTTCACTAGGAGGGTGGTGAAGCATTGGAATAGGTTACCTAGGGAGGTAGTGGCATCTCCATCTTTAGAGGTTTTTAAGCTGATGCTTGACAAAACCCTCGCCAGCATGATTTAGCTGGGGATAGTCCTGCTCTGAGCAGGGGGTTGGACTAGATGACCTCCTGAGGTCCCTTCCAACTCTAATATTCTATGATTCCCTGCCACAAAAGTCTTACAGTCTAAAGGCTAGGGGGTGACTGCCCCTTGCACAGCTGGGAGAAGAGACCACACACAGTCTCACCGATTCACCAGAACCAGATGCAGTTGTACTCAAAGGAGCACCTGGATTGCTCTCACAGGCACAAATCACCCTCAAAGGAATGGAAAGTTATGGGAAGAAAGCCATTCTAAGGAAGCCAGTTTCCCTTACACACTGGCTGGCACAGCATGCTAAAGGATGTTGCAGAGTGTGCATTCCCCCTCTGCAGGGGCAACTGGGGAAGGACGGTGCCACCTGGACCTTCCCTTTGGGAAGTGCAAACCTGCACTGCTCCTAATGAAGGCCTGCGTGTATCTGGCAACATATTTCTCTAAATAAGACAAGACAAATGAGCCAAAAGCCAAGCCAAAAGTTCAAGAAAGGGAGGGTGAGCAGATCATTAATGGTAATGGTGGACCAGTGGTAGGGGACACGTGTACTGCAGTTTGCGTAGCACAGCAAAATTCCTAGGACTGGCGCTGCTGGCCTAGTAATTCTTACTTGAACATTCCCATTGCTGTTAATGTTAATGCTCATGTGAGTAAGAACAACTTGCCTGAGTAAAGGAAGTGTGATTTGTCCATGCTCTTTTATTCCCCAGATATTTCTGTAGATTCAGAGTAATCTCTGCAATTTTCACTCATTTTTTCCATTGATTTTATCAGACGGATAGTGAGATCAACATGTCTGTGAGACTGAAGCATTGTTTCCACTTGAAGAACAGGAAGTGCACACTAACCCAACCTGATTTGGAGCCCAACGCTGAGATTGCAAACCAGTTTTACATTTCCAAATACCAATCCACTACCCCACAAAAACAGTCCCTCTCTCCACCCATTCTACCCCTTGAATTGGGCACATTAAGCCCCTCCTACTGTATTTAATCATGAGTATACTAAGTACAAGATGACTTCAGTTTTTGGAGTCTGATGACCCAGCAGTGGCAAGATGTAGGAAAGATGAAGATCCTGTGTAACAGAAAATCAGCTTCTGACTGGGCTAACGTTACTTAGCAATTCAGATTTTCAAAGTACTATCCAAGCGTTAATCAACGTTCACAACATCCTAATGAGGTAGGTAAGTAAGTGCTATTGTCCCCATTTTACAGGCACAGAAAATGACACAGTGAGGTTAAGGCACAAATTTTCAAGAGTTCACTAATTCTGGGTGTCTTGGTTTTAGGGCAAATAAGTTGCTATACCTAACAAAGCCACCCAAAATGAGTGGATGCTTTTGAAAATGCGGCTCTTAGTGATTTGCTCAAGGCACTGAGGTCCACATCCTCAGGAGTATTGATGCACCTAACTCACACTGTTTTCAGGCAGAGTTAGGCACCTAAAAGCTTTGACGGTCTGGGCCTGGGATACCACAGTGGTATCAATGCCTAGATAAACAGAAAAGGGAACACAGCAAGTCAGTGACAAAACTGAGACAAGGACAACTCTGGTCCTGGTTCCCAGCTTAGGACTCAAACCACAGGACCACACTGATTTTCACAACTAGATAGGTTCACAACTGATATAGCCTAAGGGGATAAAAGAAGAGCTTACATCAGACTGAAATCTTGCCAGCTGGTCTCTCCACAGAGCATGTTCTATGCTGAGCAGGTAAAACAACAGTGAAGTGTAAACAATGGAAAAAGAAAGTAGCTGTACAAATACGAGCTAGGACAGGTGGAATATTTTTCTCTGAGTGCTATCTTCAGACATCATTTGCAAATCAGAACTAACACCTGCAGGGACTTTCCTATTAAATCTCCTTTTTAAAGTAACACAAAGTGGAAAGGATATTTCGTGTAACTTTTAGGTAATAGTCTGCTTTCCTATTTGGGTACATATGAACTCCCCTTTCACTGGCTGCTTTAACATTTTCCCCCCGGTTTGTTATTTTATATTTGCCCTGATATTCACTTGCTGCTTGACTCTGTTATCACCTTTACTGGCCTGGCAGCAAGAAGGGGATTATAACAGAATAAACACAGCCAGCACCTTCCTCCCCAGAGCTGCAACGCCTATGGTAGCCGCAGTCTCCTGCCAGCTGCAGTCAAGATCATTATGCGCTTGTTGCAAACAAACATGAATAAATTAGAACAACATACAGATAACACAAGTGGGGAGGAGGGGCAGAGAGGAAGGAAGGGGGAATGGGAAGCCAAGAAAGGAACATTAATTAGATTCAAATAGATTGATTTGCCCTGTTTGTTCAAAAAAATTAATTACAAAAAATTGTAAATTAAGAATAAAAAGCTCCCCATAAGAGAAGCCAAAAGGTTTTCCACTGGAATCTATTACGAGTATCTGAAAGAAGGGATTGTGTCTAATTAGACATTATTTTATGTCATTCTAATTAAGATGACCTCATATTATAATTAGAGATACGCTAAATTACTTGGAAATAATTAGAATGATTGGATATCCACTATGTCTGCCAGTTTGGAAGCTTTTGTGTTCACAGTGATTCTTTTCACCTCAGTAACTTTCCGTCAGATGCTAGAATGTTAGCAGGTATCTCTCTTGAAAATAAGAGCATTTTTCAAAATATCTGTCCAGAATCAAATCATGCTACTTTTTTTTCTTGTTAGTTTTATACTCATGGGATACAGCACAATGCAAGGGAAACATACAGGATTTTCAGGTAATAAAAGTGCCACTGCAACATACAGCAAGTACCCAGGCTGAATTATTTGCACTTACTCCCCAACTGGGACATACACAAAACAACCTGATCTTTATTAATTTTTATCTTTACAATGATCATATGTGCAAACATGCCGTGCTTCTAAAAATGCTGCAGCAAGAATGTCAGTGTAATGCTGATCCATGACTTAGATTTTTTCCTTCAAAAATGTAGAGGCTGATCTGCAACTATTAATATTATTTATTATCTGTAATTTAGTAGCACGTAGAGACCTCAATGTACTAGGCACAGAACAAAAACATAGTAAGAGACAGTCCCTGCCACAAAGAGTTTACAATTTAAATACACAAAGAGATGAAAAGTGGGAGGAGACAGGAAGGTGAAATGACTTGGGCAAGGTCATAACAAAGGTCAGTATCAGAGTAAGAAGACAACGCAGAGGTTCAGAGTCCAACTCCAGTGCCCTCACCACTGGACCACATTGCCTTGACTTTCAGCTATAGAATGAATAACCATCTATAACCAAGTAGTCCATCACAGAAGCAGCTGTTGCATCACTTTCCAGAGTGCCTATTTCTTTACATCTTGCCTGGCTGCTGAAAGTAGTTTGGTTATGAAACACTGCTTTTAATATTTCATGGCAGTGAATTATCAGTTCATTCTGTGGTGACTGGCACCCACGAATAATCATGAAATAAAAGGGGATAATTAATATTTAACTTTGCCAGAGGGATGTATTTGGGGCGGGGAGCGGGACTGTCTTTTAGTAAAAGCAGCTGATATTTGTCAGCTGGAGGACAGGACTAATTAGATGCATCAGGCAATGGTGACAAGAAGTTGAAGAACAGCTTTGTCAGTTCTAAAGTGACTTATAGCAAATGCTTAAATAGAGGATGTTTTGTTATACACTCACAGGCAGGTGTGCTCCTCATTTTCCAAATGCCTCCTGTGCCTTTTGTTCCTGTGATAAAACAGGTGCAAAGCTGATTTCCTGCTCAGTTATATACTGTAATTACACAGCAGATACACAAATATATCTCCTACTTCCTTGAGGGCCCAGTTCTGCAGGGTGCTGAGTGCCTCCTGAGAAGTGCTAAACAATCCCACTGACTTCAGCTGAGGGCATTCAGCAAACCTCAGGATCAAGCCCAGGTCCTAGGGTAGGGATGAAAAAAAGAACCAGGGGGCCTAATTCATAATTGGGTGCAACTTGGTTGATTGCAATGGGACAATTTATTGATTACAGTGGCGGAATTTGCCGCAGAAAGTTTTGATTTAACATAATCGTGGGGGGGGACCAGCCAAATCCCAAACCTTAGTCTGATGAAAGTCAGATGCAACACGGCAGTAACGTTTTTTATTCTCTTGGGCAGCAGAACTGCAAGGTTCAACTTCATACTCACCTCCTAATGGGATCTGCAAGTTCATCAACTGAAACTGAGACAGGCCCTCTAGGGAACAATATATCCCAATTATAGACAGAGGTTAACATGCTTTAAGATACACAACAACTGGAGGAGAAGAGCAGATTAAGGTGGGAAAATGGAGTGGGGTTGTAACAACAGGAAGGGCCTGACTTAATAAGATCTTTGCCTGTGAATAAGCCATGCTTATGAAGGGTAGGCAAAACAGAAGAATAATTTTAAGCTACTAGTTAAACTGCGATCATGAAGTACCCTAAACATCTTGTTTAAGATACCCAGAAAGTTGAACATGAAGTCTGATCATTTAGATTGAATGGTTCAGACCATAAAAACATTTCACATGAACTGTTGTTATGTGTTGGGAGTAATTTGTTCAACACAAGTATTTGTGCTTTCACAAGGAGAACAATATTACTCTCTGTCCATAACAAAATCACACCCATACATATATTTTGGCACCAGAAAAATATTCAAGACTCTACAAAAGCACCTGTAATACATTTTTTATATTTATAGTCCTGGTAGGATTGGTTTCTAAAGAAAAATGATGTCGACATACGGCATGTGTTGTTCATCCTTGTTACTCAGATGCAAGAATGAAAGATATATTACAACATATTCTTCCTTCCACATGGTTTGAACTGCCTCAAAGCTCTCTGGGGACAGAGGTTTGTGACATACCGCTTAGGCTTGGAAAACAGATACTGGATTGCAAGAGCAGACTCAAAGGTTAGTTCGTATCAACTGAGGATCCCTCTAACAGCAGAGGATACTGTTTTGGTACAGGTGATTCCCCTTAAGCCCATGCTCTCAGAAGAAGGAAACTTAGCAGACCCGTGTTTGGGGACAAATGTAAAGGGTTAAACGTGAAACTAACACCGATTTACAGAGACTTTTCCAGATTGCACATTGTTTAAAACATAGGGGAACTAATCCTTATGCAGCCTCCAGATATTGCACCTTAGCATCAGTTCTGAGTAACTTTGATAATTTCTGGCACGTGCTAAATTTTCCAAAATATGTATTCTGCTCTGCTCAGGTTCCAATTCCATGCCCATTATTATGATATCTGAACACTCCAGTAGTGCATCAACCCACATGACCAGTGTCTGTCATGTGTTGTTCTTTCCTCTTTCTCTCCGGGGGAGGGGGGCGGATTGTGCATGGATTTTTTTTTTTTTTTTAAATTACTTCCGTCTGCTATCATCTATGTTTTTATTCCTGAACACAAGTTTGAAGAGGTGGATCTTGCACTTGGAATGGAAAGTGGTGAGGTTTGTGGTGGATCTTCATTCTTGCGGGAATTCAAACAACAGGCTTGGATTGGCCCCAGAGGAAGCTCAACCTCCGACACAGCTTAACCTTTGCGGTGGACAATTCTATTGCATCAGAGGAGTGGCGTTGTCAATCACAGTAATTTTTCCAGAGTGTGACGCAATCTTTCAGGTATCCTGGCCCAGACCATTAAGTACCTTGAAGATAAGGAGTGAGATCTTGAACTTGACACAGTGTATGCCTAAGATGCAGTGCAAAACATTAATTATAATGTTGTGCCTTTCATCAGGGAATGTTGAAGCACTTTACCATAACATCCCCATTTTACAGATAGACATGTTGAACCAGTTCCATGCCTGGTTTGGGCTGAAGCCGATCTAAAGAATTTAAGTGACTTGTTCAATGTCACATGATAGATCACAGACAGTCAGAAACAGAACTAAGACTTCACACATCCAGTCCTTTGTCTAATCCTGTGACAATATAGTATCCCACATCCAAACGACAGTTCTTATGTGCAAAAGGATTGCACATTTCCCGTTGTGTAATTTGCAACCGCACCCAGGACTGTATGTTTGAACATGCAGAATATACACTTGGCTATGTACATTTCATCCCCAAATATTGTCTTTTAACTATTTCAGTTTGTTCACTTCTTAATTATAGTTTTAGATAGAATGCTACCAAAATACAGCAGTATGTTTTCTATAAATACAGAAAAGTCACGTATACACACCTGCACAGATTTCATCACATTCCTCTCCACTTGGGTACAAAACAACATCTCTGTAGTTACATTTTTAATATCACAGTTTCCATAATGGTGATGACTGTGTATTAACAAACAAACAAACAAAAAAAACACAACCAACAGGAAATGCATAAACTGCAGCACTGTCCTTAATCCACAAATAAAAACAGACACTCCATTAGATATAGGCCTATGTCAGCTTTAGTTCTGAAGTCCGAGGTGTTTTTCTGTAAATGCTCTTCTTATTGAAATGAGATCAATGTATTTAATTTTCATGATTCTTCTGGTGGGGACTGGAGATTAAATAGGAACAAAAGACAGATTCTGCCACCCTTAGGCAAAAAAATCCCACCGGATTCAATGGGGGAGTTGCCTAAGTGAAGACTGCATAAAAAGTGAGTAAAGACTTCAGCATTGGGCCCCCTGTATTTACTACAATTCATATTACAGTATTTACCTAACAGTCCAACGAGTCAGCCAAAAGGGGCAGTGAGTGGGGGGGAGGATTACATTTTATACATTACCACACTTAAGTCTGAAACACATTTACCCAGTTGCTCAGAAATTTGGGAAACAAACAAATCTATAGACCTAATCCCACTTCCACTGCAGCCAATGGCAAAACTCAGCCTGATTTCCATGAAAGCAGGCTGAAGTCTTATCATGTGAATGTGAACACATTATACAATGGAACAATACTCACTGTAAACACACAGGAACATCTTATTCAAGAGGAGGAAAGGGAAAATCCTTTGTGGTTAAAGCACAGGACTGTGAATCAGTAGGTCTGGATTCTCTTCATTGTTCCACCATGAAGTTACGACTCACTCCAACTCCCACTGAAGTCTGTAGGAGTCACCCAGAACATTAGGAGTTGCGTTGTGCTCTTTGACTCCAATCCTGCAACGGGACCGTGCACCAATATAGAGCTCACTGCAGGATTGGGGCCTTAATGTGTGACCTTGGGCAAGTGTTTAGGGCCTGATCCTGTAACTCGCTTACTGCTTCCAGGACGGTGCTAAGCATCCTTAATTCCCACTGAAGCTAGCACTTTGTGGGCTCTGTGCCTCAGATGCCCCATCTGTAAAATGGTGATAATATATCATGTCTTACTGGGATACTTTGAGGCAAAATTAATGTTTGCAAAGCATTCTGAAGTCCTCAGATGGGAAATGAAAATTTTATTTTCACTGTGTAATTATAAGACATTTTCCAAACTAGTTTACTTTCACTTGCAGAATTTAAAAATAACCAAACCAAATTCATTACTACTTTAAGACCTGTCAGAAAAGTATGAATTCTCTGAATGATTACTCTGATCCTCTGTTTAATTAGAACAAACCCTCAGGAGCCAACTCATTTTTTAAATATAAAATTTGTTTTGATCAAATTTGGTTTTTTAGGACATCAACTTGTTATTGGATAATTCAATCATCAGCTACTGAAAGCTGACATTTATTTAGTAAGGCTGTTTAAAATTCTGAATATGGCTTGACAGGAGACAGCCCAGTGAAGATTCAAAAGATAACAAAAGATGGCTGCCACTAGAAATTGTGCTATTTAGAGACTGCTGTTAATATTCTCAGCCTTATCGTGTGGTATGCAAGTTGGGATGTGCATCTTGGAGGCCATATGGGTAATGGCTCGTTTCAGTCAAAGTGATAGGAACAGACTTGACTGAAATAAGAAGAAGGAACAGTGTAAGAGAAATACAGTTGATACAGCCCACCTCACTTTACAAGGAAAGGCGTTTATTCACTACCACATAGACTCCTCGATGCAATGCCCAAGATTTAAAGAAAGTCTGAACAATGGATGAAATATAGCTTACTACAGAAGATGCACTCCAAGCCCTTTCTGCCAGCTAAGGTAAAGATGCACTATCTGGATGAATAAAAGAGCACAGGCCATACAGGAAGGGTTCTGTACACTCTCCAAAACTCCAGATATAACAGTGTAGTGGAAACCATTGAGTGTGGTTCCAGGAGAGACAATACGATCTGCACTTATCCCATTCTAATGGCTGGAATTACAAAATCCTAATTATTATTATTTTAATCAACTGTATTTTCAGCCTAGAATCTCCCATGAATATCCAGGGGCTAACTGATTAAGTAAGCAGGGATACAGAGATCTCTGCAATCCCATATGTGGAAATGAAGCCAACCTCAGCTCCAGTAGGCTATGCATGATCCCACATGGAACTGAGTTACTCGACACACCTGATTCTTACTGCCTTGCACCTCACTAATCCCACTGCAAAGTGGGTGTAAAATGCTACCACTTTAAATTTGGCAGAGCTGTACACCCACTTCTCAGAGGTATGAATAATTCCACAAGGTGCAAGGCAGGGGGTGATCATGCCCTGTGTACCAGAAAGCTTCTTATTTTACTTATTAGCAATCACAATATATAAAAATATTTTATTAATTTGACAGACACTATTAGTACAGAGGTTAATTGCCTTTCTCTGACACATTTTCTCAGCCTACTTCTGTGTCATAGAACTATTTGCTTCATTAATTTTTAAAATGGAACAGCTGAAACACAGGTTATCGAAATAACATGGCTATGGCTGTGTTTCTGTACTGTTATGTGCTTGCAGTTTAACTGATGAATCACCTATATTTCCTTGTGTTTAGAGGAGCACCGGGAAGGTGGACCAGAAGGGGAAGAGTGTTATCAGCTGTTGGCACCCCTCCCCCTTTTCATATCCATTGCCAACTTCCAAGAATAGCCCTTTCCTGGTAATAATGTATTGAGAGTTAAGATGACAGTAAATCAAAAAGTTCTTTTTTCTCCCTTGGGGGAGGTTTTATTTATTTCACCATTTTTTTCACAAATGGAAATTGCTGCCAAAGCCATTTCCAATTATACACTCAACAGAGTGTAAAATTTGATTGCCATTTTGATCTTTAGGCCATTACTCAGGCAGATGTCCTTTCAGCTGACTGCACAATTAATTATTATTCATCAATCACTCTGGAGTCCTAGTCCCAGACCAGGACCCCTTTGTGCTAGGCCCTGTACAGACACAGAACAAAATGACAATTCTCTACCCAAAGAGTTTACCATCCAACTGTAAGATAAGAGACAATAAGTGGGTATTGACAGATGGAGCGTGAGGAAACAATGAGACAATATTGGTCAGCATGCGAGGCAGCAGTCACGGCACACCAGCTGTCTATTTATGACAGTATCTCTCTCACATTTATACAAGGGCTGAGTGCATACACTAGTCAGGATATGCCATTCCAGCTTCCTTCCAAACTGTATCCTTATATTAGCAAGCATTTAAATGCTGGGACATTTTATATTCACTGTCACATGGACAGCCACCTTTTCACCATATAAGCTAAAGGAATGCCATCGCTTCCTCTCCTTTGTCTCTCCCATGATTTCATAATTACCTACTATGCTTTCTTTCTTCAGGAGTTGAGATTCCAAGGCCAGAAGGGACCATCTATTATAGCCTCCTATATAAAACAAACCATAGAAGTTCCCTAAAATAACTCCCTGAGTATATCTTTCAGAAAAACATCCAATCTCAATTTAAAAATGGTCAGTGATGGAGAACCCAGCACAACCCTCAGTAAATTGTTCCAATGGCTATTCCTTCTCTTCTTTCTCTCCCTCGTTGTCCGATTTGTTTAATCATAGGAAGAATGGGCCCTACAAAACAATTTTTGACCCTACATGTCTTCAGCAACATAAGAGAATAGGGGAAGAACAGCTGGCCACTGGTCAACCTACCTTATCTTCATTGCTAAAATAGCTGTGATTTTTTCCCCGCAAGGTAACTAACATATATCAGCTATACTGAGGTAAAGACACTTGGAAGGCAAGGTGCTTTGACTTTACCATAAGGCAAATTGTAAGGTAAACAGTCTTGGATCCCCTTGAACACAGCAAGTTTACCTCATGGTTAAACTAAAGTGCCTTGCCTTTCAAGTGTTTTTACCTTAGAATAGCTCTTGTGTGTTAGTTACCCTGAGGTAAAAAATACACCCTTTTAGCAATGAAGACAAGACCTAAGTATTTTGCAAATAACATAGCTCTCCAAGCAATTATTCCTTTGGATACCCGCACTACACAATCCATTCTCTGCAAAACAAATCACTCCTAGTACAGTGCACATAAGAAAGGAATATAATTACACACACACACACAAACATCTCAAGCCCTTCATAATTACAATTTAAATTGGTTTACTCTGAATCCTTTCAGCTAATCATTTTCACCCAACTCTAATCAACTTTAAGTACTAAAATAAATTTAACAACATCTCTACCTGTTTTTGCCACTCATATCAGTGCTAAATTCCATATACTCACAATGCTGCAGCTCTACCAAGCATTGGGAAACTGAGCATAGCTGTAAACTCATGACAACAAATTTAGTTTCCACTTTCATTATTAATAAGGACAAAAATTTCAGTATTAACCATCTAAATGTGCTGGCAAAATCCTCAGGTGTAAAATACTGGCACCATAATGTCAATAGGAATTCCACAGGTGGTGTATTTACAGGATTGGGCCTATTTTTCCAGAAACTTTCATAACAGATGGACTGAACTTTAGTTTTAATTAAGACCAAAGCCCAGGCAAGTCTGAGTGGTTTCAGTTGCAATGTGGATATTTGTACAGCTCTTAAAACACACAGGTGTAAAATCTGCATTTCCATGCAGAGTAGGCATTTATTTCAGCCATTCTCTGTTCCGTACTTGCATGTATGCATTTTGCAGGCATAACTTAGGAAACAAATCTTAAAAATTTAGTCCTATATGTTCTCAGATTGACTAACCATGGTTGTATATTTCTTACCCAAGCCTGTCTCCCATTATGCCTTTCTTTGTGATTCGCATGAATTTCCCTCTCCCTCACCATCATGGACAAGTATAGCACAGGGACCACATGTTGCATGGTAACTCATCTTAAAAGCAGAGCTTAGCTCCAATTATTCGATTGGAAGAAAATCTTCATCTGTACACAGAAGAAGTTCAATAACTCTCCTCAACTCACCAGTCTCAGTACACTTCTCAACGAAGATTTAATAAGGAAGCTGCTGCAATGAGGTGTCACATTACTAAAGCTTCACTATATTTTTCAAAAATACTATATAATGCAGTATATTTAGTATACATAATGCTCTATGGCATTATGCAGCATAGAGGGCTTGCCAGCCCAGGAACCTATTGTTTTGTTCTCAGTGACATATTAAGCCTCACAAAACCCCTCTAAGGAGGCAAGTATTATTTACCTCAATAGTAAAGTTGAGTAACTTAGAAATTATGAGGTTAGTGGACCTGCTGTGAAGCTTAGCTTGATTGCCATGGTCCACCCACCCACAGATGATTGTAGGACCAGAGCTGAGATGGGTATCCCAATCTTTAGTGCAATTTAGTTGAATTCCATTTTTAGTGCCCCGGGAAAAACAAAACAAAGGAAATCAGGAGCCAGGAAAATACGTTGTCAGTAGTCTAAACATAGAAGGAAAAAGTAGTAAGGAGGAGACTAAGCTTTCAAAACGTGTTTTCCCCATCCCAAACTACAGCACCTCCAGTCATTTGTCAATTAGTCTGCTACTTCTAAGCTGTGTTTAATAGGCAGCTTTCTCCCCTTGGCCTTGGATTCTCTTGACATACCTCAGCACCCAGTAGACATCACTGCCTCCTCTCAGTGTAAGCCTTGCCTCTCATATGGACCTATAATAGTGATTTGCTCTAACTCAATTCTTGTTTACAGATTCTGATAGGAAAGAAAACTGTTTATGTATTTCACTATATCTAAGAAAATGTCATGCTTTCTACAATCAGTTAACTACTATAGCAAGCACTTTATGTTATCTGCAAAAAGCAGATTTCAGAGGGGAATGAACTCTGGCAAATCAAAGTAAAATTACTAAGAAAAAGGGGAAAGGAGTAAGTCTGACTTAGGGTGTTTTTCCATCTATAGTCACAACTCTTTAAATAACATTGCCCTGTTTATTATAATAGTCAAATAATGGTGATCCAGATGTGATGTAGAGTAACAAATAGCAGCTCTTCTCTAAAGCAGCACTTCTCAACCATGGGGGCATGACCTGGAAGTGGATGGCAAAGGGGTACCTAATGGGTCACACTGCACTGACTAAAAACAATAGCAAAAAAGGGGGAAACTCCTGCAGTTGGTCAAACCAGAAATGAGTTAGAGTGGGATTTCTCTTCTCTTCCCTTTTTCTCCCACTCAACCTTCTTCTGATGCTGCCTCTGACCCATCCTCTAGCAAAGCTGCAAAGGAGCTCTTCTCCTCCCACACAGGGCTCAGATCTTGTGGAAATAGCACTTCAAGAGGATGAGGAACCAATTTCTACAACCTCTCCTCTGCTTTGATGAAACTAAGCACTGTATGGGAGTGGAGGACAGAGAAGCCCCATCACCAGATACCCTCATATCCAGCACAAGACCCACCTCCAGAATAAAAAACCCAGACAAAAGTTTTTATTTTTGCTGTGACCCTAAGGATGGTGGGATAGGGTGTTTCACAGTAATGAACCACATGGGATTTTTGGGGTGTTGGGTGGGAAAAGGCTGAGAACACCTGAACTAAAGATGTGCCCAAAACCAAACTCCAGACCAAAACACTCCAGACATTCTGGGCCAGGGAGAAGGGAGTTCAGAATTCAAACCTCAAGCCAAACTTTATGGCTGGCCTTTTCTCTGCACTGTCCTGAAACAAAACTATGGAACTGGATCCACTAGAACTCCGGAGGATAGGAGTTTGGATCTGAATTTGACGAGCGAGAAAGTATTCATTAAATACAAATTGACAGTTAAGAAATGCAGATAATCAATAAGGAAAGCTAAAGGTATCAAAAAAAATCTGGCAGTAGCGTTAAGGACACTAAGAAGGAATTGTTTAACTATATCAGGAAGAAAATCCTAAAAATGGGATAGACTATTAGCATTAATGTTTAACAACCTTTGAAATCCTGGGGAAGATCCAGAGGACTGAAAAAAGCTAACATTGAGCCAATATTTTTAAAGGATAAAAGGAATAACCCCAGGTAATTATCTGCCAGTTAGCCTTACGCTGCTCCTGAGCAAAATCATAGAAGGTTGATAGAAGATGTAATAAGTAAAGATTTAGAAGATGATAGCATAATAAAATTCAATCCACATGGTTTTGGAGAAAATAGGTCTTGTCAAACAAACCGGATATTGTTTTTTTGATGAGATTACAAATTAGCTGATAAAGTTAACTGTGTTGTTTAGACTTCTGTAAGGCAACTGACAGTCTCACATGACATTCTAATGAAAAAAATTATAATTATATGAAATTAGTGTATCCTGTGTTGACTGGATTAAAAACTACCTGATAGCGATTGTAAATTGGGGAATCATCATCCTATCGGGGTGTTCCTACTGGGATCCTGCCAAGCTCTTGGCCCAATGATATCAAATATCTTCATCAGTGAACTGGAAGAAAATCTGAAAACGCTGATGGTAAAGTTTGCAGATGATACAATAATTGGTGGAGTGGTAAAAAAGGATGGGGACTGGTCAGTTATACGACCAATCTGGCTCATTTGGTAAAGTGGATATACTGAACAACATAAGTTTTAACACAGCCAAATGCAACAGATACAGAAATTACTGGTGAGGTTTCCTGACCTGCATTATGTAAAAAGCCAGGCAAGATTATCATAATGTTCCCTTCTACCCTTAAAATCTATGAATCTATTAATATGCTGCAGGTATAAAGTGATCTAACAGGAATGAGACTCAACTGTACTGGACAAAGCCCTTTTTCTGAATATATCTACTAATGACAGGCAGAGAAACAGGCAATAATGGTGATAATTATGTTGTTGTCATTAGGTTCCAGAGGCAACACCAAACTGAGATGAATAGAGGCAATTCTCACCTCACTTAGAGCTACCTTTTCAGGCTGGCTGGCTGCAGACTCATGAAGACAGCACTTCCTGGCTTCACGTTTAGAAGAATTTCTTTGAAACCACAGGGCTACATTGTGCCATTTAGACACAGCCATGCATAGAGTCAGGGGTGAGCTACACCGATCCCAGGGAAGCTCAGGGAGGGACTGTGCCTTCCTGAGGCACAATTTGTCCCTGAGCTTCTATACCAATGCACCAGGCTTTAGCATAATCCCTCCTGCTCCCCAAATGCAGCTTGCCTGCTCTATAAGCCAGTGCCAAGGGAGGAGGGCAAGAACACAGCTCCAGCTACATCTCAACTCTCCCTGCACCATTTGTGACAGTGTGAAGCCCCTGCGCACAGAGTCTGTGACCACTAGCAAACAGCATACAAAGGGCGATGGGGGAGACCCTTTACATTCTGCCTCATCCACGGTTGCAAGAGCCAAGGACAACTGGCTCATCAAAACCAAAAGCGTACTTTAAAAAAGAAAAATAGACTCTTAGATGCCTTTGAGCTGGTTCAGAAATGGTATTCTGGGATCGCTAACCACCCTCACAATTGTTTTGGGTTGATCGGTTTTGTTTTGTTTACGTTTTCTTGTGAATTGGGTGCTAGCACAGAATGCTCGCGTGCCAACCTTGAACTCTTAATCCCATTTTCACCCACAAGAACTGGTGCAAGAAAGGGCAGGAGTTGGTCAAGCGTCCCCAGATTGCTCTGCCAATATACCTCAATGCTGAGCTGGCAGAAGCAGTTCCAGAGAAGGACAAGGTAGATTACTTTCCATTTCCACCCAGTCATTGGCCTTTCCTCTGAGGTGACAAACAAGGAATCCAAACAATGATAATTGCAAAAGGGATCAATTGCAAAAGGGGCACCTGTCACTGAGACCACTCCCCTTAGGCCATCATAGAATATTAGAGTTGGAAGGGACCTCAGGAGGGCATCCAGTCCAACCTCCTGCTCAAAGCAGGACTATCCTCAGCTAAATCAACCTGGTGAGGGTTTTGTCAAGCCGCAGCTTAAAAACCTCTAAAGATGAAGATGCCACCACCTCCCTAGGTAACCCATTCCAGTGCTTCACCACCCTCCTAGTGAAAAACCTTTTCCCAATGTCCAACCTAGATCTCCCCCACTGCAACTTGAGACCGTTGCTCCTTGTTCTGTCATCTGCCACCACTGAAAATAGCCCAGCTCCATCCTCCCTTCAACCCCCTTTCAGGTAGTTAAAGGCTGCTATCAAATCCCCCCTCATTCTTCTCTTCTGCAGACTAAACAGGCCTAGTTCTTTCAGCCTCTCCTCATAAGTCTTGTGCTCCAGCCCCCTAATCATTTTTGTTGCCCGTTGCTGGACTCTCTCCAACTTGTCCACATCCTTTTTGTAGTGGGGGGCCCAAAACTGGACACGATACTCCAAATGCGGCCTCACCAATGCCAAATAGAGAGGAATAATCACTTCCTGCGATCTGCTAGCATTGCTCTTACTAATGCAGCCCAATATGCCATTAGCCTTCTTGGCAACCAGGGCACACTGCTGACTCATATCCAGCTTCTTATCCACTGTAACCCCAGGATCCTTTTCTGCAGAACTGCTGCCTAACTCGTCGGTCCCCAGTCTGTAGCTATGCATGGGATTCTTCCGTCCTAAGTGCAGGACTCTGCACTTGTCCTTGTTGAACCTCATCAGATTTGTTTTGGCCCAATCCTCCAATTTGTTTAGGTCCTTCTGTATCCTATCCCTCCCTTCCAGGGTATCTACCACTCCCCCTAGCTTAGTGTCCTACAGTAACTAAGTGGGTAATTCCTAAGCGGGCAAGCAGAAAAGTTATCAGCCTATATATCAGCCTAAATAGTGATATAACATTATACTTATGGGTCATATACGGATACCCTTCATCACACTAACGTTTCTGTGGGACTACTTACAGAGTGAGAAGCTATCCAAAGTGGGCAAAGGAATCACAATCTGGCTCTTTGTGCTAGAGGAGAGAGTTACAATTGCTGCTGCAAAAATAGTTTCGATTGTCTTGCCTTTTTGTGCTTGTAAAGGCACAGTCATAATATTGCATTAATGTAAAATTTTAAACAAAATTAATATGTCATAAAGGGAAAGGGCATGTTCCTTTCTGTTAGTTATTTTTAAAATTCACAGTATGCTAATTGCTAGGAAATCCTGTATTTAAAGCTGCATTATGGCATTTGCTTAGTCTGTATCCAACAAATCATGTTGTTAAACCTAAAAGCTAAACCATTGCCTACATGCCTATCAGCGCTGACTAAAAGACCAGTAGCAGCTGGCAGGAAATGGGTAAGAAAGCTGACCACAGATAAACTGTAGGATGCTGAAGACTAGCAGAAGATATACTGTGGAAGAGGAAGCCAAGCTGTCAGGCCACAGTGTAGTATAGTGCATACAGTACATTCACACTGCTATTGAAGTATGTGGCCACCAGATAATGGTCAGGGGACACAGCTGTCAGTCTGCGATGAAGTAACTCCAAGATGCATGGAGCTCACTGTGGTACAGTTGCGGATGTTTCTGTTAGGCAGGATAGTGCCTGTCTGACTCAAGACTACTATAGGAAATTCAGTACAATCTATGCAGCAATAAAGAGGTTTGTAATATTTATTTAAACCATCATTGCTCAAAACTAGCAAAAGCTCCTAGGAGCAAGGGCCTGGCTTTTTACTCTAAAGCATCACGCACATGTCTATACTGTTGTATAAACAAGGATATATTTACATCCCAATCTCCTACTCATGCAGGCAAAACTCCCATTAACTTCAGAGAGAGTTTTGTCTGGGTAACAGGATTAGGCATTCCAGACCCCTTTGAAATCAGTGATTTACCCCTGACCCCTAGGGTATGTCTACACTGCACACTAAGTCCTGGCTTTGACTCAAGTTTGAGCCCAAACCCCCCTTCTATCTACAAACAGATCAGTCTGACTGATTGGGTCAGACTGTCATTTGGCAGCATAGACCCAGCTCAAGCCGCAGACCAAGTCACAAAGTCTGTGTAGTGCAGGAAAGAGGAGGCCTGAGTCCATCAGTTGACAGCCCAGGTTCACACTGCAGCGTGGGCACTCGAGGGTGGTCTTAAATTCCAAATCCACAAGCTCAGGTCCCACAGACCCAGGTTTAGAGTGCATTGTGGCCATACCCCCCGTGTCATTTTAAATTGAAATATTTTGGCCGTGCTAGACAATACAATATTCACAACAGGCATATCAGGCTTCCCTCATTATGAAAGGAAGATAATTATGAATCATTAACCTGCTGGGTGATGAACACCACAGAGTAGTAAGTATATATAAGTAAGGAGACATGCTACTACAGCACAGCTGAGGGAAGTGGGAACACTCTGGCAACCTTGCCAAACGAATAGATGTCCTGTTGAAATCTACTGCCAGGTCATTCAGGGATTAGAGAGAAAATGCTTAAAATATACTAATCGTTTATAAATGCAGGTTCTTAATCCCATAGCTCTCCATGCTGATATTTCACACAGTTCATTGGTTTATTTCAGGGTTGGAGGCTCTTAACAGGAAGGGAACTGGGCAAAGAGCCTCTTCCAGAATTATAGATGTGCAGCAGTAGTCAGCGTTTAATAACACTAACATGACGACAGAGGTCAGGGTCCCTGACTGAAGACAGTGGTCTTTTGACCATTCTGTGGGAGAACTGTACACTTTCCCAGGCACCCAAAGCAAACATCAACATTGTTCAAGCTGATGTAAACGTCATTTCTGGAGAAGGTAGGGACATCGCCTTAGCAATATCTCTGCAGCTTGCTAAAAAGGAAGACATGTAAAGTAGTTTAGCTAAGGAACTGCATTTCAGCCATAAAACGAAAAGCAGTATGGATATTAGCTGCTAACATTTTTCAGAATAAGAGTATTAGCTGCTAACATTTTTCCTTCTCTTCATTCCTTGTAACCCAGAAAGGTTGGTGCACTGATGTCATATTTGCTCAAACTGTCAGTTCCAAGCAGGGTCTTCTAAGTAAGTAAAACAAAAATGTGTCACACCCGGAGAGGCTGTTGTGCGTTCCTTTCCAATATGCAGGATATCAGGGTTAGCTAAACATGAGTTCAGCTGTGTGACTGACTCACTGCTTGTTCCTGGAACTGTCTGAAGGAGGAGAGGATGCTGTGGGTAGGCTCTAACTGTATCATCTGGGTTAGGGCCGGTAGCAGATGGTCCTAAAAACATACTTCCATCTGGGTTTAAAATAGATTAGCACCCACAATCAGCTGAATGGGGAAACGTGAAAAATTGTCGCACAAGGAATGGTGCTGTGAGATTTGCAAGGGGTTGCAAAGCTTTATCAATCTCTGCAGAGTGGGAATGCCCGGGGCCTGATTCTTCTCACCCATGCCAGCTGTAAGCCAGAGAAATTCCATTGACTTTGATGGGGCTCCTTGTGTTTTACACCCATGTACTCTCAAAACAGAAAGTTGGCCTCTATTATATTTCAAGCAGGAGAACATTCATTTCTACATAAAGCAAAATGAGGAAATGGGAACTTTTCTGTAAGTTGGTTTTCTGATAACACTGCATTGCCTGAGGTGCAAGGGGTTTGTGAGTTAATAACTACATTTTTTTTAAAAAATCCCTTCATTCATGAGTCACCTGTTTTACATGTTGAGCAGCAGCAATGACAGCTCTAAATATTCAGTCTCCAGTTACATCCTGTTGGCTGCTTTGGTGCCTCGCACAGAGTCAGAGACGTGGTGATAGGGAAGGCATTGGCAGTTCTGAGGTGAACGGAGGCCAGCTTTGCTGAGGAGCAAGCAGGGAGCAAACAGCCCTGGATAGCTACAAGGAACACAACTGCGTGTCGACAGGACTCCTGAAAGATTCCAGGCCTGGTGATGGCACTACAGAATGGAACCTGCTCACCTCCCCATTATAAAGCTGTTAAGGCACAACCCGGAGCTACGGGCAGTATGGGAGCGCACTGCGCACCAGAGGGATTATGGCCTAGGAAGCACAAGGTCTCCTGGAGCTCCCCAGCCTGCTGCAACAAGCTGAGAGTTGCATGATGCAATTCATGCTGCAACAGGGTGGTGAAACATGCTTCCTTCTCCATGCAACTCAGCTGGTGGATGTACGGGTAGAGTAGAGCTATTGCCTTATCTTTTCCCTGCCCTTCTCCATGGCCTTTGCATTGTTATGTGCCCGGGGGTTGCTAGGAAAGAACAAATCCTGAACTCCCCTGAGCACTGGCACTCAATCAGGCTTGGTCTTCGGCAGCCGGAGTGAAAGTGCATCAGCAGAAGTCTCTTGCACCTTTCCCACAGCCTTCCCACCTACGCAAAGACCAGAGGCAATCTATGCTATAATCTTTACATGAGGAAAAACATTACAAACACAGGTGTTTCTACAGCAAACTGGCCACAGTCTTTTAAACTTGGAGAGGTCACCCACTGAACGTTGCAATTCCACAGGGGCCTGAATCTTGCTCCTAAGAACAACACACACACAAAGGGCCGTACTGGGTCAGACCAATGGTCCATCTAGCTCTCTATCCTGTCTTCCGACAGTGGCTGCTGCCAGATGTTTCAGAGGGAATGAACAGAACAGGGTAGTTATTCAGTGAGCCATACCCTTGTGTCTAGTCCCAGCTTCTGGCAGTCAGAGGTTTAGGAACAACCAGAACACACGGGCCTACTGAAGTAAAAGGCAAAATTCTATTGACTCCAGTGGAAACAAGATTAGGCACCTAAATGTTTGGAATACAGTCTCTGAATCAAAATGACTGCTAGTGTAAATGGGTACAATTCCATTGGCTCCAATGGAGTTTTGGCCAATTATATCAAGAGTGAACTTGGCTTTTTGCTTGAAACATTTTGGAGAATAGAGATTACCTCATAAACAACCCCAGCTTTAAAACAAACATCCAGATTTATACTTTGTTTTTCTACATTGCTCTCTGTGTATATATAGATCAATAGGAAGTACAACTAGTAAGAATCCATAGATTCACTTCTGCTGATATATGGCCCAGTCCTGCTTTCCCTAACTAGGCAAAACTCCAGTTTATTTCAATATAAACTTTGTCTGCCTAAAGCCTGCAATATTGGATTAGTAATTTATATTTCTTAAAGACAAAACTATGGACAATATTAAGGGCAAGCAGTTTTAGAGTTTTGTTTGTTATTTTGTGTTCACTTGGAGATGATATGGCTCTTTTTTAAAAAAGAGGGTGAATTTTTTTTTTAATTGTTTATACATTTTTTTTGCTAGAATTGTATACAAACTTGTCCTCCCCAAAACCCACTCCCCAAGAGATGAGCTTCCAATGCCTGAGAGATTCTTTGGGCCACCACCATCTTCTGTAAGCTGTTTTCAACACTGCAAGAAGATATTTTAGGGTACAATTTAAAAACAAATCATCAGTGTTTTGCTTCACTGGTGTTTTATCAGTTTAAACCTAAACCCAGGAACTTGGTTTAGCAGCACCCTATGATACACCAATAGGACTATTACCAAAAATATTTTAAATGCAGATGTTTTTATTACTGAGAATGGTTGCTGAGAAAGCTCTCTCTCTCTGATGGACTATAGGCGGGGGAAGGAAGAGAATATTATATCATTCTCTGTATCCTGCAGCCATTACTGCCTCCAGAAGATACCAGGCTTCCTGGAAATTTGGAAAACAACTATATCCCTCTAATTTTTCAGCAAAAAAATTCCAAATCCCTTAGCACCAGAGGCATTAGATATGGAAGAGCTGTGTTAGAGCACATACATGAGCTTTGTCCAAAGCAGAAATTCCCCCCTTGTTTTGTCTAGGTTAGTTCTACACATATCTAGGAAGGGTGCTTTCCAACCACTTCCAGCATCTAATAGATCTCATTGTAATAGATTTGCAATCTAATAGGTCTTCTTAGGTATGGTTAGTATTATCATTTATTATATAGATTGCAGTAGTACCCAGAAACATGCTAAGCACTTTCCAAATGCAGAAGACATAGCCCTTTCTCCAGAAAGCATACAATTTAAAAAAAATCTGATTACCACCCTGGTTCACATCTCGTCAATCCTTGTAAAGGGTCATGTTCCTCCATTAGTCATTGTTTACCCAAACTATACATTTTAATGGGTCTCCTCATACAAATAAATCCTCCAATACTCCGATCATTTTTATTGCTCTTCTCTGATCTCCCTACTATATTGAGATGTCAAGAACTGAACCCAGTATTCCAGGGGCAGTCTCAAGAAAGTTCTGATAACTAGCTGTTAAATAGAGCTTTTCACCCATAGATCTCACGGTACTTTACAAATGAGGTTGGTATCATTATCCCCATTTTACAGAGGTGGAAACTGAGGCACAGAGAGGGCAAGTGACTTGCCCCCAGTCACCCAGAGAGCCAGTGGCTAAGTGAGGCATAAAACCCAGGTCTCCTGAGTTCTACTTCACTGTCCTGGCCACATACTTACCCTCCATAAACAGGAGGGCTGTTATCTTCCTGTGCCTCACTGGGTTTCTGCTATAGACTCCATGCCATACAAATGCTACCCTATGCCTTATTTTGACTGACCCATCTAAGTTAGGTTACCTGATTATTTATTTAACAGACATAGTATAAATTGGCATAGAAGTGCTCATTAACGTTTTGTGACCCATTCTGCCCTTGGATCTCCATGTATCTTCCATTATCCCTAACCTGAGCATATGTATCTGAGGGAAGAATTTGGTCCAAAATAGAGTATACATAATCTTTGGCTGTAAATGCAGACTCTATACATAAATGCAGAGAAAGAGTGGGAGTGGGAGAGAGAACGAGCATATGTACTATGCACTAATGTAATGCAAACACCTTTTATAGGTGTATATGTATACTGTACACATATTGCATATCTATAAACACACACACACACTCCACATCTGTTAAACTGTAGAACTATGTGCTAAATTTGTTTCTCATGCAACTTTGGCTGTTTCATTTAACCTAACATTCCAAACTCCTGAGGTGCTTCAAACAGCTGCCTGTCATGCTAATGATCTTATTTCTCCATAAATGTAGAATTTTCTACCAACCCCCTAAAAAAAGTCTAAAGTGCAGACCTACATTCCAGGATGGATCACATTCATTATCATGCACTATTGACATCAAGACTGAAGTCTGATATCTCACGATGGATGGTTAGAGTTTTATACTTTTGAAAGGGGAGTTACCCCAGTTTCCAATAAGGCACATGGCACCTTCTTCTAATCCTGGAAGGTGAAGGAACATCAAAGCTTTTAGCTGCATCATTCTGAAATGAGGAAAAGAATTTTGGGTTATTTTTAGAAAGGCTAATTGGTTTTAATTTTTCTCTCTGAGCCAGGTGCAGTTTGACCTGAACAAGTAAGTAAGGCATCTGGCTTTACAAAGAAAGGGATACAAAAACTGCTCTTAATAAAAAAAATTAACACATTTTAGAGTACCTTTTCTTTAACATACATGGCATATGAATTGCCTAGGGTGTGGTGGTATAATGTTATCAGCAATCAGTTGTGGGAGATTTATGGTTTTTCCACTCCTGAACAATGCATTCATCCCAAACTCATGTAGAACGAGCATTTATGCCACATTATCATGTATTGTCTGTGTATCCTCCCCTGCGCATGCACGCACGCACGCAATTTCTCCTAGTCCCAATATTACTCACGGCTGTTGGAATATCTAAATACAGAGGCCCTGATTCTCACTAGTGTTATACTAGTTTTACATTTGTGTAACTCCACTGAAGTCAAGGGAATTTCTCTGACATAAAATCACTAACAGAATGCGCTATCAGCCCAGCAGTCCAATATACCTGACTAATAGTTATTGAAACATATCCTGTATAACCAATTCCCAGTCAGCAATTTTCCCATGATACAAGAGGGCAGATCCTCAAGTGGTGTACATTGGCATAGTTCTACTGAAGTAAACGAAGCTATGCCAGTGTGGGGTTCGAGATGTTCTGAAACAGTTTACATAAAGGGAAGTTTATTTATCATGTGAAAACTGTGCTTATAAGAATGCTATTGTTTATTGTATGTTTAGCGTTGACAATGTGCTTGTATCTGTACTGTACACAATTCATATACAGACCCAAAAAGCGGACACAAATCCTTGGGTGCTAGACGTATCATTTGGGCCTTTAATTTGTCTGTAAATTGTGTTAGAACTTAATTCAGAAAATTATAACTTCTACCCTGGCTATGTAGCTGTGCAAGTGTGACAGATGCCATCTTAGCCAAAACCAGGAATTGAACTGGGCCATCAGAGCTGAAAACATAAATCATGTCAACTTGAGCTAGAAAGCCAGGCTCTGTACATGGGAGCTGAAACAGATTCACATCCTCTGTGCAGGGGGTAGCTAAAGACACATAACACACACTGACTAGCAGGTTACAGAAACTGAGACTCAAAGTCTAGCAGTATAACTCATACACACTAGCTCACCTTCAGCTCCACATTCATCAGATGGACATATGCAAATAACTTTTGATTCCTGGATAGTCTAGTAGAGCATACTCAAATCAACAGTTGGGCTTTGAACCCCATAATAAGACAATTACTACATTTTGCAGAGAAACTGGTGGATCTGAGAGCAGAATTTGGAACCTTGCATTTAATCATACAGGTCTACATTCTTGCATTTAATCATACAGATCTATGTCCTGGCATTGATGTTTAAGCAGGCACATATGATGGCAGGACATGGTTAAAAGGAAGTTCACAGAAAAATTAGTATATGAGATCTGGAGCCAAAATACATACAGCCTGATTTAAATACAGGATTAAAGGAAGCTGACAAAATAGCTTTGCTGCCAGATTTAATTAGTATGTTTAATCCCATTGAAACCACCTGAGTTTACTTTACCTGCTTTGTGTCCCACGCAGAGTTTCACAGGAACAATAATATAATTGAGTGACCCTTATATGGGATGAACCTCAAATTGCTTTGAAATAAACTGAATTTAATTTGAGATGATTCTTTCCAATTGTATTGTTTTCATAAACAGAAGTGGAGAGAAAAGAGGCAGGAGCAAAAAGCAGAGTCACATGGACATATACCTATGCCATGTCTCACATGGATACACATACACCTTGTTAAATATTTATAGGCATGTTACAATACATCTGCTCATTAGAATACCCATTCCCGTATGATTCCAATCCATGCTACTTGACATGGATGCCTATTAGTTCATTATAACCACAGACTCTGACATATAATGTAGGCAGCAGTACAGAGGCAAGGGACCTCCACATAGAAGTTTCTCACATCTAGCAGTTCCCCTGAGATTTGCAAGTCATGGGGGTGGACCCTTGAGCTTTTTGTTGAGGCACAGTAAAGGAAACCTCCCTCTCACAGAATAATTCAAGAGCTCTTCATGAGTTGAAACTACCTGAGATTCCACTCTACTACATGGGTATTTCCATGCCAGAGAGAAGACATCCTTATTCGAATGACACAACACTAAGACCTCTCCAATTTCTACTTCACCCTACCCCAGATATAACAAAAACACAAAACTGATGGAAGCAAAGCTTTTATATTCCAAAAAGGAAAGAGCTACAGACTCTCTGAAGCCCACTAGGCATTTCACTATTGTTAACTGATCTTACATGGAAAGCATTCAGCTACTATAGCGATGGTGATGGGTGGCAAGATAAAACCAAGAGAGCACAGCATCTCTCAGAAATTGTATTACAAGGAGCCTAAATAATATAGTTGCTTAAGCTGAAATAAAAGGTAATGGCAGAAGAGGGTGAAATTGAAGGGTTACGCAAGGGTGAAATAGATATTTATCTTGTGATGAGACTGGAGAGTAGATGGCGCAGTAATGAGGAAGAGCAATATAGGTAATATAGCAAAAATAGTACAGGGATTGCTTTTCAGAGGCACAAAACACCCCAACTTCCACTGAATTTAACTGGAGCTGTAGGGTTGCAGTCAATTCTCCATATGGATGAACTGAGGAATTTTTGCAACAGACACTATTTCCTTAAAAGGGCTATTAACGTTTCAGTTCTGAGGGGTAAACCTTGCAGAAAGATGTCTTCACTACTAGAAACATGATGTGTTTTTTTCAAAACCTCATCCTCAAGGTAACTACCGAGTAACAAAGGCCCAGTCACATCTGCATAATCAAAGGCTGTATGCATGAAACTACGGCAGAAAGGATTCCTAATGTTAAAGTTGTCCTAGAGTAGCCTCACCTAATACATTCAGGAACTACATGGGCTTCACATGACTACTGTATTGTGCTCTGCTCTTCAATACACAGCCAAGAGATTACCATGGCAACTGTCACATCACACTGTATTTCCATTACCTCGCAGATACAGAACACCTTTTAACACCTTTTAGCATTTTGTCATGTACATAACTTCTATACTTTTGTCAAGTTTACTTAACTTTTGTCAGGTACATAACTTCTGTGCTTTTACACATTGCTACAATAAACTAGTTGCTTCTCTTGCTATCAAGGCCAACTCTATTTTCAGGGAATATTATATTAGCTATATTTCTCCTCCTCTTGTTCTTTTTAAAAATATTCCCCTCCCCCACCTTTTTTTATGGCAAACTAAGCCCTGGTCTACACTACAGATGTTAGGCTGGCGTCTGGCAGCTTACATCAACCCAATGCTGTAAGTGTCTACACTAAAACACAGCTCCCACCAGTGCAATTCGCTCACTACGCCAACTTAATAACTCCACCGCTGTGGGCGATGTGGCACTTAAGTCGATCTACTTAGACACTGCATTGCTTTCATTGACTGTTTCTGCCTTCCAGAAGCCATCCCATAACGCCCCACACTGACAGTCAAATAGGCGCAAGAGCTTCTGGAGAAGACACACTGCTGACACAAGGAGCATAATGTGGACATGCAAAAGCAGTTTAATTACTGCAGTGGCTGTAAGTTGATGTAACTTAAGTCAACCTAATTTTGTAGTGTAGACTTGCCCTAAGACATTCTATTTGTTGAAAGAAATAAAAAGTTCTGGAGAGTGAGCATTAGGTCAAGTCTCTGCTGCATCGCCATAACAGTGATGCAGAGACTCATGGGCCCAATCCTACAGTCTCTGCACAGTGAGTGGGAAATTTATCTGCATCAGGATTGCAAGATCAGGCTCATACTGCAAATTATCTACATCAAATGAGCCAAGTAAATGCCACTAAATAAGGGAGGGGAAGATGCGATTGCTCTTTAGACATGGTAAATTTAGGCAAGTCTCTGTGGGGCCTACCAGTAAGACTTGATTCTGCTCCCACTGAACCACATGGAAGATTCTTTTGTCTCCAACCCTACTATTTGCACAGTACAGATTTCTCGTAATGCACTCAGATACAGTGACACTCCATTTACAGTGAAGTACAATACAAGCCCCAGTTTGTTTCAAGGCTTAAAAGATTAGGGTACTTGTGTTAAGTAAAGTAAAGTTACTGGGATTAGCTATCCCAGCAACAGGCACAATATAAACCTAAGATCAAATAGACAGACAGGCTTTTAAAGCTGAAGCCACCATACTGTTGTATATGGTGATGCAATCCAACAGTGGGAGTTGCCATAGGCTGCAGAGGCCAGAGGCAGGTGGAATGCCTCCAGAGATGCTGGGGGAATAGAATCGGAGGCCACCGCCTCTTTAGAAGTGTGAACAGGGGCTGAGTTATGGCCACACTCCCTTGAGGTGTATAGAAGCACTGACAGTGTGACTCTCTACTGCACCTTGTGTTCCAGGATCACAAATAGTAGGAGTTTTTAAAAGAGCTAAATATCTTTAGCTTGGCTAAAGGACAACAAGATGAGGAAACATGATAGTCTGAATATTTGAAGGGTGTTAAATACAAGTGGCGGAACGGAGGAACTCAGTGTGTTATCTGAAGGTGTAAATAGGATGAATCATAGGATGAAATTAAGTATTGTGACAAAGCTCTTCTCTACCTTGGAGGGCCCAATGCTTCCTTCTAGTGGTAGGTCAGGGAACTGCTTCACCCTTTAGTGTTCTTCCACCCTCTAGTGATGGGGGAGGGTAGTACAGCATCTCTAAGCCACTCCCTGTCATGTCCCAGTCATGGCTCTGGTTCTCAGAGGCCCTTGCCTCTTCACTGGGGCTCTCGCCCCTCTCATGAATGGCCAGTACTGGGTGGGGGGCCCGGTCCCACTCTCGACTCTGGGTACCTAACCCAGGGACTGTACAAGTAGCAGCCTCACACTGTGGCTTAAGGAAAGCTGCTAGCTTCCCTGGGTTACCTCCCTGTGTCCCTTGACTTAATGTCCATACCCTGCCTGGACAGGGGTCCTTCCTGGCCTCCTCACCAGAGAAGGCCCTTGACCCCTGAACACCCCACTGGGAAGGGTAGTTCTGAACCAAATGTCCAGATCGAACTTCCCTTTCTGGCAGGGTCCTTTCCCTTAGTCCTCCCGGACTGGGGAAGACCTTTTACCCTCTTTGGGAAGGGTTTTCCCTCCCCCAGTCTTGGTACCTGCAGGGTTCTCTTCTGCCAGCGTTCTGCTCCTTCTCCATAACCCTCCTGGTTCTTGTCAGCATCTTGCCTGCTCATAGTCTCTGGTATCTTATCTCACTCTCAACTCCAGCCACACCCTTTCTCTGGATGGGAGGCTATTAACAAGTCCTGGGCGGGGCCTTGATTGGCTCCAGGTGTGTTAATTAACCTGAAGTAACCCCTGCTCAGCTACCAGGGGCAAAGGGACTTGCTGCTTCAGCGGGCCTCAATCTGGGCAGCAACCTCCTTGTGCTGCCCTCTCCTCTTCCCTTCTCTCCCCTTTCCCAGACCACGGTTCCCACCCTCGCATCTGGGTCACCCCCAGACCCTTCCACCTGCCTCGCTATTGACGGCACTCCACCTGTGGTCACCAAGCCTGCTGAGGCGACGGCTGGTGCCTAGCGGCTGGGCCCTGAACCCATGTCTGTGATGGAAGAGCTGACCCCACGCCTTTTGAGGGGCCTGGCCCAAGTCACCCCCTGCCCACTGCTGCGGCTATGGCACTAAATCCACCATGATGCCCAAGCCATGTCTTTGAGGGCCCTCCTGACAAACCCATGCCCCTGAACCCCGTGCTGGGTCAAGTAGCCCCTGATCCCAGCCCAGGCTCTGCCCTTCTCCCTGCCACTGCCCCTGATGCCAATCCCACCCTTGATACCACCCCATCTACCCATTAATGCTGCCACCCCTGGGGTTGAGTTGTTCCCCTTCCCATCTGACAACACCTGGGAGAAGGTATGTGTGTCCCCCTTCCACCTGGCTGCTGTTTTCCCTCTGCCACCATCGCTTGTGCCAGGCAACGCGGCACCCAGAACATCGGCACCGTGTCAGGGATCAGCCCCCTGTCTGTCTTTCTGTCTCAGCTGTCTGCGGCGCCACCATGGGGACCAGGATTCTTTGACCACAGAACGAGCTGCGCGCTTTCCTGGCTAACTCCCTAAGGGACAGGGACAAGGTTCAGCTTGCCCTACAGTGCTGGGGGGAGGGGAGAGGAGGAGACTTCCATCTCTTCCTCTGGATTATGAGGGCTATAGTGAGGGAGGGCAAAGGGACTGGGAGGCAGGATGCTGTGGTCTACCAGAGGGCCGTGGCTTCCATGACTCCCTGATGATCTTCAGGGTCGGTCACAGACTGCTCCAGGTCCCAACAGGGGCTGCCGGCGCTCCTGCCTGTGAGGATCCTCCCCAGCCCCCTCATGGCCCCACCCATCTTTGCCACGTTAAAAACGCCCAGGGCTGTAGGATGGGTCTATGCAGGTGCCAGGTGCTCTCCCTCCTTTGGGAAGGAAGGTACTCTGCAGTAGTTCCTGCAGGAGACCCATAGGGATCCAGCCGCTGAGGCCAGCTGGCAGCTGGAGTGGGGGGACATGGTATTTTTTAGTCATCTCTCCACCCAGGTGGGTGGAGTGGCCACCCTATTCTCCCCTAACATACAGTCCGAGGTGCTGAGGGTTGCTGAGGTTGTTCCGGGTCGCCTGCTGCACCTCTGGGTCCATGTGCAGGGACAAGCATTGAATCTAGTCAATGTCTACGCCCCAAACTCAGGTACAGAGTGAGTGCACTTCTTCCAGCTGGTGCCTGCCTTCCTCGGCATCTTGGATCCTCACAAGTGCCAGGTCCTGGGCACCCTCACGGAATGGGACCGCACAGGAACCAAGCAGGGCCAGGCCACCGCAGACGTCCTCCAGGATACCATCGACCATCCCTGCTTGGAGGACATCTGGGGCAACCACTAACCATCCCCTTCTGGTTCTCTCCATTTGACTCTTTGACCTTTGTGCGCTTTCCTGTTTTCTCATTAGTTGTCCCCCAAATCAACTGAGTCCTGGGTCCAGTGGCTCCTCCCTTAAGACTAGGAAAGGAGCCTTTAGCAGTGGGTGGGTACCCACTTCCCAGAATTCAAATAATAGTAGCACTCTCCAGTAGCCACCTAGTCTGACCCTGTCACATACAGGGCAATTTAGGCTGAGTAGCCAGGAGGATAGACTGGATGGCATAATAGGTATTTGCCATTTCTTGCTCCAATTCTGGTTGCCTCATGCACAAGATAATAAGGCACAGATGGCAGGGCTTGCTCTCATTGTGTACCAAAGAAGGCGCAGCAACAATCCAGACTGCAGTCTTCACTAAAAGAGTCGGGAGAAATGTCTCTTCATTAAGGGTTTAGAATTTAACGAGTTGCTACAGCACTTTCACTGGAAATAGAACACTGAATGCTTTGCAAGTTTCTCTTTAACTTACGTGTTAAATAGCAAACTCTTCAGGGGCTTAGGGGATTAGTAGTGGTCTGAAACATCTTTCAATTCCAGGTCAGCAGCTCAAATCAGGCCCAGATTGTTAGCGACTAAAATTGCCAGCGGCTGTCAGGTCAGTGACCCAACAGTATGCAAAATGAGTTTGGTGGAGGATGTCCAGTTCCTATTAGACAGATGCCAACACAACACAACCACCATAACAGGTACCCCCTTGCTGCCAGTCTCAGCAAAAAGAGACCAAAGAGTCTACTGGGATGAAAACTGAACGAAGGAACCCTCTGACAGCCAAAGGCATTCCACTCTATTTCTGTATTGAGGCATTTGGCAAGGCAGAGTGGGAAAGACTGCTTTCTGATCACCTAGTATGCTATACCTGTTCTGAGGACAAATTGAGGACTTCTGTTTCCATTCCCGTCAATCAAACAGCTTTCAGAAAAATTAAACTCTCTATTAGAAAAGAGTTACTGGTCTTCTCACCCACATGCATTATTTCTTATTCTTTTTTACTGCAGTAGTGCCTGATCTCTAGTTCCATCGTGCTAGGCATTAGGCACTGCACAAACCCATAACACAGAGACAGTGCCTGCCCCAAATAGCTTGCAATGTAGTTAATAGTCCAAAAATATTCCAATAATGTTTCAAAGCCAAATTGATATTTTCAGTACATTTCTCCTTTGAAGTGATCATAGCTCTTATTGGAGTTACACTGACATAGTATACCAGAAGTATTATCTATATAGACAAGAGATAGGTTAAAACTCCAAATCCAATATCCTCTAAAGAATTAATAAAAGGTGGGACTCAGCTAGATATGGATTCAGTTTGGTTCCAGCCTCATGTGTTTCAATCCCATGTTATATAGCACAAAGAATAACTTGAGTTTAAAAAACTGAAAATAAATCCCTACTCTGCTTTAGTAATTGTCATTAAACAATGATCCAAAAATATAAATGTTTATAAACACTATTCTTACAGAAGCCTTAGGGGTTCCCCTTTTTTTAGTAAATTACTATTTAAAGTCAGAATCTCATTGAAAACCAGATGTATCTGAGCTGAACTTTACTGAATAAATATTACCAAAAAGTAAAATGAGTACAGAAAAATGTCAGGCAATAATGTCAGCCAATCAGCACACCATGTCGGGACATTGGCATATAAGGAAGAGTTGAGATAATTTGGTAGTGGGAGCCACACATGTACCTAATTAGACAGATAAGAAAGCACATTGCCTAGTGAAGTAACATCATCACATTCCTGCAGTACCGCCGTGGTCTCCTATTCAAATACAGAGATGGCCCAACTCTGTTTAACTTCATGAAGGCTGACATGATCAGAGTTTGAGGTGAGATGGCTGAAGATTTGTCTTTATAGATCCCCATCAAAACCTGTGTCTAACTCTGGATAACAGATTAACAAGGATGGATGAATTGAAAATGTTGGAATAGGCATATGGATAAAATACTGTTTGTACATATCAGATGAGAGGGCTCATTCTAGTCTCTGTCTGAATGAGTCTGCTAGGATACACACCTGCACCCTCAAGATTTCCTTAATAAGGTAACACTTTCAGTTATAGAAAGTATAAGCATATCAGTGTACAGCTACCTGACACACACATTCCTTTGGTCAATGTGGTTTGGAAGGAACCTTCCACCTACTTTTGATTTCTATGTCTGATGTAAATAGTTGCACATTACAAAAAAGGCCCCAGCCTTTTTAACCAGCAGCTATGCACCTGTTTTTGCATTTCCCAACAGACATTGCAATTGCTGGAATGATGTGCGAATCTTCTGCAACACCCTCTGTTGACAATTTAGCTTAGGTGAGGCACAAGATAGATCTGTGGTATTGATATCACTGACCCACAGTCTGGTGAGAAGGAGGAAAAGAGCTATGAGAATTTACAGTAAAAATTGATAGTAATCCATGTGCTATTGATTTAAAAACCTGTGCCATGAAAAAGCCTGCTGACACCCTTATTTTTTGAGCCTCTGGGAGGAAATTGTTGTGCTTTAACTCAAACTTATTTTTCCTGTGAACCAAATTTCTGCCTCTTTTTTTACACTAATTCTAGAATCCCATGTGCTGTCTTGTGTTGCTTCAAAAACGTACAGCATTCACTCCTCCCTCCTGGCAACATGGAGGTGCAGCTTCCTCTCCTAACTGCTGAAGAGCTGGGATAGAAAACTATATTCTCTCTCTTCCTTTTACACCTGTTGAACATTTAAGGCCGCATCCAACTCCCATTAAATCCAAAGCAAAAGATTCCCATCTTATCCCTTAGGAAGAGGGATTCTGTTCTCTGACTCCATTTCCTGGCTGATGAGAGAGGGTAGCTAAATCTGGTTCACAAAGATAGCGATTGACACAGAGATAGTTATTGCTAAGACACAGAAATCCCCCAGTCAAAACAGTGCTAGAATGCAAGACATTTATTTTGAATGCTGGACACTCTTACAATGTATTTCTTCCTCCTCCTTCCCATCCTCCCCCCCGCTCCCCCCCAAACACCCCATTGATTGTGCGGTCTCTGCATCTGCAAAACACTATTGAGCAAGTTAATTTTACCTCCCTTGAGCACAGCAACAATGTTACATCACATGGCCATTGCTCTTGGTTATTATATGGTGACATCAGAATAACATAATATTTATAGTCAACTAGTGAAATGAATCATTTGGAGATTTAAAAGGACATTTCTCAGTGTAGGTCACACAGTGCATCTGGCAGCTCTTCACTCCTGTTCTGAGAGCACCACCTATGTCGCGGGGCGTATTGCCAGGAGCTGCACCCACATGGCAAGTAGCCGGCTCCAGATGAAATACCAAAACAAAATGGATGATTATTTTTCACTCCTGAAGTTCTGTAGAGAAGTACCTGGGAATGCATTAGCTCTCCTCCGGTATTGGACGTTGTTTGTGAAATTCAGCCAAAGAAGAAAGGGAATGAGGTCAGAGCTAGGCTTGCATGTGCTTTCTTCAAAAGAGATGACTCATCAGTTGCCAAATATTCAGATTGCATAATTGCTACCTGGATTAATTAGAGTATGCAGAGCCAAGAAATTAATGTTTACAGTTTCAGATAGATTGCATCACCCTGTGCTATAGCACACAACAGAATGACACATGACAGAAGGATGGGAGCCCCTGCAGTTTGGATACTAGGTCTAAACTAATCACACCTGGATGAAGTAGAACCCACATAAGCTGTTTACAAGTACTTTGCTTCTGAACTTCAGAAGCATTTGTGGAATCCAGAGATTCCCTGGAATAATTTTTCTTTTCTTAGGACACAGGCCAAAAATTCATCCATGGAGTAACTTGTAACCAGAGATAAATTTGGCCTGGGTTAATTTTGCACGGATGCCTACCTATGAGCTAATTGCTCCACCAGTATTTAGATACAGAACAGCACCAACCTGCCACATCATAATGTATGACTACATACAGCATGTAGCAATGCAAGTTCTGCTAATCAGGATCGCCATTACGTGATGCAAACAAGCATAATGTGTTTTAGTCTAGTCTAGTTCTGATGGTGCAACAGTATCTCCATAAAAAATTCTTAGCTAGTACAAAGAAATACAGAAAGACCAGAGCACTCACAGAAACACAGTATAATTGTACAGATAAGAGTGGCATTCTGGACACTTTTATAGATGCTTTTCTTTTTTGTGGTAAGTTATATGATTTTCCCTACCCAGAGGGCCGAAAGGGACAGATTAGGAGTTATTCAGATCTTCACTCTGTTCCAGCCAGCCATGCGTAGAGTGCTGACTCAGGAGCAGACATTAAGAAGCGAGAGCTGTGAGGGAACTTACAAATCCAATTGTACATCTCCCATGGGAAGTCATTACAACAGTGTCAAAGAGGCCTTAAGTAGGAGGGATGAATAGGTGGAGCGATATTTGACAGAAAGGGAAGAACAATACGTGTAGAAAAGCCTCTGCTAACAAATAAGTCAAATCAGCACACACCAGCCCTAAAAGCAAAACCGTGATCCTGAGGTTATTAAAGAGAAAAATGATACCAGATGTCAAATGTTAACAATGACTAGAGAGAAATAGAGCATAAGAATACGGTGTAGCTGTGTACTCTAAAGAGAATAACAGTCATGCTCCTCCTCGTTGTGTTAGAAGTTTACTTCTAAAATTAAAATATTTTAGATAATTGCAAACAAGCAAGCAGTCTCATAACAATCTCTAACAAAACAGGAGGACAGCAGTGTTATTAGGCCTTATTTAAGCTTCTAAACCTGGCCACAGAAGAAATATTAATTAAAGGTTATATTCAGAGCCTTCAGAAAATGATTATTCAATATAGCAATTATATTCTTTCCATTTGTATAATAAAGTGTTATCTTAATGTGAAATAGAACTTAGACCAAAATTTGAGGCTAAAAATTGGTTCTCAGAGCTTTAACAAAGGACTGAAACTTGAAAAAGATGCATATCTGTAAATATTGAGCTCCACAAAGAACGTGAGCTGCTCCAGACAATGTTGTGCATGTAAACTGTGTAAATCTGAGTTAATGTGTTATGTCAATGATCTTTGTTTCAGTGCTGGGTGAATCATTAACATCACCATCTAAATTAAAGGTGCACTTAATTCCTACTAAATAGTTTGCAACTGTTGTCAGAATCACCAAAATTTTAAATATCCCTGTTTTGTTTTTCTTATTGGTAGTAGAGATGGGTTTGAACCTAAAGCTGAATAAGTCTCAACTTGGAGGTGTCTCGCACACACGTATGTACGCACACTCCTGGTTATATATGATGAAAGTATGTCACTTCCATTTTTCAGCAAGGAGCTGAAGAACAGCTACACAGACTCCTTATTTTATTCACAGAGAAAACTTGCAGCCGTATGCCACCACTAGACCACTACAGTGGATTCTCAATAAATCTTGGAACAGTGGGAAAGTTCCAGAAGACTAGAATAAAACTAATCTTGTGCCATTTTTTTAAAATGGTAAAAGGGATGACCCATGTAAATATAGGCCTGTCAGCCTGACATCAGTCTCAGGCAATACAAGGGAGCAGCTGACACAGATGCAACTGATAAAGAATTAAAAGATGGTAGTGTAATTAATGCAAATTAGCGTGGGTTTATGGAAAAAAGATGCTGTCACACTAACTATATCTTTTTTGATGAGACTACAAATTGATTGATAAAGGTAATAGTGTTGACGTAACATACTTAGAATTCTGTGAGGCATTTGACTTGGTACCATATAACGTTTTGATTAAAAAACTACAACAATATGAAATTAACATGCCATACATTAAATGGATTAAAAACTGGCTAACTTCAAAAGGTTAAATAAATAAGATAAACGGGAAATCAGCATCAAGCAGATGTGTGTTTCCAGTGGGATCCCACAGGGATCAGTTCTTTGCCCTACTCTATTTAATATTTTTATCAAATAGCATGGAAGAAAACAAAGTCATCACTGCTAAGGTTTGCAGATGATACAAAAATTGAGGGAGTGGTAAATAATGGAGAGGACAGGTCATTGACTCGGAGCAATCTGGATGGCTTGGTAAACAGGACACAAGGTAAATGTGCATGTCATGCCGGCAGTCCAGGTGCCAGCTCTTTCCAAGACTTTAGGTCTCAGAAGAACACTGACAAATTCACTGCTGGAAACTAATCCAGCTCACTGGTGTATTATATTTAAAATGGGTATTGAACTTATAACAATGTGCTTAGTGTTTACACTTTATGAAATGATTGTAAATTGCAGCTTTCATTAATCTCACTTACATTTTACCTTCTAGCATGTGATAAAGAAATTATAAAGTTTTGCTCTGCAATCATAAAAAATGTTTGCTCTGAAAATGTGAACCCAGCCAGGAAGGATCATCTCCTGCCCTTCAGGAAGACTCTCAAAACTAAATGGGCCATTGTGAGACATCACAATAGAAAGACTGAATTGCTGCTTACAGTCATGAAGAGGTACAAAAGGGCTGATCCCAACAACTTGAATTCTGGAAGAAGGAAATAAAAACAGCTGACAATAAAATTTCTCTCTCTTTTGTCATTTAGACTCTCATGGGGCTGGAGCTATGAAACAGAAGCAGATATCTCCAGTCAACCTGGGTTAGCCCTAAAAGACATTCAAAGCTGGCAACTTACTAGAACTATGTCACCTTTTAAAACTATAGACCGTAACTCATTTGTGTATATGCTTGCCCGATTTAAGCTTGTAATAACTCTCATTTCTTCTCTTAGTTAATAAATCTTTAGATAATTTACTATAGGATTGGCTACAAGTGTTTCTTTGGTGTGAGATCTAACGTGCAAATTGACCCGGGTTGAGCATCTGGTCCTTTGGGATTGGGAGTAATGTGAATATTTTTTATTTTTGGTGTAAAACAACCATCTCTATCACTAAGACCTGGTCTACACTGCTGCGCTCAGTTGACAGGAGATACACAAGCTACGTATTGTAGAACATGTATCTCCTATTGACTTACTTATGCTCCCTTACCGAGACGTCTTCACTGCGCTGCACCAATGGGAAATGCCCTCCGATTGACGCAGCAGTACCCTTTTCTGGAGGGTGGCGTTACTTCATCAAACAGACAGCACTTCTGGGATCAACTAAGCGGGTCTCCACTGGCCACTTAAATTGATCCCACTGAATCTGTATAGACATACAGAAAGTCCAGCTTGCCAAGACTGAAATGCCTAAAGGGACTGTGATGCCATGGTAAGATTATTACAGTGCTTTAGAAGTTCACACTTGTTACTGGGTTAGTGGGTTGGTGACATCAAATTATAGAATATACAATCAGTTTGGGGTCTCAGCCCTTCTTCTTGATAGTCTGCCCTGAGTACCAGAAGCCATTCCAGACAGTGCGGCAGTATGCATCTAGCAATAAAGAATGTAGGCCAGGATTACAGAATGGGGGCCTCGATCCTGGGAAGTAGTGACTGTGAAAAAGATTTGAGAGTCTTGGTGGATAGGCAGCTGAACATAAGCTTCCAATGTGATGCTGTGGCCAAAAGAGCTGATCTGATCCTAGGAAGCATAAACCGGGGAATCTTGAAAAGAAGCAGAGAAGTTATTTTACCTCTGAATTTGGCACTGGTACAACTGCTGCTGCAATATTGTGTCCAGTTCTGGTTCCCGCAACTCAAGAAGGATGTTGACAAATTGGAGAGGGTTCAGAGAAGAGTCACGAGAATGATTAGAAAACATGCCTTAAAGAGCTTAGTCTGTAACAAAGATGAGGTTAAGGGGTGACTTGATCATAGTCTATAAATATCTACATGATGAACAATTTAATAGTGGGCTCTTCAGTCTAGTAGATAAATGAATAACATGCTCCAATGGCTGGAAGTTGAAGCTAGATGGATTCAGACTGGAACTAAGGCATGAATTTTTGACTGTGAGGCTGATTAACCATGGAACAATTTACCAAGGGTCATGGTGGGTTCTCCATCACTGACAATTTTTAAATCAAGATTGGATGTTTTTCTAAAAGATATGCTCTAGGAATTATTGTGGTTGAAGTTCTAGTCTGACCTCCTGTATAATAGAAGATGATTGCAGTGGTCCATTTCTGTCCTTCTGTGAATCACCAAGGCCTTCTCAATGAAATCAATAGGAGCTCTGTGTTTGGATCAGCAGAAATATATGTCATTGAGGGCCAGACTTGGCCACACTGAGTGGCCCCTTATTCCCTAAACATTCACACTTGCGCCAAAACTATCAGGAAAATATTGAGCACATCCTTTATTTGGGAATAGTACCTTACTCTCATAGGGGGGTGAATTCAATAATCTAGCAGGTGTATTCAATGTCTAAATACTAGGAGCAATGTTCTGGTATTTCAGCAGCTATCAGGAAGACTATCACAGAAATTGTGTGTTCAGGGCCCTGGAGGGTCAGGAGCCAATTTTTTTTTTGTTTGCTTGCTTGTTTTTAATAAAAGCAAACTTGTAAATGAAGGACTAGATTCACAAAGGGGCTTCGATGGCATTCACAAACCTGAGGAAGAGGACATATGCTCCTCATATTTGCTAGTGCAGTCGTTAGGCAACACACGAGACATGGGAAATTCAGGTTTATATCTTTATTCTGGCACAGAGACTTAAACCTAGGCCTCTCATATCCCACAAGTACCCTAGCCACCAGGTACAGGATATTCAGGGGGGAGGCACTCTCAAGATCTCCTGTTAAAGCACTTCCACTTGGTATAAATAATTAAATATTAATGGTGCTAGAACAGGGGTCAGCAAACTTAAAGGGCCAGGCCCAATCTTCACTCCCCACTCTGCCCCCCTACAGTGTCGGTGAGAGGGCAGTTTGCAGCCCCGTTCCAGCAGCTGTGCCTGCGACGGGGGTGGTCTGAAGCCCCCGTTTCAGCAGCAGTGTCGGCGGCGCGCACAGAGTGGCGCAGCTGCAGCCAGGGTGCTGCGTGCCACTCAAAGCCAGCACACGTGCCATAGATTGCCGACCCCTGCGCTAGAGAGTAAGAACGAATGGCACTCACAAAGGTGAGGAGGGAATACCAGGATTCTAGGCCATGTTCCAATGAGGATTTAATTATTTATACAAAGTAAAATAGCTTTAACAGGAAAGCTTGAGGCAGACTCATATTAGAACAGCCAACAGTCAGCTGCTTAGGCCGTTCTTCTAGGAGATCAAGGTTCAAATCTCTGCGCTAGCACAGGGACTTGAACTCAAGAGAGTCTTCTAAACTCTACTAAATAAGGGGAGCACCCACCAGTGCTTTGCGAATCTATCCTGAAAAATCAAAATGCTGGGTTTCAGAAGTGAATCATTTTGACATTGTTTTTACTTTTTTTTGACTGACACAATCTGCCAAAAATCAACATACATTTGTGAAATGTTTTGGTTGACCACATCTCATCCAAAAAATGTTTCACACAAAAATATCACCTAGCTCCACTGGCAATGTGTTCTGTAGATGCTGCTGGAGGCAAGTCCAGTGGTGCTGTATTTCATCTTTCCACTTTTGCCTGTGTAAAAAGGGGAACAAACTAAAGACCGAAGATGACATTACAAAGCCAAGACCACCCAATGGTGAAGACAAAGGCACATCAGCTGTGGCCCCAATATTGAAACCAGAACATTATCTGGTGGCTGACACCCATAAATATTTATAATTTTAAAAAAACCACTTTATTTTGCATGGAAGTTGAAATATACAATTTGAGGAGTTGTTTTGTATAGAACGGATGGTGGCGAGAGGGAGATGGGGATACGATAACAAAAGAGTGGAAATGGAAAGAGAAAAAAGGTATGGCGGGAAAAAGAGCAAGAAAAAAAGAGGGAGGTATGATGGGGGCAGAGATCAAGAGAAAGGAATATGACAGAGAGTGATGGATGTTACTTGAATGGGATAAGGGGATCCAAAGCTTCCTCCTGAACAATTAGACCCCTTAGTACTTTCAGTGCCACCGTACAGGAACAAAAAATACTTTTCTATCCCATCACAAAAACAAAGGAGGTTGAAGTCTGAATGGAATAAGATCAAATGTTTTCTTCATCATCCTCACAATGTCCAACATGCAGTGTGGCAGAATCCCAAGTCCACTTCCGTATCTGCCTCTTCTGCAGTGCCATTCAATGAGCCTGCTTGTTATTTTGTCAATACTTGTGGCTATGGATAAGACATGCATGTTGGGTGTCAATTGAAAAAAGTATTTTAACACAAGAGACAACAGGAAATTCAGGCATGTTTGGGTCGAATTCAATTTCAGTTCCCTGATTCTTTTATTTTCTATGGATAAAAAGGCACATAACGGAAGTATGAAATGGGACCTGAAGAAAGCAGCAGAGCACACAGAGTAGATAAGACTGACTTACTGTGTGGAAAGTTGTAGCCATGCAAAATATAAATTTGAAGCAGATTAAATCATCTCTCATCCAAATGTCAATTAGGGCTGCTGAAGCAAAGCAAGGCACTTGGACGGACTTTGCTTGAAATATGTGAACTGGCGCAGGTCATGGTTTCACAACCATAAACCAGATTGTAAAAAATGCAAGTATTTTTTCTTCAGTTTAAGCTGAATGCAACTTCTGACTTTGGAATCGGTAGATGCAATGTACAAAATACCAATTCAATGTCAGACTCCCTCCTCTCTCTTTACAAGAGCATCAGTGCGTTTTAGTGCTAACATACTAAAGCATGACACTAGCTGAAGATAACCACATTCTATTGAGAAACATAACAATAGAAATAATGGAATAAGCACTTCTTGCCATTTACTAGGAATGCAGTTTGGACACGAAGAGCCAAAACAAACTACAATGGCAAATGCAAGGACTCTATTCTGAAATGATTTGCAGACAGACTCAGAAGCTCTACAGGGCGTCATATTTTCCACAAGGATAAACTGTCCTTGAGCAATGTTTACAATGCTCTGGATACTAGCACACTTCTATTTTATTATGGATTCTTCTCCCCTCCTCTCTTTTTCAAATATTGACTGTTACTAATAAAATGTCACTCTCCATTCATATTTGAGTTACATAACATCCCATTCCCAAACGGTGTGTATATAGGTACGTACACACAGACACACACACGAGAGAGAGCGCGCGCATGCAAACGTAGCAATGTAACCATGTATACTATAGACTAGAACTGACAATGAATTGTTAAAAATCATACCGCAAGTGTAGGCCCCAGTTCAGTAAGGTTTTTAAGCACATGCATAAACTAAAGCGATGAATTCTTTTAATGACTTCAGTGGGACTACTTAGAGGTGCAACTTTAAATGAGTGATAAAATATTACTTTTAAAATGGAATCATCTAATTATAGTTGTGCATGTGCTAAGTAAGTGCTTTGTTAGATCTGGGTCTATGTGAACAATTCACAGCCTACGAGATGTTCATAAACTATATACACTGAAGGTGTCTGAGTATTATCAGTGTGTTGTTTTTATTCATGCATAGTTTGGGTTTTGCTCCCTGAGCAGACAGCAAAAACTTTTAAAATAGGATATTATCAAATGGTGAATAGCCAATCATGAAAAGTGAATAATGACAAAGTGTGTGTCCGGCATGACTTATCATAAGACTCATTATTTGGGCTAAAATCTGTGAAATTTTAGGGCACCACAAACAACATTTCCTCAAATAAACCAGTGACAGTCTGAAAACTCACCACCTCCTAATAATCTGACACCACAAATAAAAATGGAGCAAATGCACCATGGTTTATTTGCAAACCCCTTTTTGTGTTTTGGAACTATTCCACCCTCTCTCCTGCTTATGGTCTTTAGGTGCCCTGAAAAGCTTTTGCATCTGTGCTGCATAGGTTTTGCTCTCTCTCTCGAAAAATCAGTACGCCAGCTGAAGGAGATCCGTAATAAAGAGTCTGTAGCAGGTTCACGCAAGCCCCTCTGCTGGTCAGGTCCTCTGCACTCACAAACCACGCACAGACGTCTGCTTCCTGCTCCCACCAGTGCTCTTTATTTATAAACTTTTCCCACCACCTTCCACTAATATACACTCTGGCCTAACAGCCCCAAAGGCCTCACTGGTCAAGGGAAGCTCCCCCGCCCCCACCCCCTCTGCTGCTCCCTCTGATAGCTGTTTGCCCTTCCCTGCCCCCCAGTTCTTTTTGGGAGCCTCTGTAGAGCCTGGCCTATCAAGCCCAGTAGCTGCTCCTTGTAAACCCATCTCATGAAGGGTTTACTCCGCCTCATCCCATTCCTGAATCAGCACGGGGTCAAATCATCATGGTATTTAAATTTACAGATGGAAAGAAAGATTCACAGCACTAAAGATAAGAACTTGGGAATTATTCAGCATACAAAAGCCCTTCAGCTTTTAGACTACATTTATATAGTATTGAGGAAGTAAAGGATTATGCTCCACACTCATGTCCTTTGTGTTGAATTCCCCTTCAGGAGACCAGTGGCAAAGAGGAACACATCTTTAGTGAACACCTGCAACCAGTTCCTTCCTCAGGCACTGAAATAGATTCTCCTCACACTGCATTAAAACACAATGCAGACTGTTCCCCTTCCCACACCCCCACAGAATATGCAATGGTGCCAACATGTGAGAAAGTAGTCATGGCATCAGTCTTCTTGGGGCATCAGAAGTAGCGTCATGTGAATCAGTACACCTGGTTGTTATCTGGTTTTATTTTCCAATACTATACTGAGCCCAAATGTTTCCATAAGTGGGTCCAACTTCAAGCCACCCAACTCTGTGGGATCTCTCCTCTCATCAATAGTCCCCAGGCATGAATGTAGACACACATATATAGCCCCTTTTATCTCTTGATTATCTGGTCTTAAAATCTATTAACCTTGTCTGTCTTCTGGGGGAGACCGGGAGCTTTTGAGCCACCTAAAACAGTCTGCTAGACAGTCTGTTGGCGGGGGAAGAGAGAGACACATTGACAGGGACAGACTGTGTGTAACTCAGTTTAGGGTCTAGCTAGCCATATGTTTTGCAATGTTTAGTCTAGCCGTGTTTATGCTCTGCTTGACATTTTTGTTGTTGGTGGACAAGTTTTGCTTTATTCAAGATAGCTGCACCTGGATTTAGCAACTTAAAAATTGGGAGCAGCCACTGGTGCATGCCTAAAGAAGCTGGCAGCTGACTTTAAGGTGGATGGAAGGAGGAATAAGAAAGCAGCACAGGACTTGGTCAAGAGAGAAAGGGGTTAAGGCTTCCTTCCCAAAAGGAAACTGGCATAGGTCAATGTGTAGCAGTGCAATGTGCAAGCCAAATGACCTGAGGCATGCCAAGCCTGCTTACAAGAAGCTTCAGCAAGAACACAGACCTGTAATAGGAAATCATTCAGTTTCTGCATGTCACACCCAAACAGAGACTACCTACTAAGCACTGATGCCAAGCATGTGTTCAGCAGAGCTGTGCGAAAACATTCTCGCCACCAGTGGCACTGAAATCAACAAAAAATATTGGCTTTGGCAAACATGCCACAGACATATTGTGGGTTTGCTTGGAACATGAAGAGACCTGAAAACACAGGTTCACCACAGTTGCTGGTGACATGGGGCACTGGAATAAACACTGACTTTCAGACTGAGAGGGGGAAAGACATCCTATCCCCAGACTGGTACATGCTGCAGGGCAGGGCCTGAAGAAAAATTAAGTGATGGCATGACACCTATCAGAGTGAGAATTTTAGATGCTGCAGCCCCTACTCACTATAACTTGCAAGCGGCACTTCATGTTCACGGACTATATTTTTTACTCAACCGCAAAACTTATTAAGCATTTAAAAAGGTTGAAATTTGTACATGATTATTATTTATTATTTGTATTATCATAGTGCCTAGAGCCCCAGGTATGGATCAGAACCCATTCTCCAGGTTGTTGTACAGACACAGAACAAAAAGACAGTCTCTCTCAAACAGTTTACAATCTAAGTAGAAGACAAGAGACGACAGATGGAGACAGACAGACGGAGGAGTACAAGGAAACAGTGAGACAAATATACAGCAAACATTTTGATATTTAGGAGCTATATCAGCACAGAAAGTATGCATCGTATTCACATGGACACATCTCCTGCCTACCCATCATGATCTTTGCTTTCTTCTTTATGGGCAAGAAAGAAGGCTGAGAGAACTTCCAAACCTAAAATGCTGGGCCACAACTAAGACATGACTTCAGCTATTATAAGACAAAGAACAATACAAACATAGATACAATAAAAACAGCCGCAACAATGGCAACAGTAGTCAGACAGAACAACAAGGCCTCACTGATCTCCACTTTGCAAAATAGACAAAAATGTCTGTATCTCTCCTCACTTCTCTCATTACAAAAATACAAGGGCAGATCCTCATGGAGCGCCAACTACTTACAGCACCTACAGGTCTAGCCCTCAACAGACAAATGCTGCAGTCAGGGCATATACCAATATGGTTTCATTGTTTTTACAAAAATATGTATGTTACTGAACAATTACTAGAGCATCAGGAAGCATCATAAATTGAAACTTAAGTACAGTTCTCAGAATAAGCTAATACATTGCAATTTGTGATGCACCATCCTTGCTGTACTATGTATATTTACCTACTAATTTGCAAAATTAATTCATCCACAGTTGGATCTCCCAGTCAACTGTGTAAATTAGCAAAGTTTTGCTGTAATACTTTATATTTCTATACTGCCCTTCAACAGAGAATCACAAAATGCTTTCATGAACTTTAATTAATTAGGCCCACAATAGTGCTATGAAATAGGTGACAATGATTATACCATATAGCTCACATTCATTGCAATTCTTTTCTATCAGCCACACTGGTATTGAACTGGGTGATGCACTAAACAAACTAGTACTGAGCTTGCTTTTAGTTCATGGATGTGCTGGGAATTTGCATAATATGAGCCAGTGGGAGGGTTTAAAATATGCAAAGTCCTTCCATGATCCTTGTGAATTTCCAGAGGGCTCACTAGATTAGGGGGGAAGAGCAGCAGTACAGGGGATGTGTGCGTGCACATGCCCACATCACAAATCAAAACCAAGTTGGAGGTGCAATCTTAGACCTTAAAAGGAAACAGATACACTTAAAAATCACCATTTAAAAACAATACAATTCCTAATCTGTGTTGCTGCTAACTCCGAAGATTATTGTAATTTGAAGAGGTTTATAAATGTAGTTTAACTTTAACCATTTATTATTATTTACGTGTATCACAGTAGTGCATGGAGGCCCCAGCCAAGATCAGAATCCTAATGTCCTAAGCACTGTACAAACATATAGTAAGAGACAGTCCTTACCTGGAAGGCCTTACAATCTAATGAGAAAGGATCATGGGGAAATAATTATTTTACAGATGGAGAGCCAAGGTGCAGGCGCAGAGAGAGAGTGACTTACCCACAAACACACAAGAGTGCTGAGAACTCAACCCAAACTTACTGAGTCCTCAACCAGTGCCTTAGCCACAAGACCAAACTTCTCAGGGTCATCTCCTGTTTGTTTCTATTTCTATTTCAGTAAGCCAGGATAATATGAATAGAGTGATCACTCTAGTCTATATCCAGTTCCTCCTCTGGGTCTTATGCAACAGATTAGGAAAGAAGCGAGAAAAGAGGTGCAAGCTGATTCTTGCCTTTCTGGCTCAACACCTGTATCAACTTCTAGACAGATGTGCTGGGGAATGCTTAATCTACCCAAATACTGTTCACATTAAAGCCCTGAGAATTTGAGGAAAACATTTCTGTTGGTATTCGTGTTTGTGAAACCTTTAACAAAACCAAAATTAAGGGTCTATCCTACCGGACAATGGGCCCTACCTGCTCCAGCAAGCAGAAGGAAGAGAAATCCATCAGATCCTGGCTCAGGGGATGCAGCAAAAGGAGTGCCAACACCTGATCCTAGGGAATCCTCTCTATGAGGGGTCCATGGAGCTTGAGCTGCACTATGCAGAATGGATAGGCCAGGGCAAGGTTGGAGGAACAGTCTTCATCATTGTATCATCCTTTCAGCAACCCACAAGTCTTTTATGGTTAATGCCAATCCATCATCTGGAGCCCATATTGACTGCTCATGGTATTTTTTCCACTGTGAGTAGCTGAGCAAGCATGGGTCATGGATCCCTCTACCCCCTTCAAGGAATGGGGAGCACTGGGGGTTGAAGACAGGGCCAGATTTAGGCAATCTAGGCCCCATGGCTCCAACCCTACAGCCCTTCAGGAAGTTGGAATGGTGTGGCAAGGGGAACCCTGCACTTTCCAGAGAAGAGCAGAATGGGGGAATCCCACCCCTCATGAGTATCAGGGTGGCAACAGGGTCTCCCTGTATTTTCGCCAGCAGTCAGGGCTCCGAGGGGGAAGGAATGGGCCAGGCACACTGCATTCTTCTCCTCCCACTCTGTTCTCTGCTAGTGTGTTGGCAGGGCCCCATACAGTGAGAGTATAATTCACTGAGCCTCTAAGTTCGCTCCCCAAAAACAAACACATCTGGGCATGGGCAATGGCTTTCTTAAACATTTCAATTACTCATTCAAATGGCCATTCAAGAGCAAAGGCAAAACCACGAGAAAAGTTTAACCCTCAAATGCTTTCAAAAAGCCACATGCCTGTGTTGAATAAAACCATAACTACGTAAGCTGTAACCTATTTCCAACATCCAGCGCCAGAGATCACATAGACCTGTCAGATTAGATTTGTATTGTAAAATTTCTGCTCAAATGAAGCCATGCCTGATGACACTGATGTACTACAGACTGTATGTAGGTAAATCAATATTATCACTATTCCCCGGAGTGCTGCAGTCACGGGAGGCTAGAGAATCAAACCAGACTGCATTTAATAGAACATAAGAAATATTTATGACATCTTTTAAACATTTGCAAGCCTAAACGTTAGAGCCCTGATGATTCAAAGTACAAAAGGAGAGTTTTTGACAGCATTCCATGGAAAAATAGTATTTTTTGGCCCACCACTATCGGATCACCTATATGCGAAACAGCCACGTACTGCAGCGTATAGGCTATAGACACACACATCCACACACACAGGGCTCCGCTGATGTAAATCAGCACAGCTCCATCGACTTCAGAGCAACACAGATTTACATCATCTGAGGACCTGACCCAGAGCGCACATGCTGTCAGAAACGTGCCACAATTTTTAAGGTCTCTTTTGACAGCTTCTGTGTGTTGTTGTTTTTAAGGTTAATGTTGTTTAGTTTATGTAGTTGGAATCCAGCATTTTACAAAATAGCAAATGTCTAAGCTTGACTCTAAAGCATGTTGAGATGCTGGCCATTTTGCTGGACCACTGGTGTTTGTGCTTATAAAATTATTACATTTAATTTGCAGAACTAAAGTCTGTGGAGATTTTACGCCTTTTTCCACAGGAGTTCAGAACAGCTTGCTGTGCCTGATGTAGGACTTAATTTGATAGCTTCATAAGAAATACTATTGAGTCTTCCATTTTCCCCCTATCTTAACTATATGATGAAAATTTTCCACTGATGTTCTCATGTTTCCAAGTGTAATGAATAAACTCCAAACAAGCAATTGAATTTGCTTTTCTTTCTACCCAATCAATAAATTAGGCTGGCTAGTAGGTGCTAGTAGCTTAGAAAAGTTCACAAAATGTGCTTTTAGTATGATGTAAAATGAGTGACAGGATCTGTTCTCTTAGACTACGGTAGTTCAGTAGGAAAACAGGCTCTATAAACGCTGAGCTCAAAGGGTTCTGCTCATCCATTCTTGTCCCACAAATTCAAGCCTCTCAAATTCACTGCAGTACTTTGTCTTTGCCAAGTCCATTACCTTGTAAAGGTCTCAAATAGCCATATTCTATCTAGAAGCATTGCAATTTGGTGTCACATTAAACAAGGCCATTATTAGACCATTCCAGGGTCAAACAAAAAAAATCTATAAGACACCACACAAACCTCTCCAGAAAAGAGCATGAAACCTTTAAGCAAGACCAACATTTGTCTGCTAATCCCACCTCTGCTAAAGGGGCACCATAATGGGTCACATGCAGCTACTAATGTAAAGGAGAGATTACTTACCTTGTACAGTAAGTGGAGTTCTTTGAGATGACCTCTGATGGGTGCTGCACTTGAGGTATGCATGTGGCCCACCCACCTTCAATCTGAGATTTTAGGGAGCAATGCGCAGTCACTCCACACATGCCCTCTCACTACCATTGTGCCCTGTACCAAAGCTATATAGAGCTGTGAAGGACAAACTGTCCTCAGTTTCTTCTGTACCATGAAGTCCCATGGAAACAAAACTCCAAAGCAGATGGGAAGAGAGTGGGTAATGGAGCACACATAGTGGAGACACAACTGAAAGAAATCCAGTTACTGTACAAGGTAAGTAACCTCTCCTTCTTCGAGTAGAGCCTCTGTAGGTGCTCCACTTGAGGTGTCTCCAAGCAATATGCTATGAAGCAGATGGGAGCTTCAGACCCTGTTCTAGAACTGCTTGCAGAACTGCAGATTCAAAGGCAGCATTTGCCCTAGTAGTGTGCACCAAGACATAGTGTCTTGAGGTGGTGAGAACCAAGCCCATGTATCAGCTTTGCAGATTTCTGCTATAGGAGCATCTTTCAGTAGGGCAATGGCAGTAGACTGAGATCTGGTAGAATGACCTATGACATATGCATGGCACATTAGCAGCTTCATAGCAGGACAGTATACAGCCAGAAAGTCATTTGCAAAGTCTTTGAGTAGAGAGTAGCATGCCTTTAGCTCTCTCCACAATAGAAACAAATAGCTGAACAGAAGCCAGAAAAGGTCTGTCCAAATAAAAGTGCAACGCTGTCCTAATGTCCAGAGTGTGAAAAGTTCCAGAGAGGTAGCCATGTTGGTCTGTATACAGCAAAAACAATAAGAGTCCTGCAGCACTTTAAAGACTAACAAATTTCTGTAGGCGTAAGTTTTCATGGGCTACAACCCACTTCGTCAGAAGGGTGGCATCCTCCCTACATCGGTGAGATTTAGAGTGCAAAACTAGTAGGTGAAAGTCCAAGGTGATCTTAGGTAAGAATCATGGGAGTGGTTGAAGGGATACCTTTTCCTTAAGGAAAACAGTGGAGGGAAAAGCTATCAAAGGCCCTAATTCACCAACTCTTCGAACAGAGATAATAGCCACCAATAAAGAGGTTTTTGGTGGATAGGTTTAAAGACATGCAAGGAGCCAGCCGTTCAAAGAGTTGTTTCCTCAGAGAATTGAGAACTAAGTTCAATTCCCAGTTTGGGATGGGCTTTCTGACATGTGGGTACAGCTTCGATAAACCTTTGATGAATCTAGAAGTTGCAAGATTGAATAAACACTGAGAAGCCTTCCACTGGGGAATGGATCACTGCGATAACTGCCAGGTGAACTTTAATGGAGCTCAAAGAAAGACATGTTTTCTTCAAAGTGAAGTAGTATTCCAGGATTGCCAAGAGGGAAGAGTCAGCAGGAAATCGGTGTCAATGGGTAGAATCTTTTCCATTTCTGAAGGTAAGTTTTTCTTGTTGACTCTCTTCTGGTATTCAGTAGAACCTCCTGGACTTCTGCTTGAAATGACTCCTGAGCAGTACCCCATGGAGGAGGTGGAAACTTTGGTGGAAGTTGAGGCTAAAGTTAAAGCCTCAAAGAGGGAGGGAAAAAACCCAAAACAACTAAACTAATTCTAAAAATTATTGAAACCTACATCACTAAAATAAAGAAAATATGCTGAACAAGCTAAAGAAAAAGAGCAAGACAAGCACATGTGCAAGTAGCACTACTGGATGCTCCGTCTTGGGTTCTAGATGTTGAAAGGAACTGAAGGCAATTCATTCATTGCAGCTCTATATACACTTGACAACAGGGCCTAGGTCAAATAGGCACTTCTGCTGAAAATCTCTGGGAAATCTCATGTGCACCACCCATAGGGACACTATTTGAAGAAGTTACACTTCCTTTCCCTACACAAAAAAGGCAAAACTGGATCATGGGCAACATTACAAAACATGTAGAAAACAATTTCACTTCTTTTAATCAATTTACCTAAAGTCCCCTTTCATTGTCCATTGAATACGGTGTTCTTCATTTCCCATCCTAAAGTGCTATGTATTGTCACAATTAAACAGCTGCTGTGTTCTATATCACCTGTACTACCTACATCTGGAGAAGGAAGAGATTCCTATGTCATACTCCCCTTTGAATCCTCTGGGACAAAAGATGCTCTGTGGAAGCAAGGTATTGGTAATTATTAATAATCAAATTTAAGCTTTTTTAGAAATACTAGTATTTTAAATTTAAATAAAACAAATTCCTTAATTGCAACAATTAAGATCAAAATTAACTTGTACTTAAATTTCAATCCAGAATGTTAATCTGATGATGCAGCCCTGTAGAAGTGTTTTGTGTTGCCACCATTCGTGCAAAACTGGAGACATTTTTTCTATTAAATTTTGCACTAAAATGTTCATTTGAAGCAATGTTAGGCCCCTCAAATTTTGCTTTTCTGCCCAATTGTATTAAATGGTTAGGTTTGCATGAACCCATGCAAAACATTCAAATTCAATTTCCAAGGCCTTTTGCTTGGAAGATGCCAATTTTCTTTCCAAGTCAACTCTATTTCAATGGAAAGAGGCTTTTCCTCTCTAGGATGGGTCCAGTTTCAAGACTGTACTAACTAGCCTCTCTCTAAGCCAACCTGTTTAGCACTATCGAAAATGAGATGGACAGCACTTTCCAAAGCTAGGCATAGGCCCCAAGGTTCCCACTGACCTCAAATGAAAGTTCTCTGTTTGAAAACAATGCAGAATCAGCGCTGTAGAGTGATTAGTTACCATACCTTGTTCCCCCTTCAGCTCTACAGACGTTCTTTAGTCATGACCTGCCACTGCCCTGATGCTCTAGTCCTGGGTCTTTTCACAACAGAAAATAGCACTTATACCACATAGTGTAGTGGTTTTATGAGGTGGAAAAAGCACCCGCTGGTGGGGAGGAGGGGGGGCCTAAAGTAGGACCAATAAACTTTTAACTTGTGACACAAAACAGATTTGAACCCAGGTCAACTAAGTGGAAGGGTGAATGCGTTAATCCACTGTGTTAACCAGCCACTCAGTTGCCCTAGGCCATGCTCTACTGAAAAAGATAGTACATTTTGTGGTAAATAAGGTCTTTAAAATCAACAGCCAAAAAATCTTTTTCCTGATCCCTTTACTTTTCATTAAACAAATAAACCAATCCTTTTTATGCAGTATTGCAAGTCTACATAGATCCACCCTTCCCACTGTTCCTGTTTATAAATTATATATATTCACACACGCCTCACACCCTGCCCAGTACTTGAAAAGAAACTTTAGCCCATTTTGTTCTGAAGTGATAATCAGAGAAATCCTCCATCACGTGTTGCTGCAGTGTGAGTTGGCCTTACGAGGATGAAGAATCATGCAGATGTTAACCAAATGCTTCCATTAACTTAATCTTCCTCAGAAGAGCCCTTCTGCTGCCAAGTGCTTAAGAGTGTCACTTGGGATTTAGATGCCATTTTTGTTCACTACTGAAGACTGGTCATGTGTAGGAATCTGCAGCCCTGATAATAGGGTTTAGAGAACACCATGAAAATAGATTACTGGCTGCATTTTAAGGGGAAAAAAACCCACTCTACTAATCAAAGTGCACTTTATCATCGAAGTCTTAATGATTGCTTATGTTTTATAAAATGTAAACATAGAACAAAATAACTATAATAATAGTAGCTAGTGTGGATACTGACAGTATAATCAATGGATGTAGATCTTAATGTGATAGGTACAACAAGCACCTGCGACAGGGAAACTGAAAGTCAGATTTGTTTTCATTACTGCAGTTTAAAAAAAAGAAAGTATGTCTTTGTGTTCAGAAAATGCATCGAACTCTAACCTATGATGTTGTCTCAGTAATGAAGCCTATCTTTAAAAAAAAAAAGTAATTATGCTTCAGGAAATAATAGTGTGAAATAGGAAATAGTATAAATATATTTAATTTTATATGTTTACTTCATGCTTTAGAGAAAGATTAACAAGTTCTACCTATTTTTGTTACATTTGTATTTTATCTTCATTTTTCATCTGTAATTCCAACAGCCAAGTAATTCCAACACTAAACCAGTTCAGAAGGATAGATATTTCCTTTCATTCTATTCCCAGACTAGTCACTCTGTAAAATTACCTTCCTCTTGAAACACTAGTATAACAGTTTAAAGACTACCACAAATTTTAGAGGAGAATGGCAAAGCAAATATAAGCATTTAGATAAGGCCCAATTTTTGTACTGAATGTCCTTATTAACCAAACCATTAATCAGAGAACTAAATTTTAAAATGATTTTTCAACTGAAGAAATCAGAGAATGCAGCAACACAAATGCTACAGGTTTCACTGCAACCCATGCAAACCATGTAGTGCTTGTAATATCACAGAACAATGCACACTGGGATATTTCAGTGAACCAAGAAGTACCAAAAGGAATTCCCAAGCAGATAAAAGCTAGTTAAAAGTTGTCCCTCTGTGCATGCACCCACTGAAATCTGAGTTCATGGGGACATTCAGCACAGACATCTACATTTGACTCTATTTCAGTTTACCTTTGTTTACCTTCACTGTTATCTACTTGCGCCAGTATAACTCTACAAGAAGGCACCCTCATATCTTTGTAATTCACATCCAGTCAGGGAACTCCACATCTAGGTTGGTTCCACTAATATAAATGTGTGGAAGGGAAGAAGGATTGACAAAAAAGTTATATATAAAAATCACAAGAAAGAAAAGTGAAGGGAGCAAACTTTGTATTCCACAGATTAATCTGAATCTAATCAGATGCAAGTCATTATATTATTATATGCAGTATAATACCATTATATACTATAGTGGCCTGATTCTCCACGCCTTGTACCTGTGCGATCATTTACACTTGTGTGAAGTGAGAGTTAAATGCTACTATTCTGCTTTAGAAAACTTTAGACCCACCTCGCATAGATGTGTAGGATGACATAAGATGCAAAAGCAATGGAGAATCAGGCCTACCTCTCTAATACCACTAGTCACTAAAAAGAATTAGATAAGTTCATGGAGAATAGGTCTATCAACAGCGGTTAGTCAAGATGGTCAGCAATGCAACCCCATACTCAGGGAGACCCTAAACCTCTGACTGACAGATGCAGGGGGAGGCGCACAGAACGGATCATTCCATAGTTACCCAGTTGTGTACGCTCCCCTGGCAGCTCTGGTTTCCTCCACTGCTGGAGACAAGATGGGCCATGGTCTAACTCAGTATGGCCACTCTTACGTTCTTATGTGAGCAGTCCCATTGAACTCCGTGGTTACAGTGCGTAAAATTACTCCCATGTCAGCATTCAGAAGCTCAAGGCCTGAGACAGAATTTGAACCCAGTGCTTAAGAAATGAAAGGTTAGGATATATATATATATATATATATATATATATATATATATATATATACATACACACACACACATACACACACAAAATGTCCCAGGGGCACCACTACAGGTCAGAGTATTACAGACATTGAAGGAACTGTAACACTAACAACAGGTCAGTCACAGACATTGTGAGAAAAACAATGATAGGAGAAATTCTGCTCCCCTGATGTCGCCTGGGCATTTTGCGATGGACTCCAGCAGCAGGAGGACCAACGGGAGTTAAAAGCAGGGTATCAGCACTCTTGCTAACCTAGCATTACTGAAAGTGCATTTTGTATTTTCTCCTTTTTTTGACAGAAAAAAAATAGTATAATGTTTCAGTGGAGGTTTATATAATACTTATTTTGTTTATCCCCCCCTAAACCCTCAACACACAAACACAAAGCAGAATGACACACAGAAAAGCATATTGGGACAAATCCATACCTTGTGTCACTTCACTGAGGTCAATGGAATTATAACAGGTGAATTTGGTCTAATATTTAAGTCAATGAAGAAAACTGAGCTTCCCTCTTATATATTCATGCAGCCCTCAATAAAATCAGGACAGTTATTCACACTTATCTGAGGGCAGAACAGGGCCTACATGATGTGGCGGTCAAGCTGTGCTGGTTTACTCATGCAAAATTCCCATTAAAGACAGTGGAACCACAGACAGGAGTTAGGCAAGCAGGATTCAGCTCTCCTTTTTTAAAGTAACATATAAGCATGGTGATCACATTGGCAAGTTTCTCTCCCATCACAATTTACTTTCGCCTCAATTATATAATAGAAGACACAGGACAGGAAATATTAAAAATCAAATCTATTCTTCACTTAATTTATAAAATATCTACAGGCAGAATGTGCCCCAAATCAAAGGTTATATTAAACAGAAAAGGAAATTGTGGGCCTCCCTCACTGCTTAGTTTTACACGGGTGTAACTTCATTATAATCAATGAATCAGGCTCTAGACACAAAGTAGATATACTCTACGCAGAACAAAAAAAACCCCCACTTAATAGGCACACAGGAAAAACCATCCAAAACAAGCTTTTATTAACTGAAAACAAATACTGGTCCCTAAATTAATCTTATTTGTATAACAGCAAACTATAATCTTAGATCACTCCAAGTACCTCAAAGTATAGTCAGAAAAGAAGACACATCGGTATAAGAATCCAGACTCAGTGGTTTTCACTCTTCTCTATCATTAAATGAGTTAGAGCTCCTTTTCTACCAAACTCATGGGATGGCTGCTCCATTGTTCAGCTAGGCATCCAGCTCTAACCCAGCATTATCTTGTGTCAGTGTGGGCTCAGTCTTACGAAGTGCTGCACATTTCTTGCAAGGGACTGAGCTCCCTCCACTGCCACTACCTTTAGGCCGCTGAGCAAACCAAGGGATTCACAGCGCATTGCAGGATTTGACGTTCGGTCCCGAACAAAAAGAGATGCAGGGAACATGAATAATCTAGGTTGCTTCAAAGATTATCTGAGAACATATTCACTGGTTCTAACAGCACCCAGCCAGAACTGTTTTACACCCCATGCTGTTCCATTATGTTGATAGTCATTATGCGCCTACTCCTGTAAACACTTGCAAATGTAACTTTACTCACATGAGTAGAACTTTTTACTTTAATGGGACTGCCAATACACATGGGAGTGAAGTTATTCATATGTAACTGCAGGACTGGGTCCTAAAAAAATCATGAGTATTGATACACATTATGCAAATATGTACCATGACAGTAAACTACTTTCGAAGATTAATCCCTCTGCTGGTTTTTTAAATTTCCAAACACAAGAAAGACTAAATCACCTTGTGGACCAAGGAACTGCAACATTATTTTTAAAAGCAAAGCCCCAAAAAGAGCATCTGAAACAAATACAGTTCTATAGGCCAAATTCTGCACTTACTTATTCAAGTGTCAATCTGGAGTCAATTCTGTGAAGTTGATGGAGAGACACTGATATAAATCCAAAGTAAGTTGGCCCACTTACATTTGCACAATTATTGATTTTAAAACGGCATAAGACACTGATTAAATTTGCAAAGAAATGACCCTTTGTCTGAATTTTCACATGGAAAGATTCAGCTCCAAGTAAAATTTTAGAGTCAGCCTATAAACAGCATTTTTCAGTGGTTTATAAAGACCCAAACCTTAAAAAATGACAGTGGTACAAACTGTTCCTCTATATGTTCTGCTGATCTTATGTGAAAATAGGTTTAACATTAAAATATATATGCAGCACAAAAACTCATATAGGTTGAATACTGCAAGGCTGCCAATTTAATTTGAAATGACTTGACAGAAAATCTCTAGGCCACCAAATGCTATTATAAAGCACTGTATTCTCATTAAAGGTCTGAGTCTTTTTTTCTCCCTGAGGGCAGGCTCCTCGTGAGGCTGTCCCTCTGGCATAACATGTGATAGAGCTAATCTGTCTTCCCTTGGACTGCACTGAGGATATGCAAACCCAGGTGGCACTAATAGGTTTACAGTAATAACGATGGAATTGGATACAGTATGTTACACTGTGAGAAATTCCCACAGATAAATTTTTGTGGTGAAGGTTAACAAACAGACATAGAGCCATAGAATTCTTTTTCATGGGTCTGTTACCAATTTTATGGTTTTATAAATTAAAAAAAATAATTAAAAAAAAGAGTGACTCCCATATTTAGATAGACCGTAAATATTTAATTTTTCAACTATATCTGCTCTATATGTACATAAAAAACCTCTCTCAGTGAGACAGTGCTTTCAGTTACACTGGTGTAAATCCAGAGGAATTCCACTGGCTTCAAATGAGGTCCTCCAGATTTACACCAGCATAAATGAGAGCAGAATATGGCCCACCAATTTTTTTCTTACACTCTTATGCTCACACACTTTAGTGATATTTTTTAACTTTATTGGAAACTAGACTGAGAATAAACGTACTGGTTTAATTATAATGAATGCTCATTACAATTGAAAATACCCTTGTTGTAGTAAAGCACTATAGGCTGAGACACAAAGTGGTGATTTTACCATTTGTGATCATTAAAGATCTCAAGGCACTCTTTGTAAGATTAGGGGATTTAATCTCAGTGTGCTGGCCAAATTCCAGCATGGCTAATTACATTCTCTCTACCTACATCCTCTGCATTTTACCCAAGGTGGTTGCATTTCCATGGTGGATGAAGTGCATATGGAATTTAACACTCTTTACTACCCTTAGGTATGAATGGTGCTAAAGTAGATACAATACCATATAATTAAAGTGAAGTACAAACATTCTAGATAATAGAAAAGGCCTTCTGTTAATCAACTGGAACATTTAATTTAGTAATTAAAAACATTATTTGAGATAAAGAGGCACACCTGTATTGTGGTATGTTGTTACAAACTTAACATATTAGGAAGTTATACACGCATTGAGTGACTGCTGAGAATGTCTACAATCTTGTTACAAATTCATCCTGCTTGTAATTCCACAAAGCAGCATTAGTACCAGCTCAAGCCAAAGCATTTGGCTTGCTTGAGACAAATGAAGAAAACTACCAAAAAGAAAAAGAATAATTATTTAGAAGAGATATTGGGGGCTAAAGAAGGAAACAAATATAAACATAGATAATCACATATAAAGCAACGTGAGGCCTTCAAAATTGGGTTGCCTGTCTTCCTGTGGCTATGACCTGGGTGATTGTTTACAAATGCTATTTCTTTCTTCCACAAATGATTCAAGTAGTGCTTCCCACTTCTAGTGCCTACTCATCTTCACAAGCAAGCAAAGACATATGGGAGGAGGGATGATACACTGTGAATAATGTAAGTTGGTTCTCTAGCTTGGAACGCCACTGCATCCTTTCCTTGTGTGGATGACTGGTTGGCCATTTCAGTTCATCTCTCATAGAAAGACATTGACAGGCAGCATCATAACATAGCATCACAAGAAAAAGCAGGTAAGAAAAATACTGTCAAGTCCTCTTCATGGCAACATCAATTTACCATATTTTTAAGATTTTTCAGTAAGTAATTTGATCTTTATCACGCTCAAAGTGAAAAAGTGTTTTTTATTTCAGTTCTTTGATCCTAAAGAATGAAATGATGCTTTCAGACTATCCAGTGCATTGATTCACACAGTTGTATATACAAACAATGGGTCAGATTCAGAAATCCTTACCCACACTAAGTCGTATCTTTACTCCATGAATAGTCCCACTGGTGCTACCTGAGGAGCAATCCACTCAACATGAATAACATAGTTGAATCCAGCCCTAAGTAACTAGATTCAAACAAAACAGAATTCAGTGTAGTTAATGGAAAAAAAAAAAATCACTTGTGCCAAACAGTGCCATGTGCAATGATTGACACTAAGTGCAGTTGGGAGCAGGAAATCACTGATTTTCAATTGATAGTTAAGCAGGAAGTCATTTACTGTCAATTGTTATTAAACAAACACAACTGCACTGAATTAGTGCAAAATGGTTTGGAGCATAGGAAAATTATCATTAATAAAGATGATATGAAGTGGGCTCAACTGTACATTTTAAACACCTAATTTTGTTCGTCCGTTGAAGGCTTCATATTCAATCCTGCAAAGCCCATTTACAAAATGTACAGTCTGATAAGATTAGGAGGTCAATTTTTATGTTTACAAAGAGAACTGGTACCAAAAAACCCATATATATAAAAGTTCTCAGATCCAGAAAAGAATATCTATATCTGTGTGAACATAAGAATGGCCATACTGGGTCAGACCAATGGTCCATCTAGTGCAGTATCCTGTCTTCTGACAATGGCCAATGTCAGGTGCCTCAAAGGGAATGAACAGAACATGTTACCTGCACACTAGGGCACGCCACCTTTACCCCAATCTGCAGGGCTCAAGGCATAGCCCAGTTAAGGCACCCTCGCCCTTTCGCAATCCATAGGGCTTCTGGGGAAAAGCACCTACCTGTACCCAGTTCACACTCTAGAGCTCAGGGTCACCCATTCCCAGATCGTAGGGCTCTAGGTATAACCCGGTTAATTGAAGTACCCACCCTTTCCCCATTCGTAGGGCTCTGGGTCTAATTCTCTGCAGGTTTGCAGGATTTACCACAAGTAAATGAGCCTTACACAATAATCTCCTTATTCTCTATTTATTAACAATTTCCAAAACAGAACACACACGCTAAGCATACAAGGCTCAGCACTCCCATTAAGGCAGACAAACTTCTCCTGGTGGCCAATGAGGATTAGATCATCTGGGGGCTCCAGTTTCCGCACAGTGTGGTTGGCAGGGTGTTGAGGTCTGGCAGCTCTTATCTTGGCCTGTGTCCTGGAGTTAGGTTCCAAAGAACTTCTTTTGGACCTTAGTTTATATAGTTAAAACTTGGGTCCTGCTTAGCGGTACCTTAACCAACCATTTAAACTAACATACTACAAAACACCAATCCTAGCCCATTACGAAACAGTTCTTTAACCAATCATATCTCACTATCTTAATTGATTTAAATACTGCACACTTAGTTATGCAACAGACAGAAACAATCAAAGAACCAGACAAATCTTTCAGACAAACAATAGAGAACTGGGTACCATACAGGCAAAACAATAAGTGTAGATCTTACAACCACAACTCTTGTGAAGTGATTCCTTTCCGGACAGAATGCTATCAAACAAAGTTTTCTTTAAGCATCTTAAAATCTGTTTCTTTATCTGGTGGTGGTGGTAGGTACTATTAAGACAGTAGCACCTTCTTAACAGCCTGATTTTACATTGTTTTGAAGTAGTTTCAGGAATGTAAAGATGTGACTACCTGCTACTTAGTTTATGGCTGCTGTCTCTTCTAATGTGACTGCTACGGCTTAGCCCAAGAACAAGATCAAGCTTTGCCAAAAAAAGAAGGCTTCCCAAGGCCTCTGACTTTACAAACAGGTAATCATCAACTGATCTATCCTGTCACCCATTCCCAGCTTCTGGCAAACAGCAATCCCTGACAAACCTAGCTAATGGCCATTGATGGACTTATCCTCCATGAGCTTATCTAGTTCAAAAGTGGTGAAGGGCCAGCCTGGTGCTACCCCCACTCCTGAGGCCAGGGTTGGGGTGAGGCCACCCTGTCCAAGCTGGCCCTGGGCTGAAGCTGGAGAGGAGGCCACCACACGGAGGGTAAGTGCAGGAAGTGGGGGGGGAAGGGTGGGGTGTCAGAGCCAAGCTTGTATTTGTGGCCTTCCCAAGTCTCATGCCCCCTCCCCCCCCCCGAAGATACAGACCCCCTCCTCAGGACAGCTGGAGGGCAGTACTGGGCCCCTCCTGCTCTGCGCAGGGAGCGCATGAGGCGGGGGGGGGGCGCAAATGTAAGGTTGGCCAATGGCCGCCAGAGACCCTCAGTATACCACTGCCCTCTCCCACTCTTTCTGTGCCTTCAGCTTTGAATTCTCCCCTCTGCTTAAACAAAGAAACGTCTTCATTAAAATTCTTCCTCACAACACACTTCTTCCATACATTTTTCCAACCACTATCACAATAAGTATCGATTGTTTTTTTAATTTAAACTCCACCACTTGGAGTTTGAACATTCAACCTATGTGGCTCTTATGCCTAACGACTATTGTCTTTGACTGGCCGTAAGCTCCAGGGGGCAGGAGCCCTGTTTCTCTGTATCTTTGTATAATGCCAAGCAGACTGCAGGAGCTCATCTTAGTCTATGTATATATCAAATACATATGATGATCTTACACATATGTAGTGACTTTCATCCAGATGGATCCCAAAGCACTTTACACCATTTGCCAATTAACTGTATAAGCTAAAGTATTTATATAGGAATCACTTCGCCCACCAGCTGAATGCAGCCAGCTATGGCCCAATGCCAGCAGCTCTTTAATTGCATATGTTACATGACACAGGTTTAGGACAGGAAGTGAAGACACATGTCATATTCCCAGGTGCAACGTAGGCGGGTAAATTATAATGAGCAGAACAAAATTGAAAAATGCAATCAAATTTTCAGGGAAAACTTACATTTTTGTAGGAGGTTGAAATTTTGAAAAATTTCAGATGTTCTTTATGCTGATTGAAAAACAGAACATATAAAAGGTTGCAAATTTCCAAACATTTTTGAAAATTAAAACATTCTCAGCCAGTTTTAATAATTACCAAAGTTGGAAACTGGCTAGGACACTGGGCCTACAAGACCACACATATTTCAAGAAATATCATGGGATTTTTGAGACAATAACTGGTTAGTAGTTGGTTCTTATGTGTGCAAGACAGAAACTGCAGATGGAGAGCCAACAGCATGCAGGGCCATGAGTTCAATATATTAGGAAGTGGAAGAAGCACCATCACTGCAAACTGGCATACCCATGTTCAAAGCATAAACTTTAAACATTCATTTAATTAAAACTGAGGTCATTCCTACTCAGTCTTGTATCTCCTCTACACACTGACAAATTTACAGCCAGGTATTCACCATTAATATTTAAATTGAAGTTGCATAAGAAAAAGCAATTTCTATGACCCCCAACACCCTGCTCCCCCACCCAAAAAGAAAACAAAAACATTATTCACTCAGTAAAATCCTGGCCTTACTGAAGTCAATTGGAGTTTTGTCATTGAAGTAGGACTGTGCAATATTTCATCTGCAGTCTACAGGAAAGCTGATTGAATAATGAAAATAAATTAATTCTGAAGAAATTATTCACTGATTGCTCAGAATTTATGAATCATTTATTTCAATGGTATTCAACCGTACGCAGAGTTGGTGAAAAGGGGGAAATGTATTTGTGACAAATGTATTCATCAGTTGATGTGAAAATTATTCATTAATATTATTCAGCCAGCTTGAGACTACTGTATCTTGGTATCCAGTTTTAAATAACTCAATGTATCTTTTAAAAGCTGCCAGATTTTCATCCATACTAAACTGTCTTTCCTTATCGGAGATTTGCTTGTTTGTATTTTTCCTTTTCCCCTAGCAAAGTCATCTGTTTTTTCTAGTACCATCCACACCACCATAGACTCAACTTTGTTTGACTCCAAGCCCAGTATGGCACCATGCTTTAAATTATCCCTTCCCTAATCAAGGAAGCCTGCAGCAAGGAGAAATTAACACTTTTTTCTTGAATCCATCTCAGTACAACATTAACTCAGAGGTAATGCGAAAGATGGGAGATGCAGTAGGTAGCCAGGCCTCTCCAAAGCCCCTCCTCCAGCCACATTAACTTTTGGATCAGTTTGGTTAGAAAGAAAACTGGGGATCCTGAGCACATATAGTAGTTAAAATTGAGTTTCCATTAGGACACAATCTGACTAAATCACAACCACCAGCCATCCAGCTTGCTATTGAAAATAAACAGACGTTTGTTGTAAGGATGTTCATTAAGTATATCTATACTTTACATACAGACAAGTCACCATCCTCACATTTTGTTACTACTGGTTTCCCAATGGGAATTTAAAATACACTATTGCACTCTGTTGGTTAGTGTTAGTGATATCCTAACACCAATTTCCATGGGTTTCTCATTGTATCCAGCATAACATATAGCCCACTGGTTTTTCAATGACTTGCTACAATTATTCTTTAAATACAATTTAAACCACCCTGGAAGACACGGCTCAGCTTTCTTTTATCTACTGTTTACAGAAATTTAATGAATTTTACCAGTGGATTGGAAACCTTCAAGATTAAGCAAAAATGAACCACCAGACAGAGTCATGGTTATCTGAAGAGGGGGAGGAGGTAAAGGAGTGGTACACAACCTCTCTCATAAATGATGAACTAATCTTCCCACACATTAAGGAATGCAGAAATTGGTGATTTATTTCTGACGCTGAATGAAAGAACAAAAGTAATTAAAGTGGAAAAGGCAGAAAAGAGCAAAGCACAATAGAACTTTTTTCCCCAATAGATTTTCATAACTACTGCAATACAGATTCCAAGAGAATAGTTCCATTATTCTTCATCTTAGCCTGTTTCAAAATTTTGGGACATAAAATTAGGTAAAGTATTTTCTTATTTTAGTATTTTCATATTTTATCTCCAATCTACACATCTAGAGAATGCAGTCCACACAAGCATTTTAAAATGTTATAATGCTCATGACTCTATCCAGTGCTATTCTGTCTGCAGCTACTTTGGGCTGATTCTCAGAAACCACCATGCCACAAAGTATTTTTATTAATGAAGACTAACCGTAGCTGAATGCTACTTAGGAAAATTTTGTTTACGTGAATTAACATGCAGTAGCCAAGGCCAGAAAATCCTGGATAGCCTAAATTATTAATGTTCTCTCACTACTGTGAAACACAAATTAGTTTGATGTACAACATGCTATATAAACCTCAAGGAAGAATTGGCTACATTGCAATAGAAAGAGATTCATTTAGGGCTGATTTACTCTACAGATTTTTGTTGCCCAAAGTCAGCTTTTTGCACCAAAACAGTGCTGGTGTACACATTGCACTCCCCTCCACCCCTCAGCTGACCCAACTCCCCTGATTTTGCAACAAAATAAAACCACCTCGATGAGAGGCATAGAGCTTTTTGTGCCAAACCCTTAGCGACAAAGCGTCAATGTAGACACTGCGCTTGGTTATGTCACAGTAAACGGCCTTCAGGAAGCATCCCACAATGCCCATCCTGACCACCCTGGTCATCAGTTTGAACTCCGCTGACCAGCCGCCATTTGCCCCTCCCCCTTTAGAGTCCTGGGAAATTCTGAAACTCCACTTCCTGCTTGGTCAGCATGGAGGCCTCGCATCTCATCTTCCCAGCTGACCATGGCAGCTCTATGCACTAAACACTCCCCCACTTGGAGCACACCAGAGCATCTGGATCTGATCAGCATTTAAGGAGAGGAGGCTGGGCAGTCCCAGCTGTGCTCCAGCTGAAGGAACCTACAGTCGGTTTTCTCATTTAATGGCAGAGAAGGGCTATGAACGGGATACACTGCAGTGTCATGTGAAAAACCAAGGAGCTGCTGCAGGGGTATCAATAGACTAGGGAGCCAAACCATCACTCTGGTGCAGAGCCAAAGACCTACCACTTCTGTAAGGAGATGGAAGCCATCCTTGGTGATGACCTCACCTCCACTGCCAATAGACCTGCGTGGGCCAGAGGCAGTGGACACTGGACTCAATCCTGACAAAGAAGTTGTGGATAAGGAGGTCAAGTTGAAGGATGCAGGGGACTGGGTTGTTTGCTGACAAGGAGAGACAGAGCCTCTTCTCAACCCCAGAGACTTTGAGCCAGTCCCAACCCTACATCTCTGGCATGCAGGAGAGGATAGCTAGAGTAAGTGATTTTTTGAGCTGATGCTGCTCAATTACATGAGGTACAGCTGTCTTTTGCTTAGTTGCATTATACAGCTGGTTGTATACAGGGATAGAAATACAGAAAAGCTGTGTTTGCATGTGCTTCCCATTCCCCTGTTCAGCTAGTCAGTGCAGCAGCAAAGTGTGTTAATGCTTCCGAGATTTCATGGGAATTCTCCAGAGAGACCTCTAGGAAACATTCCTGGAAGTACTCGCCAATCCTCTGCCAGAAATTCCTCAGCAGAGCTGCTTTCTTTCTTCCCCTGTGATAAGAAAATTTCCCATGCCGATCACCAATCACTTCTGCAGGGTCCAAAGTAGCACATAGGCAAGGAGCATACGGACCTGGTTTGAAGCTGCTCACATGAAGAGATGCACCCTAGCATCCCTACTTACTCTCAGGAGTGAGATGTCAGCTTCTATGGCCCCCGTCCATGGAAAATGGTGGCATAATTTGAAATTTTGTCCCTATCTACCTGAATCAATACCCCCAAACAATCACCTAGAACCTTTTCCTCAGCTTGAGTACCCCCTCCCCCCAGACACAACTCACTATGCCCTGACTGATCATTGAGCTGTGCGCATCTCCGGGGACAATGAGAAAGAGGTGTATTTTACAGTAATGAATCAATGCTGTTATTGCACTCACAATAATGCTTTTGTTCGTTGTTTATTATGCTTCTACAGATATGAAGGGAAACCTTTCCATATCTGCTGAATGCCTGCAGCTGATAAGAAAATGACCATGGGAAAGCAAAGAAGAGACGTTCCAAGAACTTCTCCAGCCCTATAAGGCAGGAAGAAAAAAAAAACCAGAAGAAAGGGCATGGAGATACACTGTGTCCAAAAATCTGAAAATTGATAGACAGAAGAGAGAAAACCAGAAGCGAATGATAGCAGGTCATGAAGGCATAATAAAAGCCATGGAGGAGCAAACAGAGCTTATAAAATCATTAATAATGCTGAAGCCTGAATTAATGTGTGTCCCCTCACCCCCGTTACAGCCAACCCAGAACTGCTTTCTATGCCCTCCCAAAACTCTACCCACACATTCCTACCAAATTCCTGGCCAGTCTTGGTACCCTCTTCATTCCACCACTTCAGAATAGCTGGATTTACATCTATCTGTCATAGCTCACTTTCTCCCTTCCAGCCCAGCTTTGTGTGTGTTGTGAATAACTGTTACAATTGTTGTAATAAAGACATTGACACACAGTGCAAGCTGGATAGCAGTCATAGCATGGCACAGCAAAATGATTCCTCAGAGCTTCCCTGATTCAAATGCCCCCCCTTCACTGTGCTCCTCTAATAGCCCTGACTTCTGATTGTTCATAGTCATAAGGCAATCTATCTCTGCACTCCACCCAGATGAAACTTTTCACCCTTATCTTCACAAATATTATGGAGCACACAGCAGCCAGCTATATCCATGGGAATATTTTCTTCCTTTAGGTCTAACTGGCCATAGAGGCAGCACCAGCGAGCTTTTAATCTGCCAAATGCACAATCAACTGTCATTCGGCACCTGCTCAATCTGTTATTGAAGTGCCCCTCCAGGATGCCAGTATTAGGCTCCATGAGCCATGGTAGTAAGGGGTTGGCTGGATCTCCAAGATTACTATGAGTATTTCAACATCCCCCACTGGAATCTTTTGGTCTGGAAAGAAAGTCCCTGCTTGCAGCTTTCTGTAAAGGCCAGTGTTCCTGAAGATGCATGCATCATGCACATTCCCTGACCAACCCGCATGAATGTCAGTGAAACACCCACAGTGAACCACAAGCAACTACAGTACCATAGAGAAGTACCTCTTTCTATTGATGTATTCAGTCACAAGATGGTCCAGGGCCAAAATTGGGATATGCATGCCATCCACCACCCTGCCACAGTTAGGGAATCCCAACTCTGTGAAGCCATCCACTATTTCACACACATTTTCAAGTCAAAACTTCTGTAGCCACTGCTCGTCATCCCAGACCTGCATTGCAATGCAATTCTTCCTCTCCATGCTGGTTTCATGCACCCAAAAAAGGTGGTGCACCGTGTGCAGATGCTTCGTGAATGCAAACAGTAAGCCGGTGTTGTTTGTTTGCATGGCACAGAGCAGGTCAGGTGCCTCAGATTCCCGTTCCAATTGGAAGCTCACGATATACTGCATGAACAACCATGACGTGTTCAGAACACTGACAATAACAATGGACAGTAGTACAGGATCCATCCTTGCAGATAGGGACGGCAGATGCACAGGAAACTGGGGCCATTGAAAAATGCCATCAGACATAGTCAGAAACCCATGGAATGATGGGACGGAAATCACTGCACCATGGGATGTTGATCCCAAACCCATGATGCACTATGATCCTCTCTGCCTTCCCACAACTCCTAGTGGCACAAGGCAGCAAGTTGCACAAAGGGTTAGCTGCCCACAGTGCACTGCTCTCACTGTTGATGTTAGAGCACCAACTGTGGACATGCTTTGGTGACACAAAGAGTGCTGTTAATAGGCACAAGTGTTGTAATTACAGCACTTTTTAATCACCCTGTAACTTGCATCAACAACACTTTCTACTGTAGACAGGGCCTTAGTAAAATAACTGCTTCTAAATGTTAAAGGTATGTATATTTTTAAGTCTTTGGGATAATTGCTACCCTGTGATCTCAGGGTACAATAGTTAAGCAAGATCAGGAGATGGAAAGTCTCAAAAGATAAAAATCAAGGTGTTGCAGTTTATGCTGTGGTTGACTTTATTGGTGGCACTTATCTTGCTGAGGAGGAACCGCACTAGTGTTCCAGCCAAAGACCAAGGTGCTGCCTTCTGGATGAGCTGTATACCCAAGATGCTGACCGACATGAAACCCAATTGAATGATCACGTCGCATCTCAGAGTCAAAACCAGCAGGCCAGGGAGCCCACAAGTCACAGAATAGCCTCAGGCTTAACAGAAGACTCTCAGGATCTACAACTGTCCAAGCACATTGATTGATATTCCACTAGGGAGAAGGGGAAGAGACTGATGGCGTTTGTGAGAAAGGTGAAAGAGAAACTGAAGAGATGACAGCTCTCCCAAAAAGGACTTTGTTGGGACCCCCATTTCTAAAGTTAGCACTGCCTTTGTTTTGGCCAATGCTGTGTTGGTGTCACCTGTTGTCAGACTGATTTCACTGGGGTCACATAAGGGATATATCTGCCTCATTGGTTGTATACTAAATAGCCTCTCTCACCTCTCTTCTTCACACTATTAGAATTGGACTGATTTTTCTTTCAGTGCTCCCATCAGAGGTCAATTTTGATGCATTTTAAAGGGTCTTAGTTATTAACTACTTAACCACCCTACAGTCCTGGAAAAACACTTTTTCCCCCTTCCCAGTGGGTCAAAGTTCATGTCCTATCTATCATCTATTTTAACCATCCCTCTATAAATTTCTCATTGCGTAATATTTGCCACTGTGGCAGGGTCCAAAAGGTACATTTGATGCTTCCAGTCATCACAAAAAGAAATGGTTCTGGAAAAATGGCACACAGGATATTTGAACTACAGCAGGGTTACAAAAGCCATTCACAAGATCTTTGTTGACACTGCTCTCCTTCTGCCAGCTCAGCGCTGGCTAATAAAGCTCCTAAAGAATTATCCATGGACTTTCACAGAAATCTCAACAATATACTTTGCAGCCCTACTCCAGCTGCCCTGATGCAGTCATTGGACATTTTGAACACACAAATTGCTGCTAAAAAGGAGAGAAAAAAAAGGAAGCCTCGTCATACAAACAAATTGATAGCAGGGAACTAAATTCAAGCTCCAAACCCTTTGATACCAAATGTACATACAAGCAAAAAGAAACTTCTTTAGGAATTTAGTTGAATAAATCACCTCACATTATCACAAGACCAAATATGCAGGGCAAAGATGGATCGTCCAAAAGCTGCAGGCTGAAATAGAAGGTAAGGTAGGGAAATATCACTTGACCAGACTGGAGCTGAATTTCACTCGTAAAGTATAAAAAGCCATACAAAAATAAACCTTGTCTATGCTGACCTTGTTAATTTTTTTAAACTATCTTTCTAGCAAAACCACATAGAAACAACTGGATCCCTTTGACTAGGATATGTCTGTACACCAGAACAAAAGAATCTATTTGAAAAAAAAAAGAGTGAACTGGATTTTTTCAATTTACAAACATTGGGACTGATCCTAAGAGGTGCTGAATGCCCTAAAAACCCATTGCTTGCTATGAGAGATGAGGCAGCTCAGCACATTACTACAGCAGCTCAGTGCTTTGCAAGAGCAGACTCATTTACCAATGGGAGTTTTGCCTGAGTAAGGAGTAGAGGATTAAGCCCACTGTGTATAACCTTTGTTCCAGCTTCAGGTATTTAAGTACATGATCCTGCTTCATAACACACCTCCTAAAAAAAACTTTCATTTAGCTTTCATGAGCAATTTACATTTCATTTGTAATTTTTAAGCAAAAAATCCTTGGCACTGATTTTACAGATGACACACTGAAAAGGTATTTTTTTCCTCCTAAAGAAAATAGGATTAGAGGTAGAAGCTTTTATATTCTGTCACTTCTGAGACATATGTTCTGCTATCCCACCAGTTATGAAGTGATTACCGGAGTGGCACAAACAGATTTTTTTAACAAAGTGAAGGTGTGATTTTCTCAGGTTCTGTGAGAACATGCACACTTATTTTTACCAATCCAATCTGTTTTCCAGTAGTTTAATGTCCGCAGGGTTTATGAGCCCATCTTAGGTGTTGGAGTCATAGCAGCTTGCAAGGTGCTACATGACTGTGGAAGTTTGAAGAACAAAAAACCAGGGAACACAGAAGTCAGACCAAGACTCAAAGTTTGTTGAGGACGGATCTACATATATTAAAAGATTGCCCTTTTACCACTGTTTGCATATAGGCATTTTTCTACAAACTAAGGTCTGATCTTGTCAACACTTGATTAACTTTACTCCAAAGAGAAGTCCCACTGAAGTTAGGATCTGGCCCTCAATAATTCATACATATTCCTTCTACTTTTAAAACTATTTTTTAAATGCACCAAGCAGGGATTTGCTAGTATAAATACTGTTAGGAGAAATGCGGAAAGCAGTGAGTACTAGTCAGATGAGGACTTATTTCTTGTGCCTTGTGTATTGTACCAGTAGAGCAGGGAAATGGAGAATTCTCATTTAGGCTGGGTCTACACTGAGGGTGACAAATTCGCTGCCATCGGATCGATTGCTCTGGATCGACTGAGCGGTCTGTGTAGACCCGCTCAGTCGATCCAGCAAGCAACACAGAAAAACCACTGCGATAAGTGGTGTAGCGCTGCATCGAAGGGAACGCTGTTCCCTTCGATTCAGCGCAGTGTGGACGGCGCACAGAAGAGACGCCACAAAGTCGACGGGAGATACACAAGTGATTTACGTCACTTGCGTATCTCCCGTCGACTGCCGCTGAATTGCAAAGGTAAGTGTAGACTGGGCCTTAGTATCTGTTTAGACCCATCTTCTACATACGTAAACGACAACCCAAGGGACAAGACAGCAGGGATTCAGACCAATCGACCTTCATGGGACTACTCACAAATGTGACTACTCATAACGTGGAAGCATTATGCATGGCAGTAAATGTTTGCATTTCAAAGCCTTAATACAAAAACATACCTATAATACCTCTAAAGCAGAGGGATTTAAAGTCTAAATTCTACTGAGTTAAATTGGTATAAATGTAGAGTAACCTCCTCAATTGCAGGGAGCTTATTTAGAATTTGTACCCCACAAATGAGAGTAGAATTTGGTGAAAATTGTGCAAGTAAGCAGTCAGTTAACACTTAAGCGCTTCATTAATGGCTTAGATCTTGTGTCTACACACAGCATTTGTAATTTATACTACTTTAATTTAACTCGATTTCATTTAAACAGGTACAGATTCCTAAGTGTACACATTTCTAACAGTTTCAAACCAGTTATATCAGTTTAGCTTGTGCTTGTAAATTTACCAACACAAGCCAAACCAACAGGAGCCAGGCTGAAACCAATATAAGAGTGTCCTTATGGAGTTTTGAAGCAATTTTTCTTAAATTAGTTTTAAAACACACCTTTACTTAAACCAATGGGATTTTGTAGGAAGACCAGACCTTACATAGGACAACATGCTTTACATTTCTGAGTGTTCAGCAGGTTTCTCCTGGGCCTAGTCTTAAAGGAAGATCTTTTGCAGATAGACACCTACACTCCCTCTCAGAGATTTGCTCAGGAAAAAACCTTGTTAATGGCCACTCCAGGGAGAGGAAATGTTCAGTGATGTCATGAAGGGAATAGAACTTCATTAGTCTCTGACCAAAAGAAATCTTAGATGCCCACCCAGCATGCTCCATAGGAATTCTGTTAGGTGCCTCCATCTTTGACACCAACGGTTCCCTCTGTTGAATGATCCCGCAAACCTCACAGTATCCCTTTTATGGGAACTGGGATTCACAGACCTGCAGTGCAATTCCCCACAAGTTAACATAGACCAAGTCAGCACAGGTTCACTCTCTGCAATGTGGTGGAGGTTGTGTGGTCTCAGCCAGGTAGAGATCCTGGCCACAGAGCAAAGAGGGAATAGCTACACCAACAAATCCTCCCAGGGGAGATATAGCTTGTATTGGCAAAAGAGAATTTTTGTTGGTGTAACTTACACCAGTTCCCCAAACAAAATGAGCTATACTAGCAAAATCACATTTTTACCAGTATAACTCTGTGTTAACACTAGGGATTTTTACAGTATTGCTACGTTAGTTAGGGAGGTGATTTTTTCCACACTACTAAGTTTATGGAAGGGATGATATGATGGGACAGCCTAATTTGGCAATTGACTGATCTTAGATTACTAGCGATAAATATGCCCAGTGGGCTGCGAAGGGATGTTGGATGGGGTGAGCTCTGAGTTACTACAGAGAATTCTTTCTGGGTGTCTGGCTGGTGAGTCTTGCCCACATGCTCAGGGTTTAAGTAATCGCCGTATTTGGGGTCAGGAAGGAATCTTCCCCTGGGGCAGATTGGCAAAGGCCCAGAGGGTTTTTTGCCTTCCTCTGTAGCATAGGGCATGGGTCACTTGCTGGTGGATTCTCTGTACCTTAAAGTCTTTAAATCATTATTTAAGGACTTCAACAACTCGTTCTTAGGTTAGGGGTCCATTGCAGGAGTGGGTGGGTGAAGTTCTATGGCCTGCATTGTGCAGAAGGTCAGACGAGATTATCACAATGGTCCCTTCTGACCTTATAGCTTAAGAGTCTAACTGACCACAGCAACGCCATCAAAAGTTTTAAGTGTAAATCAGACCCAGGTTTTCAGGCTCTCCTCTGCCACCACTATGGATAGAAACTTACTTTTTTTAAATGAAAACTCAAATTCTCATGTAATCACTTGCCTCCAGGAGCTGGGGCTTTATAATGAAAAACGTTAAAAATCATGAGAGCTGGCAAAATATAATATTTTTCCATGCAAACACACACATAAGTGCTTTTTATATTTGATACTTCATACAATTGTCCATAGTCACTTGTCTTCTTGGAGCATAATCTCTAGGGACAGAGTATATGCCTTCATATATGTATGCATGCATGCAGTGCCCAGCACAATGGACCTCTGAGTTCTATGGGTAATACAAACAATAAGTTAATATTGTTTTTTGTTGTTGTTCATCCTTCAAATTCGAACATGACCATGACACCATTGATTGGTTTAGTTTCTGTGAATACGGGAGTAGCTGATCAGGCCAATCTGAGCTTTGAACTGTCTGTGGCACACTGAACAAGAAATGCTGCTATGTGTTACTTGATTAACAGTGGATATGCTTCTGTTATGAGATTTACACAGCTGGCACTTCTGCTCTGCCTCAGTAGTTCTCCTCTGTTCATAGACTGTGGCTCTAGTATGGATGAGACTTCGCCAGGTAGAATGATCCTGAGCAAGATCTTTCCAAAACTCTGGATCAGGGTTGAAACACCTCAAGGATAACTTGAAGGAGTCTTTGAAACATTTCTTCTGGCGTCCCTGTGAGCACTTTCCCTCTTTTAGCTCACCATAAAAGATCTTCTTTGGCAATCACTCATCTGGCATTCTAGTAATGTGGCCGCCCATCTCATTAACAGAGTATGGATGCTTGGAATACCTGCCCATAGGAGAAACTCAGTATCTGGAACCTTGTTTATCTTCATCAGTTTCCTCAGACAGCCCATGTGAAAGTGATTCAGCTTCATAACAAAGCATCTGTATACCATCCAGGTTTTGCATGCCTACATGAAAGTTGGCAACATGATGGCTTTGTAGATCGTCAGTTTTGTTTGTTGTCTAATGCCTCCTTGCTCCCACACATTGGCACGTAGTCTGCTAAAGGCCACATTTGTTTTGGCAATTCTGGCACTGGTTTCATCATCAATGTAGACTGTAGGTGACAGTGTACTGCCGAGGTAGGTGCATTTGTCCACTGCCTGCAGGGTTACATAAGGCTTCCCTGGCGCAGGCTGCTACATCACTTCTGTCTTCTTGATGTTGATTGTGAGAACAAAATTCAGAGAACAGTCGTCAGCAAACAGAAGATTACAAACAGTCACTTCCTTTACCTTCATCTTTGCCTGTAACCTCCTCAGATTGAAACGCTTGCCATGATTCTCATATCTGATGCCAATTCCAATGTCACAGTCACAAAAGGCATCTATAAGCATGGCAGAAAACTTCATACTGAAGAGGGTTGGGGGCCAACACACAGCCCTGCTTGACTCCATTGGTGACTGGGAATGGTTCCGATGATTTACCATCATCCATAACACGAGTGAGCATGCCATCATGGAACTGCTGAACCCTTGAGATGCATTTCTGTGAGCAACCAAATTTTGCCAAGATCTTCCAAAGATCCTCCCGACTGACAGCATCAAATGCTTTTGTCAGGTCAATGAAAGTCATACACAGGTTGGAGTTCCATTCCAGGCATTTCTCCTGAAGTTGACAAGCTGCAAACACCTTGTTCGATGTGTTGCACAAGGCGATTCAGCAGCATTCTAGAGAGAATTTTGCCAGTTATTGGCAACAAGGAGAGGCCCTGATAGTTGTTGCAGGATTGCCTTTCTGCTTGTACAAGTGAATGATGAATGTATTCTTATACTCCTTGAGTCCACATTGACTGGAAAAATTTAAAAAGTTAACAACAAACAACCACCACCACCTTCCATGAGCGCTGTGTCCAAGCAGTTTAAAATTTCAGTGATTTTGGATGTAGGCTTTGGTGAAGATTTTTTTTTTTAATCATGTTTAAAATTTTTCCCCAATAGGAAAGGGATTTTACTCACTGTTTAAAAAAAAAATTGCTGGAGGGGTTTTGTTAAAACTTAAAAACATCTAAATCTGTGAGCAAAGGCCATGCAAGAAAAATTCTAGCTAATAAATATTTAAAGGCATTATGAGAATACGATTTATGAAAGAAACTCGTTTGCTTCTTTTATTTCTTTAAGCTAAAATGAGAGACTAATGCTTTTCTGCAACCTTCCCATGCTTCCAAACACACAACTCCTCCTCCTTTATCATCGCTTCTCCTCCCAAAACAGTTCTATCTTTCTCTTTTTTCATTGATCTTTTTCCCTTATTCTCCCTACTCAATCCTTCTCCTTCAGTTTTACAACATGTATTTTCCCACAATCCTCTTTCCATTTATCCTTCACCCTTGATCTTCTTTCATCCAATCACCAGATAGAACTGTAAGTAAACAATAAGCATTTTAAAACAAACACATATATTGTTCCTTCTGTACACAACAGAATAATTCATCAAACACCTTACATGTAATATAGTATCGATTTCTTTTTTTATTATTACTATGCTCTTTCTTTAATACCATCATAAAAAAGCATCATGGAAATTAAATCACAACGATCTATGGTGATGCAATGTTAAGTATCTGAGTTAGAGCCACGAAAGCAAGAAAATTAAAAAAGGCTTAAACTCTGGGCTAATGCTTCATCCTTAATTCAGTCGCTTGTACCTAGTTTATTGAACTCTCAATAACGTTTGTGAAGAGATGTATAATGAGTGCTGTGGAATCTAAGCACAATAGGTTGTATAAGGGATACAGAACTTAGTGTAACCAGTCTGGCTCAGAGATTTCAATGGGACTACTTGGTGAGTAAGAACTGGAATATTGAGCACAGAGTTTTCATCTTAATTCAAGCTATTCATGTATTTATGGCTTTAACTCATATTACTGTTGCATTACCCCCTTTACTCTGGGGCAGAAATGTTTCTGACAAGGGCTACCATTTACAATGGCACTACTACAGTCTGACAGATATAAAGTTCTACTGCAGAATCTATTATGTATTTGTTATAAGATTTCATATTTCACAAAGCAAAAGAAGGGCCCAAACCTTCCCCTTTGGAAGTCACTAAAAATCATTAAGTTCCACTGCTATAAAGGGAAACAACTGAACCCTAATATTTGACATTACATAAGTACAGAAAAAGGGCTCATAAAATCCCATAATTCTGTATATTAAGCAAGCTAAATATCTTAAACTGGTATTTTCATTAAATCAGACAAACTCCTACTCCATTTCATTTCTCAATGAAGAAAATAAAATGCTTGTCCTTTTAAAGTGACTTTCCAATCTTATTTCTTTAGATTTGCCAAGAAATGAAACAAGATTTTAAAGAATGACAGTTCTGAAGCGTGAACCCTGTGTTCGTTTCACTGTAAATAGCCATGGGGTAATGACAAAGGAAAGTAAGAGGTGTATGCAAAATCACTGAAAGTAAATTGCTACATGTGCCATATCCTGTAGAACTGTTCAACAGTTTTTATTACATTTTCGTTCATTGACATTGCTATAGAGATCTCCACATTGCATGTAGCCACACCATTTCAAGCGCTTTGCTGTTTTAGAAGAGCAGATTTTTTTGATTAATAACAAAAGGTTTTGTTGGGATCAGAGCTGTTTCCCACCATCTCTATGCAAACCCAGCAACACAAACTGTGTAGATTAGCATTTCAAGGAGCTTCCTATTAATGATGGCAAGAAAAGCTCCTCTCGGTGGGTAAAATCCATTTTGTCCTCTCTTGTGACATCTGTTCTAACTTTTAAAGCCAAAAAGGAAACTAGATAATGCCAGGGAGTCTTTTGATTTACTGTATTGGCACTTGTGAAGATGCTTCAGACTATAAAAGCATGTAACCTTAGTGGACATACATGACTGTGTAAATGTGAACATCTGCATATTCCCACAACATAGGGTGAACTGAAGAAGTAATTCCAAATTCTCAGACTTTTTACTATCCTTTTTCATGATTTCATAATTATCTTTTCAATTACTTCTATACCAAATACAAAATTGTGTATTTTAAATTTTATTTGTTTGTAACTGTTACAGGTTGCTTTCCAATTTATTTTTACTTCCCGAAAGATGATTTTATAAAAAAATTTGTGAGTAAAACCATGGAAAGAAATTGAATTGGGGAAACAAATATTGGTATATATATAAAAAAAACCAAAACCAAAACCAAAAAATATTGTGCACAGTAGGATAAAAAGTAAACCCTGTAGATTTTTACCTCTTTACACCATCTGTGCAGTGTTACTTTTAGGCCTTTTACATTGGTCATCCCGGGAACAAAGCTAAAGGCAGATTCCAGCAGTTTTTCCATTCACTATTCATTCAGAGGTTCATCAGCTCCATATGGATCCAGCCAACTGCTGTGTTAAATCAGAGTCCTTTCCCAGAATTGACATGGTAATGAAGTCATGGTATTGCTCACAGAAAAGGCCTCCATAGGTATTCCCCTCTCTAACAAATGCAGCCTTTTCACCCCATTCACTCCCTAAAATTATCTCATAACATTACAACATCTGTGAACTAGGTTTTTGCTTTTTAATGTCAATCATGTTTTATAACACAACCATACCTTACACACTGGTTAACACATGCAGGGAGATGACAAAGTTTCAGGCTTCACTTTCCAAAATATATTGTTTTTTTTTACTTTTTCATTTGCATTCAAACAAATGACATAATTATTGCACTTATTTTCCTCCAAATAGTAATGTCTTCTTGATCACAGGATGATGAACTTCAGTTTTCCTGTTTACAGAAAGTGCTTCAAAAATACACAAAGGTGTTAAACTGTTTAACAAAAGTTTTAGTCCACTACTTTGTTTGCCCAGAAAAAAATGCTAAAAAAAGATTTTGCTGAAGGCAACTATGTTCTAACGCTTGCCGTCTGTTCATCAGTTTCATAGATTCCAAGGCCAGAAGGACCATTGTGATCAACTAGTCTGACCTCCTGCATAACATAGGATATAGAACTTCCCCAAAATAATTCTTAGAGCATATCTTTTAGAATATCCAATCTTGATTTAAAAGTGGTCAGTGATGAGGAATTCACCATGACCCTTGGTAAGTTATCCAATGGTTAATCACCCTCACTGTCAAACATGTACATCCTATTTCCAGTTTCCATGAGTCTAGCTTCCAGCCAGATCATGTTACACCTGTCTCTGCTAAACTGAAAAGTCAATTATTAAATATTTGTTCCCTATGTAGAGACGTATAGACCATAATCAAGTCACCCCTTAACCTTCTCTTTGTTCAGCTAAATAGATTGAGCTCTTTGAGTCTATCACTAAACTGCATGTTTTTCTAATCCTTCAATTTTTCTTGTGACTCTTCTGTGAACCCTCTCCAATTTACCAAGATCATTCTTCAATTGTTAATATCAGAACTGGATACATTATTCCAGCCACAGTCACACCAGTGTCAAATATAGAAGTAAAATAAACCCTAGTTACTTACCAGTAACTGTTGTTCTTCGAGATGTGTTGCTCATATCCATTCCACTTAGGTGTGTGCGCACCCTCGTGCACGGCCCTCGGAGAATTTTTTCCCTAGCAGCCCCCTGTAGGGGCTGGCCTCGGCGCCCCCTGGAGTGCTGCCCTCATGCGGCGGCATATAGGGCGCTCCCGGCCCCTCCCCTCCTCAGTCCCTTCTTTCTGCCCACTCCGACAGCGGGGACGGAGGGTGGGTGTGGAATGGATCTGAGCAACACATCTCGAAGAACAACAGTTACTGGTAAGTAACTACGTTTTCTCCTTCGAGTGATTGCTCAGATGCATTCCACTTAGGTGATTAACGAGCCATACCTGGAGGTGGGTAGGAGTCATTGGTGAGCTGCCCTCAGCACGGCTCTGCCAACTCGCGCGTCCTCCCTCAACTGCTGGATGACAGCGTAGTGCGCGGCAAAGGTGTGCACCGAAGACCAGGTGGCAGCCCTGCAGATGTCATCCAGGAGGACCCGTTCCAGGAAGGCCGCCGACGCGGCCTGGGCCCTCTTCGAGTGCGCCATCACCACTCCGGGAAGCTGGACGCCTGCACGCTCGTAGCAGAGCCTGATGCAGGTGGTGATCCACTTGGCGATGCACTGGGTGGAGACCGGGGATCCCTTCATCCTGTCCGCCACCGCGACGAAGAGCTGCGTGGTCTTCCAGAACGGCCTCGTCCTCTCAAGGTAGAACGCCAGCACCCTCCTTATGTCGAGGGTGTGTAGTCTCCTCTCGGCCTCGGACCCAAGCGGTTTAGGAAAAAACACAGGGAGGAAAATATCTTGGTTACAATGAAACCAGGAGACTATCTTAGGCAGGAACACTGGGTGAGGCCTCAGCTGTACCTTATCCCAGAAGAACACGGTATAGGGGGGCTCCAAGGTCAAAGCTCTTAGCTCAGAGACCCTCCTAGCCGAAGTAACAGCCACGAGGAAGGCCACCTTCCAGGACAGGATCAGCAGGGGACAGGCGGCCAAGGGCTCAAAGGGGGGCCCCCGTCAGTCTATCGAGGACCAGGTTGAGATCCCACTGAGGCACCGGGTCACGGGCCTGCGGGTACAGCCTCTCAACCCCGCTGAGGAACCTCACTGACATAGGGTGGGAGAACGGGGACCGCCCTCCCATCGGCTGATGGAAAGCTGAGATGGCCGCTAGGTGCACCCAGAGGGAGGCTAGCGCTAGCCCCTGCAGCCTAAGCTGCAGCAGGTAATCGAGGACAGCCTGCACGGGGGACGTACCGGAGGTTACGCCCTGCGACTCCGCCCAGCAGGTGAACCTCCTCCACTTGGCCCTGTAGGCGATCTGTGTGGAGGGCCTCCTGCTTCCCAGCAGCACGCGTTGGACCTGCTCCGAGCAGGTTCTCTCCTCCTCCGTCAGCCAGAGAGCCTCCAGGCTGCAGGTGCAGGGAGTCCAGGCTGGGATGCAGCAGGCGACCGTGGTCCTGGGAGAGCAGGTCCGGTCTCCTCGGGAGCTCGATCGGCGGGGCGACCGAGAGGTCCTACAGCAGGCTGTACCAATACTGCCTCGGCCACGCTGGGGCAATCAGTATCACGTCTGCTCTGTCCCTCTTGATCTTCAAGAGGACTCTGGGCAGGAGCGGGAAGGGGGGGAAACGCGTACATGAGGGTCCCTGTCCATTTGATGAGGAACGCGTCGGAGATGGAGCCTGTCTCGCGACCCCGGACCGAGCAAAACCTTGGGCACTTCCTGTTCCAGGATGACGCGAACAGGTCCAGTCGGGGAACACCCCACTCACGGAAAATCCTGGCCGCTACCTCCGGATGCAACGACCAGTCGTGTTGGGGTAGAAACGACCTGCTGAGGTGGTCTGCATCGTCATTCCTGACCCCCAGGAGGTGAGAGGCGGTTAAACAGAAATCGTACCTCACCGCCAAGTCTCAAAGAAGAAGCGCCTCCTGGCACAGAGCCGAGGAGCGCGCTCCCCCCTGCTTGTTGATGTAGAACATTGCTGCAGTATTGTCCGTCAGCACCTGTACCATTTTCCCCAATAAAGAATGGCGAAACACTCTGCATGCCAGTCTGACTGCCCTCAGTTGTTTGACATTGATGTGGAGGGCAGTCTCTCCCTGGGACCAGCATCCCTGTGTGCTCAGACCACCGTTGATGTTAGCCCCCCACCCGAGGTCCGAAGCGTCCGTGATCAGAGTGACCGAGGGGGTGAGGGCTCTGAAGGGAACCCCTTCCAGCACTGTCCCGGGGTCCAACCACCAGTTCAGTGACCCCAACACCGCGGGGGGCACCGTAACCACTCTATCCAGAGAGTGCCTGCTGGGCACATATACTGTGGCCAACCGACCCTGGAGGGGCCTGAGCCTGAGGCGGGCCAACCTCACCACATAGGTGCACGAGGCCATGTGGCCCAACAGCTGAAGGCTGTTGTCGTGGGGCACCTCTGAAGTTGAGATATAATCCCTGCCATAACCTCGAACCTTGAGCGTGAGAGGGAGGCTCTGGCTCGCACTGACTCTAGGGATTCCCCTATGAACTCTATGCGCTGTACCGGCGCCAGTGTCGATTTCTGCTCGTTGATGAGCAGCCCCAGAGCATGGCACATGGCCTGGACGAAGGAGACCGCCTCGCGCACCTGCGACTTGGTCTTGCCCCTTATCAGTCAGTCGTCCAGGTAGGGGAATATCTGGACCCCCCTGCGCCTCAGAAAGGCCGCCACTACCGCCATACATTTGGTAAACACTCTGGGGGAGGAAGACAGGCCAAAGGGCAAGGCCGTAAATTGGTAGTGGGCACCAGCTACCATAAACCTTAGATACCGCCTGTGGGTGGGAAGGATGGAGACGTGGAAGTACGCATCCTTCAGGTCGAGGGCGGCAAACCAATCCCCTGGGTTCAGGACGGGAATGATGGACGCTAGGGACACCATGCGAAACTTCAGTTTCCTTATGAACCTGTTTAACCTGCGCAGGTCCAGTATAGGCCTGAGGCCTCCCTTGGCTTTGGGAACGAGGAAGTACCTCGAGTAGAACCCCTTCCCCATCTCGAGCGGCGGAACCGCTTCTATGGCTCCCTTGAGCAGGAGGGAGCGGACCTCCTGAAGGAGTAATTGCTCGTGAGAGGGGTCCCTGAAGAGGGACGGGGGAGAGGTGAGTGAGGGGGGGAAGCCACAAGCTGGAGGGCGTAACCCCGGTGCACGGTGTCGAGGAACCAGCGGTCCGAAGTGATAACCCGCCACAGGCCAAGGTAGGGCCTTAGCCTGTCCCGAAAAGGCGGGGGGAAACCCAGGGAACGGGAGACGGTGCCACCCTTGGGCGCACCGTCAAAAGTTGCGCTTCCCTTTGGAGCCCTGGGGGTTCCTCTCTGGGAAGATGTGGACAACGCGGTGCGGTCGCGCCGTCCAGAACCCCTGTTCCTATCCCTATCCCTTGCGGGGGGGAAAGGCCTAGGCGGTGGCCTAGGTTGCTGCCGCTGCAGCGGCTGCTGCGTCTGCTGGCGGGCTTGTAACCTTGCCGCCTGAGGGGTATAGAGACCCAAGAAGTGCAGCGTTGCTCTTGAGTCCTTCAGGGCGTGCAGCTCTCATCCGTCCTCTCTGAGAAGAGGGCAGCTCCATCAAATGGCAGGTCCTGGATGGAGTGCTGCACCTCCTGGGACAGGTCTGTGGATTGCAACCACGCTGCACACCACATGGCGATGGCGGAGGCCATCACCCTACTGGCCGTGTCCGCAGCGTCAGAGGCAGTCTGAAGGGCTGCACTGGCCACAGTCACTCCTTCCTCCAGGACCGTGGCGAAGTCCTCAGCCTGGTCCTGGGGCAGGGACTCTGCGAACCTTCGCAGTGAGTCCCACAAGTTCAAATTGTACCTGCCCAAGAGGGCCTGGTGGTTCACCACCCTGAATTGGAGCGCCCCCGTGGAGTAGACCTTCCTGCCAAAAAGGTCTAGTCTCCTACCCTCCTTGTTCTTGGGGGAGGCGCTCTGAGCCCCTTGCCCGTCCTTCTGGTTAGCAGCATCCACAACCAGAGTCCCTGGGGCAAGGTGCATATACAAGTACTCGTGCCCTTCGGCTGGCACGTAGTACTTCTTCTCGGTGCCCTTAGACATGGGGGCGACCAAGGAAGGGGTCTGCCAAACGGCCTTAGCCAGGCACAGGACCCTCTCATGGACGGGGAGGGCTACCCTGGACGGGGAGGGCTACCCTGGACGGGGAGGGCTACCCTGGACAGTCCTTGTGTCCCCACACGCCCGAAGAGGGGGTCCACTGCCAAGGGGGCTGAGGCCAACCTGAGGGCAACGGTGCTGGCACCGATGGAAGTACCTCCTCCTGGCGTCGAGTCCGGGATCTGAGATCCAAGATCGATGCCGGCGGCGACGCCGGGAAGAGCCGCTCAGAGACCCGCTGCCGGACGATCCTGAAGAGCGACGACGTCTGCGGTGCCGACGGTGGGGCGACGCTGACGAGGACGATGATCAGTGCCGAGAGAGGAATGACTTGCGACGCCTCTTCCCGGATACTGGGGAGCGGTGCCGAGAACGCCATCTCGGTGCCGGGCTGGAACTCGACGCCGATGGTGAGCGGTGCCGCCTGGGAGACCTGGAGCGGTGCCACGACGCCTTGTCTAACGACGACGAAGGAGAGGAGCTGTCGAGCTCGACTCTCCGGCGTCAAGTGGTGGGCGGCCGATCCTCCGGTGCCGGGCGCGCCCACCCTTTGGGGCCACCCATCGCGGGTTTGCCCCGGGACACAGGCCCTGACTCTCTCAGCCGAGAGAGGGCCAGAGGCATGGGCAGGGCCAGCAAGGCTCGAGCGCTTCAAACGCCTCCGGTGTGGAAGGGTCCTGTACAGGGGGTCCCCCACTCCCAGGAGTCGGGGGAGGTTCCCTGATCGGTGCCGGTGCCGGAGCAGGCAGCACATCAGAGAGCCGAAGCACCTCCGGGCTCGACCCGGCCGCTCCTGCGGTGCAGGGGAGTGCTCCAAGCGTGGACAGCGCTTCTTCCTTTTCGGCACCGGAGACGTCCAGTGCCAAGATGCCCGCGGTGCCAGCGGTGCACTCTGTACCGAGGAAACGCTCGGTGCCGAGGGAGTTCGCGTCGGCTCGGACGCCGGACTCAAGGCAGACTCCATTAATATGGCCTTCAGCCTCACTTCCCTCTCCCTCTGAGTGCGTGGTTTAAAGGCCTTACATATGCGGCACTGGTCTTTACGATGCTGCTCCCCCAAGCACTTCAGACAGCGGTCATGGGGGTCGCTGACGGGAAAGGCCTTCCCGTAGGCAGCACAGGTTTTAAACCCCAACGCACCCGGCATAGCCGGGATGCCAGAACCTGAAGGCTCTTCTTTCCTACTTCTAAGTACCTAACTAACTAGAGACTAACTAAGTTCGGGGCAAACTGCTAGCTGACTACTTACATGAAAAGAAAAAAGCTTGCGAAGAGCAAGAACTGTTCCCAACTGGCCGTCATGGGTGGAAAGAAGGAACTGAGGAGGGGAGGGGCCGGCAGCGCCCTATATGCCGCCGCATGAGGGTGGCACTCCAGGGGGCGCCGAGGCCAGCCCCTAAAGGGGGCTGCTAGGGAAAAGGTTCTCCATGGGCCGTGCACGAGGGCGTGCACACACCTAAGTGGAATGCATATGAGCAATCACTCGAAGGAGAACCTCTCTGATCCTACTTGAGATTCCCATTTATGCATCCAAGGATCGCAATACACCTAGATCACATTAGGAGTTCATGTTCATTTGATTATCCTCTATGAACCCTAAATCTTTTTCAAAGTCACTACTTCCCAGGATAGAGTCCCCCATCTTGTAAGTATGGTCTACATTCTTTGCTCCTACATATACACATTTACATTTAGCCATATTAAAAGGCATATTGTTGCTTGAGTCCAGTTTACCAAGTGATCCAGCTAGCTCTGTATCAATGACCTGTCCCCCTTATTATTTACCACTCCCCTCATTTGTCTGTCTTCTGCAATCTCTATCAGTGATGATTTTATGTTTTCCTCCAGGTCATTAATCATAGAATCATAAAATATTAGAGTTGGAAGGGACCTCAGGAGGTCATCTAGTCCAACCCCCTGCTCAAAGCAGGACTATCCTCAGCTAAATCATCCCGGTGAGAGTTTTGTCAAGCCACACCTTAATAGAAATGTTAACTAGCGTAGAACCATGAACTGATCCCTGTGGCACCCCCCCAGAAACGCACTTGTTCAATGAGGATTCCCCTTTTACAATTGCATTTTGAAACCTATCAGCCAGTTTTTAATCCAATTAAAAGTGTGCCACAATGACTAAAAAAATAGAACAATCTAAAATTAAAGTATCATGCGGTATAAAATCAAATGCCTTACTGAAGTCTAAGTATATTACATCAACAACTTTATCAAACTTGTAATCTCATCAAAAAAGAGTTAGTGTCACAGGATCTATTTTCCATAAACCCATGTTGATTTGCATTAGTTACGTTGCCCTCCTTCAATTCCTCATTAATCAAGTCCTGTATCAGTAATCTATTATCTTGCCTGGGATCAATCAATGTCAGACTGACAAGCCTGTAACTAGCTGGGTCATCCTGTTTATCCTTTTTAATTATTGGCACATTTGCTTTCTTCTAGAACTTCCCTGGTGTTCCACGACTTACCGAAAATCCACTAACAATTCAGCGAGCTCCTCAACCAGCTCTTTTAAAACTCTTGGATGGTAGTTTTCTGGACGTGCTGATTTTAAAACATTTAACTTTAATAGCTGCTGTTTAACATCCTCCTGAGATACTAGTGGAATGGAAAGTGTGTTATCATATGATATGACTACATTTTTTTCCCCCAATACAGAACAGAAATATTTATTTAACATTTCTGTCTTTTCTGCATTATTGATAATTTTACATTTCCATATAGCAATTGACCATTGCCATTATTAGGATTCCTTTTGGTTCCTAATATACTTGAAAATTCCTTAACGCTATAGATTTCTCCTAGGGTCCAGTAGCTTCCCTTATCAATTTTCTACAATTGCTAGCTTCTGATACATGGATTTGAACTAAGTTTAATCTGAACTGGTTCAATATGAAAAGGTATAGATATGGGTGAGTTTATTTTTGTAACACACCATGTATTCTCCCCTTCCCCCCCCACACACACTCTAATATACTGTGTTGGTATGATCATACAAGGTAGTTTTTAATGTCAAAATTAAGAGCAATTCTCAAAGATAATCTATAAAAACAAGTGTCATTTGCAGATGGTTACATATGTGGCTGGCTGTGCACGGATAAAAAAGGAGGGTTAATCAGCATAGTTTTTATTTTATTTTATTTTATAAAATCAGAATGAGTTTGAAGAAAATGTTTGCTTATATGGAAAAAATGAATTTGTGATTGACTGATGTATCTGGATTAGCAGATTACTCAAAAGAGAGCATAGCCCAATGTAATTGTTTACCTGCATATTAAAACAATTGCTGAGTCACACAAAATTGGTCTGGGCAATTTGACCTTGCCTTAGCTTTCAAATTTGCTGAAAGTTAGTAACATAAAAAAGAAAAAAACATTTTTAATTCTTAGTGTGATGGACACTCTGCAAAGACAGTGTTGTACTGTATAAGGAACTAACTGTAGTCCCAAGGAAGTCAAAAGAAATTTTGCCATTGACCTCAGTGGGAGAAGAATTGAGCCCTAATACAGCAGCTGCTATAGCAAAACTAGCATTGCTTAGAGTATTTTATTAGAAACGATATAAATCTGTTCAGGTTTCATGTCCTTATTAATAGAAGTTCATGTGCTGCAGATCACTAATACCCTGTAGTGTTAACTTTTCAACCTAGGCAATGGAATATACAGCTTCCTCCAAGATTTTTCTTCATACCCCTTCAAGAATCTACCAGCAATGAATATGAGGGACAACAGAACTATGATTGTCCTTAACACATTAAACATGCTCTGTCTATTGCAAAACAAATTTCCTCCTGTCCAGTCAGCAGAAGTTCTGAGTTCATTACAAATCCCAGATTTCCTGCATAGCAAAGGAGCGAAGCATTGACCCACCACTAGGATGGATGTATTGGATCCAAGCTTTCATTTTCTGGTGATTACTTGAGTATACTAGAACAAACAAAAAAACCAAAACAACCCTCTAAATATTTCCTAAATTTGATATATTTTTAAGATTACTTAGATTATAATCACCTTGGGGCAAAGTCCTTGTCTTCGCATGTGTACATGCAATGCCTAGCGCAATGAGCTTCTAATCCTGCGTGGTCCTCTGGGCACTACTATAATATAAGTAACAGTCACAGCAAACTTCATGCGATGTTGTTTTCACCACAAACTGCTAGAGAAAAGTCAAGCAGTGTGCAGATACACCACACTTTTTAGAGGATACTCTAAGCAAAAGACAGACTTTTTCTCCCCTGTTAAAATGGAACTCTGATGCAGCCTCTCTCGGTTATTGGGTTACCTGCAACATGGACCCCTTTTGGCATCGCCAAGTGCACCCCTCCTCAGGCCTTGAACTGTCATCGTTCTCAGGATGGAGTCTTGTGCTTCTCCTCTCCTGGAGCAGGGCCGCTGTGCTCTGGTACGAACCGTGATTGCCTCCGCAGACCTTATTTAGGCTTAGACACTACAGTTCAGCTCCCTCCTTGAATAGCGACCAGTGGTTAATATAGTGACCAAACAGCCTTAAGGCAAAGTATTATTTATTTAGGATGAAAGCTTTCAAGAGAAAACAGATCTTAACACCCATATAACAGTCTCTGTGTTTTCTTCTCCCTAAAGCTTACCCATTCCCTGGGACTTGGGTAAAGCCCGACTTCTTTGGACTCCCTCCAGAGTCTCCTTCAATGTCAGCTCGTCTCCCAGGAGAGCTGCTGACAATTGATCTCCACACTGTTCTCCTGAAAAGGACTTTTTAACTGCTCTTTTGATCGCTTCATTCCCAGCACTAGCAAAAGAGCTGCATCACTTTGGCCTGGCGCCCGAAAGAGTGTCATCCTGTAATTGACTCCCCAATGTGTGATAGGAGTTTGCTTATCTATAGTTATTGAGTTGCTTCCCTGCTTGTTTTGCCCATGCCCCCTGCTAAGATAGAGCAGTACATTCTTACAGGGAAGTCTTATAACCCTACATACAATAACTTCCTCTCACTGACCAGTTCACACACAGTCTTAATAAAAATGACTACATCTCACTATTCTTAGATTACCACATCTCTCACACAGCCTTAACCATAATAAAGGTATATGCAAAGTCTTACCCCACCCTGCAAAAAGACGTGCTAAATCCAGGCCAGGGTGCTCCACGGACACAGAGCCAGCGAAGCTCAGCACCCATGCAACATTACTGTAATCCAGAGGAGGGAACCCCTCTTCAGCAGCAGCCACAGAACTACTCTGTAGTCACCCAGCTCTGCCTCCTTCCTGGGAAGTGGAGTCTTCGAATCCAGCGCCTTCACCCCACAACACATCCATATGTAGCAGTACGTCCCCAGACCTTACTGTACAGTGTGTGGCCTCTCTGGTTTAGTGACCCCTTACCCTTACCAAGACAGTGAGGGAGC